>CM052898.1:4830508-4882868 GCA_028534135.1 Potos flavus
ACAAGTAGGCAGAGAGGCAGGCAGAGAGAGCAGGGGAAGCAGGCTCCCCTCTGAGCAGAGAGCCCGATGCAGGGCTCGATCCCAGGACCCTGAGATCATGACCTGAGCCAAAGGCAGAGGCTTTAACCCACTGAGCCACCCAGGCGCCCCTGGAAAATTCATTTCATTATTCCTTTACTATCTGTATAAAACCACACACACACACACACACACACACACACACACACACACACACACACACACCCCGTTCCTCAAACGTTCTGCAAACTAGTTTTACCCTCTTGGCTCCCTCATTAATACATAAGTCTTTGATATACACTCACCATGTATTTGTATGAGAGTCACATTTTTATCTATCGGAAAATAATGCTTCGACGTCATGTACTCGACATTTCTTACAATTCTAGGTACATCCGATGCAGTTTTGTAGCTCTGAACCTTTGCATTTGCCTTCCCCTGGAGTCCTCTTCCTCCCTATTCACCTGGAAAAGTCCTATCCCTCCTCCCACGCTCTGTCCTGAAATCTTCATTGACGCTCCCCAGGCAGTGCTGACCCCTCTCTCTCTGCACCTCCTCTGTACTTGGAGACACTGGACCACACGTGGGGCAAGCTGTCACAGCGCATGCGCGGGTTTGTTCCTGACACTTTCATCCTCTCAGGGAAGCGACACATTGTAGTTACCTCCTTATACGCAGTACCTAGCTCAGTGTTAGGCACAAGGGAGACACTTCGTGCATGTGGAAAGTTCCCTCTAGAAAATAAAAGGGAGGGATGTTCAAGTGGGTGGAGACCGAGGGGGAGACGGAGAACTAAGAGGGAAAGGAGAGCAGAGGAAGAGATGAGGTAAGGACATACGGTGCTGTGCGGCTTGGAGAGCCCCGTCCAGAGCCAGGGACTTTTACTTGATTTGGGTGGGCTTATCCTCTCCGCCTCCCTGCCTATGTGCCCGGAAAGCACGCAAGTAAAAGCTTCAGCCCCGTCTTACCTCTTTGCCACAGCAGTTTCTGAGCAATGCTAGGGCATCACAATGGGATTGCTGAAGATCTGGGCTCTATTATATTAGCTTCTCCCAAAGGGAGACAAATAAGGGCAGAGAAGCAGGGACCGATAGCTAAGCGGCGGGGCCCAGCGCCAGAATGACACCTGGCCTGGCCCAAGGGCATTTCCTTCTGACCCGGGAGAGGCAAGCCTGAGGTGAAGGGCACGGGAGGATTCTTTGGGGCTGAATTCCCTCACTTCTCATTAAATAAATTGCCATTTTGATTGTCTGTTTCTGGAGACTCCACACCCCCTCTCAAGGGTCAGGGAGGTGAACTTCTCTACCGTGTCTACACCCTGGGAGCAGAGTTGGAGCCACATGTAGGATCCGCATAACTTCCCCCAGCAACCCCCCCCCCCCGACATACACACACGTCTTCCGGCCCCACTCCTCAGTCCCCACTGGGATGTTTTCTTCCTAAAATATTCCTCTCCTCTTGGGTGTACCCTCCAGGATACACAGCTTCCCTCAGGGAACATCTCACTCCATCTCCAGTTTCTTTACAAATCTAAGGATCAAGAAACATCTTTAGTCAAGTCTTTTTTTTTTTTTTTTTTTTTTACTTTTTCAGTGTTCCAAGATTCATTGTTCATGCACCACACCCAGTGCCCCATGCAATACGTGCCCTCCTCAATACCCACCACCAGGCTATTTATTCATGAGAGACAGAGAGAAAGAGAGAGAAGAGAGAGAGAGAGAGAGAGGAGCAGGCTCTCCGCAGAGCAGGGAGCCGGATGCAGGACTCACCCAGGACTCCGGGACCACCCCCTGAGCCGAAGGCAGACGCTTAACCGGCTGAGCCACCCAGGGGCCCCAGAATCGTTCTCTTAAATGTTTTTTCCAGTATGATCTCATTTATAGAAAGGCCCAAAATGGACAAATCAAATCTCTGGTGATGGATGTCAGAACAGCAATGATCTTTGGGGAGAAATGTATGATATTTCTGGGGTGCCGGTCGCGTTCCAGAGCTTAATCTGGTTGGCAGTTAGGCAAGCACGACCATCACTGAACATTTCATCAAGCTGTATATACCTGCGATTTGTTTATCCCGTCTGTTATATTTTAATTAAAACATTCACCTGAGGGACGCCTGGGTGGCTCAGTCGGTTAAGGGACTGCCTTCGGCTCGGGTCATGATCCCAGGGTCCTGGGATCGAGCACTGCATCGGGCTCTCTGCTCAGCGGGGAGTCTGCTTCCCCCTCTCCCTCTGCCTGCCTCTCTGCCTACTTGTGCTCTCTCTCTCTCTCTCTCTCTGACAAATAAATAAATAAAATCTTTAAAAAACAAAACAAAACAAAACACTCACTTGAAAAATTTCCAGGACACATCCTTAGTTCACACATCTCCTCTTAAGCAACAGAATCATTATTCCTAGGCAGATTTCGAAGATAATTTTGATTGCATCCCTTAATAATAACAAGATGCTGTTGATAGCAACTAATTGTTGTAACGGGACAACACATGTAGGCAATTAATATTAAAAATGAACATACATCAGGGGCGCCTGGGGTGGCTCAGTCAGTCAAGAGTCCGACTGTTGATTTTGGCTCAAGTTGTGATCTCAGGGTCTTGAGATCAAGTCCGTGTCCTGGCTCGGCACTCAGTGGGGAGTCTGCTTGAGTTTCTCTCCCTCTGCTCCTCCTCCCGCTCATGCGCTCATGCTCTCTCTCTCTCTGAAATAAATCTTTTTTTAAAATATTTCATTTATTTATTTGACAGAGAGAGATCACAAGTAGGCAGAGAGGCAGGCAGAGAGAGAGGGGGAAGAAGGCTCCCCGCTGAGCAGAGAGCCCGATGCGGGGCTCGATCCCAGGACCCTGAGATCATGACCTGAGCCGAAGGCAGAGACTTTAACCCACTGAGCCACTCAGGCGCCCTTAAATAAATCTTTTTAAAAAAATGAACATGCATCAGTTTTAGAAGTCAGACAACTGTTCTCCACTAACATATCATAAAGATATTCTCACTTGTGTGATATGGAGAATAAACACTAATTTCCACAGAATCGTCATAATAAGAAACTGATTAAATGATGTCTCCCCCCTCAGGGAATGCCGTATGTCAGTTAAAGTGTTTGAAGTAGACGAATGGAGTTTCTGAGGAGACACAGAACACAGTGTGGTGGTAGATGAGTAAGTAGCCCGGGGGCAATATGTGTAATATACTATTGAGGTGCACTTCCGGTGGTTTTTAGGTAAGCTCCTGCAGAACCTGTTTATGGATACATAAATCAATGCTGATCTTATAGAAACATTGACAGGAGAATGTACTCAACAAACTCACAGTGTGGAAGCTCTTGAGGGTAAGATATGCAGAGGAATGGTATCATGTAAAAGTACCAAGGAAACCCAGGTTTTCCTGGTAATAATATAAATCTCTATAAAATGTGAGTCTGAAGCTAATATTATTGAGTTAATACTTTTAATATAGGTGGTAGATATTAACGATAGTTATAATAGGTGATATTAATGAAAATTTTCTCAATGCCAAGCAATATTCTGAGGTAAAGTTTCTCAACTCTGGATATGAGGACCATCAAGAACCTCATATGCGGGGCGCCTGGGTGGCTCAGTGGGTTAAAGCCTCTGCCTTTGGCTCAGGTCATGATCTCGGGGTCCTGGGATCGAGCCCCGCATCGGGCTCTCTGCTCAGCAGGGAGCCTGCTTCCCCCTGCCTCTCTGCCTGCCTCTCTGCCTACTTGTGATCTCTCTCTCTCTGTCAAATAAATAAATAAAACATTTTTTAAAAAAAAGTGCCTGCTGATCTATGTAATTTCTTTTTTCTTTTCTTCCTTTATTCTTTTTTCTCTCCTTCCTTCTTTCCTTCCTTCCTAAAAAGCACCTTTGTGTTTTATTTATTTATTATTTTTTAATTGAAGTTTAATTAATATACAATGTTATATTAGTTGCAGGTGTAGAACACAGTCATTCAAAATTCCATGTTACTCAGTGCTCACCATGGTGTCATCACCATCTGTCACCATACAATATTATTATAATATTATTGACTATATTCCCTATGCTGTACCTTTCACGTCTGGGACTTATTCATTTTATAACTTTTTATATTTATTTTATTTATTTTATAACCTCTTAATCCCTCTTATCTATTTCACCCATCCCCATCCCCAGACACCACCTCTCTGGCAACCACCTGTTCTCTGAATTTAAGAATCTGGGGGTTTTTGTTAGTTGTTTGTTCGTTCATTTCCTTTTCAAATTCCACATATAAGTGAAATAATACGGTATTTATCTTTCTGCGTCTGGCATTTCTTTTCTTTTTTTAAGATTTATTTATTTAATTTAGGGGCGCCTGGGTGGCTCAGTTGGTTAAGCATCTTCCTTCATCTCAGATCATGATCCCAGGGTCCTGGGATTGAGCTCTGTGTCGGGCTCCCCGCTCAGCAGGGGAGTCTGCTTCTCCCTTTCCCTTTATGCACGTGCTCTCTCTCTCTCTCTCTCTCACTCACTTTCTTAAATAAATAATCTTAAAAAAATAATGATTGATTGATTGATTTTAGAAAGAGAGCACACAAGCAGGGAGGGGGCAGAGGGAGAGAAACTCAAACAGACTCCCTGCTGAGTGGGGAGACCAGTGTGGGGCTCCGCGCGGGGCTCAACCTCAGGATCCTCAGAGCATGATCCGAGCCGAAATCAAGAGCAGCTGCTCAGCTGACTGAGCCAACCAGGCGCCCCTGCAAAGAACCCTTAAAACTCAACAATAAGAAAACAAACAGCTTGGTTTAAAAATGAGCAAATATGGCCCAAAGACCTGAACAGACATCTCATCAAAGAAGATATGAGCAAATGAAAAGATGCTCCACGTGATAGGTCATCAAGAAAGTGCAAATTAAAATGACAACGAGAGACCACTATATACCTATTAGAACGATCAAAATCCAGATCACGAACACTAACGGGCAACAGCAAATGCTGACAAGGATGTGGAGCAAGGGAACTCTCATTCATTGTTGTTGGGGATGCAAAATTGTACAGCTACTTTGGAAGAGAGTTTGGTGGTTTCTTATAAAACTAAACATATTCTTACGTCGATCCAGCAGTTACACTCCTTGGTATTTGCCCAAAGGACTGGAAGACTTCTGTGCAAAGAGCTTCACGTGGATGTTTATGGTATCTTTATTCATAATGGCCCAAACTTGGCAATAACCAAGCTGTCCTTCAGTAGGCGGATGGATAAACAAACTGTGGGACATATGGACAATGGAATATTATTCAGCACTAAAAAGAAATGAGCTATCAAGCCACAAAAAGACATGGAGGAATTTTAAAAGCATGTTACTAAGTGAAAAAAGCCAGTCTGAAAAGGCTACATAATGCTTGATCCCAACTTCCTCCAAAAAGGATGCGGTGGCCTCAGTGGTGTCTATAATGGTCACTGTCATGCTGAACCCTTCTATCTTCGATCAGAGGAACAGGATCATCAAGGGCGTGCTGTGGAGATTCCTCAGCAGAACAGCCTAATTGCAATAGCTGGGACTTTTTTTTTTTTTTTTTTGGTCTGTGGATTAGAAATTATTGCAAAACTAGCAGTGCCTGGGTCACTCAGTTAAGTGTCCAACTCTTGATTTTGGCTCAGATCATGATCTTAGGGTCATGGGATCCAGCCTCGAGTTGGGCTCCATGCTCAGTGGGGAGTCTGCTTGTAGATTCCTTCTGCCCCTCCCCTAACTCTTGTGTGCTCTCTCTCTAAAATAAATAAATAAAATCTTTCTAAAAAACTGATTAATTTTGGAACCTGAAATCAGGTGACCAATGTCTAGCAGAAGTTCTTTTTTTAACTTGTTTTGTTGGTATCGTGGTGTGTGTGTGTGTGTATGTATATATATATATATATATATATATATATATATATATATATATAACAAATTCAACCATTTTTAGTGTACGGTTCAGTGGCATTAGGTACATGCACATTGTTGTGCAACCACCCCATCACCCATGTCCAGAACTTTCTCATCTTTTCAAACTGAGACTCTGTCCCCACGAGACGATGACCCCCCACCCCCTGCCCCACCCCGGGTCCCGCCATCTCTCTGTCTCTGTGAATTTGACCACCCTAGGAACTTCCCATAAGCAGAGTGATATAATATCTATCCTTTCAGGAGTGCCCTATTTCACGTAGCACAATGTCTTCAATGTTCATCCACGTTGTAGTGTGTGTCAGAACTTCTTCCTTTTTTAGGGTGAATAATATTCCCTGTATGTATACACCACATTTTTTTCATCTACTAATCTGACAGTGGATACTTCAGTTGCTTCCAGCTTTTGTCTATGTGAATAAAAGATTCATTGTTCATGTACCACACCCAGTGCTCCATGCAATACGTGCCCTCCTCAATACCCACCAGGCTCGCCCAACCCCCCACCCCTTACCCTCCAAAACCTTCAGTTTGTTGCTCAGAGTCCACAATCTCTCATGGTTCATCTCCCCCTCCGAATTCCCCCAACTCACCCTTCCTTTCCTTCTCCCAATGTCCTCCATGTTATTCCTTATGCTCCACACGTAAGTGAGACCATATGATAGTTGACTCTCTCTGCTTCACTTATTTCACTCAGCATAATCTCCTCCAGTCCTGTCCGTGTTGATACAAAAGTTGGGTATTCATCCTTTCTGATGGAGGCATAATATTCCATTGTATAAATGGACCAGATCTTCTTTATCCATTCGTCTGTTGAAGGATATCTTGGCTCTTTCCACAGTCTGGTGATTGTGGCCATTGCTGCTATGAACATTGGGGTACATGTGGCCCTTCTTTGTACTGCATCTGCATCTTTGGGGTAACTACCCAGTAGTGTAGTGGCAGGGACCAACAGAACTTTTAAAGCCTTTTTTTTTTTTCCAAATTTGATCTCATAACTTTGGTCAGCTACATGTATGGCTTGGAATCTTACACACAAAATAAAGAGAAAGATTTTTAGATGGATGATAAAACAGATTTTATCAGTTATCAAAATTTGGTTAGGAAATTATCAGGAAAAGACTAAAAAGGATATTTTTAACATGGAAGTTTCACCACTGAACGATTGCCCACAGTCTAAAGAATATCAGACAATGATTGATTCAAATTTTGAAAAAATGCACATAATTTTCTTTAACTGAGTCTTGTGCTATAAGAGTCTGTCCAATTAATGTTTTGATACATTTCATCTCAAAGAATTTCTAAATTTATTAAGAAATGTGTTCTGTTCATAGCCTAAAAATATGAATTCATGTCAGGTTTTTTGAATCTTGCTATTATGGAGTTTTTCCTCTCTAAGACTATTTACTAAAAGGGATGGAGAAATTTCCTGTATAATATTTGAAGTCTTGTAGTTATGGTTCCAATGGCTGTTGGATTATACCACTGAGATTACAAATGCTTGTTAAGATATATATATATATATGGTAGAAAGCTATTTATACTTGTTGACAGGAAATTTCTTCTACTCACTAAAGTTGTGTTAATAACACATCCAACTTTGATTTTGTCACTCAGTTTTAATTTACTCAACTAATTAAAAATGATACATTTCACTTATAATTAAGAGTAAATAATTTATAAAATAAATGATTTATTCATTTAAAAAAAATTTAAGTAGGTTCTATGCCCAGCACAGGGCTTGAACTCACGAACCTGAGATCAAGACCTGAGCTGAGATCAAGAGTCAATGCTTAACCAACTGAACCAACCACCCAAGTGCCCTTGACTTATTCATTTAAAAACATATGACAGGGGTGCCTGGGTAGCTCAGTGGGTTAAAGCCTCTGCCTTCGGCTCAGGTCATGATCCCAGGACCCTGGGATAGAGCCCCGCATCGTGCTCTCTGCTCAGCAGGGAGCCTGCTTCCCCCTCTCTCTCTGCCTGCCTCTCTGCCTACTTGTGATCTCTCTCTCTCTGTCAAATAAATAAATAAAATCTTTAAAAAAATAAAACATATGACAGAACTTGTTTTTATGGTAAATCATGGAATACCAGTTTAATTTTCTACAATCAACTGGAGTGTTTCCTTTGTCATTTAAATATCTTCTCACATCCAAAATGAAGAAAAAAAAACACATGCTATTACCCTCCCTCTATAGAGAGCATTCTTGACAGATGAAGAGGTCACTTTTCTGCACTCAGGAGGTCAATTTTCTCACTGCCAAGTCACCTCCAAGTCCCAGTACAAGTAGACTCCTCCCCACCACTTCACCAAATCACTCTTTCTATCATTTTCCATGTCAATAAATCCAAAGGACACTGTTCAGCCTTTACTACTTGACCTAGTGTCATCATTTTACACGGTTGACCCTCCCTCTCTTGAAGCAGGACTTTGTTTATCTACACACCATGTTCAATACCATGTATTGAACCTATGTAGCCTATATAGTCACAATATGGTCACAAGGGATTCACTGAGACAGGTGCATCTTTCTTCCTTCTGTGTTACTTTGAGATGGACCCTAAGTACTGTGGCTAAAGGGAAATGGGTCTTTGCAGCAGGGACACATTCCTGAGGGGGAGCCTCTTTTCCTCAAAGGCAAATCCATAGTGATGAAAGCTCTTTCAAGAAGGAAGAAGCCCATGGGGGCACAGAGATCCATCTGGCTCCAAAGCTGCCTTCCTGGAAAACAGAATTAGCACACGCAGTTCCGTTCTGCCATTTTCTCATTACCCCCAAAGGAGCTGAATGACTTGAAGAATAGCACATTAGAGGAACAATTTATTTAACGAAGAGCAATGAGAAATCATCCCCCCAGGGACTTGAGAAACCATAAATACTTCCCTAGCATGGTCACCCATAGTTCAGTGACACCTGACCAGGAGGAGACCACCCCTGTGCCTCTCGCGGATATGACTTGGTGACAGGTTCTGTCTCCCTGCCATTCTCTGGTATAGAGTCTGTCATCAGCAACTAACAGGAGAAAGAGGTTGCACAAACATTTCTTTATGCAACACCAGCCAATTGAGTCACACTGTCCTAGTGAGTACTGGGTATGAAAAGGAGGATTAAAAATCAGTTAGGGGAAGGAGGCAATAGGATTGATAATGACTCGTGGCCATTTTTTTTTCTAACCTCTGGAATTTATTTCCCTGGTTATTTATGTCTTTTTGGATTCCCCTGCTACTATTTTCTGTCACCCCCAGCTCTAATGGACCCTCATTCTGGAAACTAGTGACTTCCTCAGTGTCACTGGCATTGGCGCTCCCTCAAGTGGACTCTTAAGAGTTTCTAACCCACCTGTGCTTCTCTAGTGTAGTAGCTCTCAAAGTGGGATTCCCGGAGCAGCCAGAGCAGTATTTCCTGGGAGCTTGTTAGAGATGCACCTTCTCAGTCCCTGCCCAAGACTGTTGACAGAAACTCTGGGGCGAGACCCAGAAATCGGTTTTAGCAAGTCCTCCAGGTGATGGTTTTAGTGCGTGCAATAATTGAAGAATCTCTGTCCAGAAGGATATCTGCCTCTCCACCCCATCACCGTCATGACTTGGTTTCTAGCAGGTTGTACACACTCGGTGATTCACGAAATATGTACTGAACGCTCGCTCCGTGCCAGGTGTTACCTGTGTTGTCATTGCAATTGTGGATAGACCTTTGTCTTATCTTTCCTAATGATCGTTTACAGATCCATAAGAAGCTAAGGACACTGATTCATTCAAATTGTGTTTAAGTTGACTTTCTTTAGTGTTGCAGCAGCGACCAGATTTGCTTTTGATTTCCTAATATATCTCATTCGCTTTTCTGTTTTACAGCATCTCTTTTGAATAATTGGAAGCAACGTTAAATAATTACAACAGCAGGCATCCTTTCCCCTTTCAGTCTTTTTGTTTCCTTGGTTTGTTTTTTAGGGTTTAATAATCTTGGTTTAATAATCTTGGATAAATAAATCTTGGATTAACACTTGCCTTAACATAGCTATTCCTTATCACCTTTCAGTAGTATTCTTCGATTCCATGTGACTAAAATTTTACTCTGTTCCCTTCCCACAGGTAACTGTCAGATTTTATTAAATGTATTTTAATTTGTTTTGAAGCTATATTATTTTCTGCATCGATTGATTCATGCTCCATTTTACTTCTTTTTCGGTTTGTTGCTTCTATAGTCAATGTGAAATCAACCTGATTTCTGGTTTGTAATATATGTGATCATTTTTGGTTTCAGTCTTTATTCCACTTTCCATGATGTTTGAGTACAAAGCACGGGGGATGTGAGGAAAAGTAAATTTTGTAACATGTGATCTGAACTTGTGTGGCTTACAATTAAGTGGTGAGAGGGACAGATATTAATCAAATAATTCCATAAGTAAATGTGAATATATAGTTATGATTTGTGCAGTGAAGAAAAATGCAGGAGACTATAAAGGCATGGATTAGGGGACTACACTTGCTGGGTAGGGAGGGCTCAGGGAAGGCTCCTCTGAGGAAGTGATGTTTCATCTGAGACATAAGGACAGGGATGATCATGGGAAAGACAAAGGCATGCAAGAACCCCAGCAGAGAGGGCAGTACCTCACAGGCATGGCTAGGGGAAGAATCACAGCATTTTTAGAATTCCTAAGAAGGCAAAAGTGTTGGTGCTTCAAGGGGAAAGGGTTGGTGTGGCCCTTAATAAGACTAGGAAGTCAGAAGGAACGAGCATTTGCAGGCAAGCACGGAAAGGCTGTTAAAAGATAGAAAAATCTCAGACCAATCTCCCTTGTGGACACTGAGGCAGACATCTCAGGTGAAAGCTCCTTCCAGAGATTTGTGTTTGCTTTTGCCTGAGACCTAGAATACATTTCATCCAGGACCACTTCAGACTAATTCCCCTGGCTGAGGTTTCTAGGGGAGTGTGAATGTGGGCTCTAAGTCTGTGAATGGTCGCCACACCTACAGTGTTCTTAGAAGTTTGACTCTTTCCTGACAACATCTCATGGATGGATTTTCTTTTTTTCTTTTTTTTTTTTTTTTCTGACTGGGCATTGTGTGAAAGTGCTACTTTTTGACTTTTCATTTTGACCTCATTTCAGATTTACAGAAAAGTTGGAAGAACAATATGAATAGCTCCTATGTATATCCTTGACCAGATCCCCCAGGGGTTAAATTTTACCTTTACTTTTTTTCTTCATCCATTTTTCTCTCTTCCTCTTCTTCATGTGTGTTTTCAGAACCATTTGCAAGTAAGTTGCGCTACAAATATGGTATCTCTTTACCTCTCTTTGGTATCCCCTAAAAACAAGGACATTTTCCTCATATAACCACAGTACAATCATCAAAATCAAGTGGTAACATTGATATAATACTACTATCAAATTTACAGAACTCATTCCTATTTTGACAATTATCCTAACAATGTCGTGTATGTCAAAAGAAGATCCAGGATCATGTATTTCGTGCGGTTGCCATGTCTCTTAAGCTTCCTTTAATCTGGAACAGTTCCTAGACTATCTTTGTATTTGATGACATTGGCATTTTGGAAGGGCGCAGGTCAGAAATTGTGTAGCATGTCCCTCAATTTGGGTTTGTCCGATGCTCCCTAGTCTTTAGATTGAAGTCCTGCATCCTTGGCAGGAATCTCACAGAAGTAACATTGGGTCCTTTCCAGTGCCTCCTACCAGGAAGTACATGATGTTGACGTCCCATTTTGAAGCTCCATGACCATCTAACAGGATTGTTATAAAATGGATGCTTAAGATAGGTGGTTAGGATAAAAAGAGAGGAAGGCAAACCATAAGGGACTCTTAACTCTAGGAAACAAACTGAGGGTTGCTAGAGGGGAAGAGAGGAGGGGTGTGGGGTAATTAGGTGATGGGCATTAAGGAGGGCACTTGATGTAATGAGCACTGAGTGTTATAGGCAACTGATGAATCACTAAATTCTACCCCTGAAACTAATAATTTAGTATATGTTAACTAAATTGAATTTAATTAAAAAAAATTTTTTAAATAGGTAATTAAGAATTCTGGACTCCCATTCTGTAGGATTGCATTTTACTTCTGTTGTTATAAAATGGATTTTTTTTTCAGTTTTGTTTTGTTTTGTTTTTTAGTTTTTATTTAAATTCCAGTTAACATATAGTATAAGATTAGTTTCAGCTGTATAATTTAGTGATTCAACATTTTCTTTTTTTTTTTTTTAAGATTTTGTTTATTTGACACAGAGAGAGAGAGAGAGCAAAAGCAGGGGGAGTAGCAGAGGGAGAAGCAGGTTCCCTGCTCAGCAGGGAGCCCAATGCAGGGCTCTCTCCCAGGACCCTGGGATCATGACCCGAGCCAAAGGAAGATTCTTAACTGACTGAGCCACCCAGATGCCCCTGATTCAACACATTCATTCAACACCTGGTGCTCATCACAACAAGTGCACTCCTTACCCCATCACCTATTTAACCCATCCCCCTACCACCCTTTCCTCTGGTAACCATCAGCTTGTTCTCTATAATTAAGAGTCTGTTTCTCGGTTTTCCTCTCTCTCTCTCTTTAAGATTTTATTGATATATTTGAGCGACAGAAAGAGAGCAAGCATGAGAGGAGGAGGGACAGAAGGAGAAGGAGAAGCAGACTCCCTGCTGAGCAGGGAGCCCAGCGTGGGGCTGGATCCCAGGACCCTGAGATCAGAACCCGAGCTGAAGGCAGATGCTAACCGACTGAGCCACCCAGGCGCCCTGGTTTTCCTCTCTCTTTCCACCATGATTGTTTTGTTTCTTAAATTCCACATACAAGTGAAATCATATATTTGTCCTTCTCTGGCTCACTTATTTTGCTCAAGATGGATGGTTGGCATAAGAGATTCCATTTTTTCAGATTTCACTTATAAGTGAAAGGAGACCCAACACTCAGACAAAGTGACTGACTTCATAAATAACTTGAGTGAAAGGCGTGGTCAACATTTTTGTTACGTGGAGGGTGCGAGTTTGCTGCTAATTCATGTTGCTCTTGTCTCTTCCTTCGTAGATATATCAGGTACATGGAAGTAAGAAACCGAACAGGAATTTTAGAGTTCATCCTCCTTGGGCTCTCTGAGGATCCAGAACTACAGCCTTTCATATTCGGGCTGTTCCTGTCCATGTTCTTAGTCACTGTGCTTGGGAACCTGCTCATCATCCTGGCCATCTGCTCTGACCCCCACCTCCACACCCCCATGTACTTCTTCCTCTCCAACCTGTCCTTGGTCGACATCTGTTTCAGCACCACCATAGTGCCCAAGATGCTGCTGAACATCCACACAGAGAACAAAGCCATCTCCTACATGGACTGCCTCATGCAGGTCTATTTTTCCATGTTTTTTCCTATCCTGGACACTCTACTCCTGACTGTAATGGCCTATGACCGGTTTGTGGCCATCTGCCACCCCCTGCACTACACGGTCATCATGAACCCCCGCCTCTGTGGCCTGCTGGTTTTTGTGACCTGGTTTGTTGGTGTCACAACATCCCTTCTTCACATCTCTCTGATGATGCATCTTAGCTTCTGCAGAGATCTTGAAATTCCACATTTCTTCTGTGAACTGACACAGATTCTCAAGTTGGCCTGCTCTGATACCTTCCTGAACAGCACACTGATATACTTTATGACTGGTGTGCTGGGTGTTTTTCCCCTTGTTGGGATCCTTTTCTCCTACTCACAGATTGCATCATCCATCAGGAAGATGACTTCATCGGGGGGAAAGCAAAAAGCATTTTCCACCTGTGGGTCTCACCTCTCAGTAGTTTCTTTATTTTATGGGACAGGTGTTGGGGTCTACTTCACTTCTGCAGTAACTCATTCCCCCCAGAAAGTCTCTGTGGCTTCGGTGATGTACACTGTGGTCACCCCCATGCTGAACCCCTTCATCTACAGCTTGAGGAACAAGGATGTGAAGGGGGCTTTGGGAAGGCTTCTCAGTAGAGCGACCTCTTGTCTGTGATGGATCTCTTGGCCTCAGGACTAAGAACTTTTATGGATCCCAAGGGCAAAAACTTTGATTCTAAAGTTTACTCTTAAATCTTGCACTCTTTCACCCAGTGCTGAAGAATCTATGACTGCTCTCTCCTAGTTTTTACACACTTTTAAACAACTAACTTCCGCGTAATTTATCTGATGATCTTTCTGCCCTCTCTGCTGTCCAAAAAAGTATGTCCTCAATCTTCTCTCGTACTTCCTCACAGGTGAGTTCTAACTTGGATTTGGAGCATTTAATTTAGCTTTGTTATCTCAAATATTGGCAGAGAATGCTAAACAACTGATCATTCACCTTAACTTATTTCTATGTGTTTTGTTGTAGACTTGTGTTGTTCATGTGCATGTACTGCCAACAGTGTTTTGGGTTTTTTTTTAACTGGATAAAATATGATTAAAATACATATTAAAATACAGTCAGTGTTTTAGTACTTATTATATGGGAAGCCTATGCTAACTGCTCTCTACTATCTTATGTGATCTTCCTCAATGGGAATGGTTACTGTCTCCATTTTAGAGGTAAGAAAATTGAGAATCTAAGAGCTTAAAAATCTTTCCCAACATTACAGAGGGACCAAGTGGCAAAACCAGGATTCAAATCCAGAACTCTGACCCTGAGCCCATATTTTTAGAACAGGCTGCCCAGCTTTTCACATGGATTTCAATGTGTACATTTGAATGGTGGATTTTATTGCTTGGTTGGCAATATTTCTGGTTATCCTCTCCTATTGGATACCCAAAACAATGGCATTTTCTTTGTCCCTTGAAGTTAAAGGCAGTAATAATATGTTTTGATGTGTCCAATACAATATGAGTGGAAGCGATGGGTCCCTTCTAGAGTAAAACAGTTGAAAAGCTGGTACATTATTCTTCATGTTCACTCTTCCCTTGATATAGCTATTGTGGATGAAGACATCACAAGATCCAAAGAGTCTAGAAAGTTGGCCAATATGCAGAGGACTCCCCTGGATGGTTGCCCAAGTTGGTAGATACTTTTCAAGAGAAAGAAATAAGATTTTGTTTCATCAGATCAGTAACATTTTAGTTCTGTTACACACACTGATGCTGTTTTCAACAACTGAGCCTAACCTACTCTGACTGCTATCTATTCCAAAACTGGAAATCCAAATTTGAGAATTTGTCTACTCTGATGATTTTTACTGTCATGCTAAGAGTAAGTCAGAGTTCGCCTTTTTTATTCCTTTGTGATCCTTCCACTCTTTTTTGAGAACTTTAATGCAATTTCACATTAATACTTATACACACACATATATACACATGTACATACGTACGTTATTCTGTACATGGCCTACATCCTTGAAAGGGGAGAATTAATTTATTATCGTACCAGAAATGCGCTCTCTCTCTCTCTAGTTTTAGAGAGAGTGGGGGGAGGGACAGAGGGAGAGGGAAAGAGACAACCTCAAGCAGACTCCATGCCCAGCACATTAGCCCAATGCAGGGTTCGATCTCACAGCCCAAGATCATGACCTGAGCTGAAATCAAGAGTCAGATACTTAACTGACCGAGCCACCCAGGCGCCCCCAGAAATGCTCTTTCAATGGAAGGAAAGTTCCTCTGAAAGTAATCCTTTCTACAGTAGCCTTGGAGTCTTGTGTAACTTAAAATAAGACTGGCCTTAACCACTTACAGGACTGTAGGAGATATCACATTGTCTAACCGGACCCCTTAAGAATATTAGTCTAGTTCCCAAAATGGTAATTTGAATAGGATTTTTAACATATAAAATCTCATTTCTTTAGTGTCATAATTCACAATCTCCTTCCAATATATGTGATATCTCTGATAGGACATGATTTGGATTGTGATTTTGCATCATATTGTTAACATCTTTGTCTATGTATTGTAATAAACAAATTTTTCAACAGTTCTTTCCTATAGTTCAAATTTGTCTTTTCATTTTTAAAATTTACTCTACCAACGATGTATTTCTGTACACTCTGTACACCTGTACATCAGTGGAATGTAGTGATCTATTCTTTCCAAATGAAAAACAAATTTGTTCTCACACTTTATGCGAGTCCTTCCTTTCCCACTGCCTTACAAAGGCGCCTTTTAATTTTCAAATTCTCAAACTGCATTTTCTACCTATTCTGAGGTCAGAATATCTGGTCCAATTCCAGCTCTGCCATTCGCAAGCCAACCAGCTTCTCTCTCCTTCTGTTACTCCTCTCTAAAATAAAAATGGTAACACATGTCAGGGGGTGCTGTTCATAGTAAATGAAAAATGATAAAGACTGTGGTGTTTACTATTGGTTTTGTTAGTAGGTTTTATTGATACCCTTCTGTGTTTTTATATTCATATCTGATAGGGCAAGTCTTTGACTGAGGGTACCATCAGACACTTAGCAGACCCTTTACAATTGCTATTTAAGTATTTTGATTGGCAAAGAACATGTAGCTCAGACTCTAGTGGGATATTTTTTAGAGGGAATCCTGAACGATGAGATCATACCTAAGGAGAGAAGATCTCCCACTGTGAGGAAAAACATGATTGCCTTCAAATTTCCCACACTGGAATAGAACTGTCAAGCACAGTTTCCATTTTATTATGGTTTTTTCTCTCTCCCAATTAGCTAAACTGTTGAGGAATAAAATAACAAGGGACATCCTGCTGGGCTCAGTCGGTAAAGCATGAGACCCTTGATCTCTGGGTTGTAAGTTCAAGCCCCACATTGGGTGTAGAGATTGTTTAAAAGTAAAATCTTAAAAAAAAAAAAGTATGTAACAAAAGGAATGTTTATTTAATTGGGATCTTTGAGATCTCAACCTTGGATGTCCCTGAAAGGATGGATGCTTCTTGTCTGCCCTTTTGCTCCCAGGTCACTGACCAGGGCAATAAGGATAATATTGTTGTCCTGCTGACCTCAAGGTCTGCTTGGATCCCATAACAAACACTGTTTCTGGAGTGTACCATCCATCCTTTCAACCACGTTCTTCTTCCCCACTATAATCTGGGTGGTCCACTTGGGCTCCCAAAGGAAAGAGGAGTGTCTAACGTGTGCACATGAGGTTTTGCTACCATTAACTCCAGGAACAAGGACATAGTGGCTAAGAGAGTCTAGTTAAAAATCCTTAGAGATTTTATATTTGTGACCTTAAAGCGGACTTCAGACTCTAGAGTGAATTAAATAATGATGATGATGATAATAGACGTGTTTATCTTATTTATAAATTTGATGGTTGATGTATCACATCAACTCTACCCCCTCAGATTATTAACCAGAATCTGAGTTTCATTTCCAAATTTTCAGGGGAGAAACTGGCCAGGTTGGACCAGACAACACTCTCTGATCCAATTAGCTGTTGTCAGGGGGTAGGACGACAGAGCAAAGTAGGGCCCGAGCACCACCAAAAGGCACAGATCTGCTACAATATGAAAGAAATCTGGGGGAAAAACAGAATTATCCAGGAGACAAATTTCAGCCCAAAAGAAAGAAGAATGGTCAAACCATTGATGTGCTGTACCTTAAATGGACTGATTCGACCTGGATATCCAGAGGCTGATGGTCCATTGGGATAGATCTGAAAGCAATGACTAGTTTGTGATAAAGATTAGACGGAGAGAATAGATTATCCCCATATGATACCTATACGTGATAATGGCATTTGTAATCCTTCTTAATGAATGAATATTAGATTGCTAGTGAAAATGCTTGATTTTGTTTTTCTTTGGGCATTAATATCATGGGAATATTTTTTATATTTGGGGGCTTATATTTGATTTTTGTTGTTGTTATTTTAAAGTAGGCTCCATGTCCAACATGGGGCTTGAATTCACAACCTAGAGATCAAGAGTTGCGTGCTCTACTGACTGAGTCAGCCAGGCACCCTTCCAGTTTGTTTATTTATTAATTATTTAATTTTAATTAATGCTAATTATTCAATTAACATTGCTTTGGCTGTTTCCTGGCAGAATTATCAACTAAATAGGAGCAGGAAACCAAACAGGTGTCTCAATTCTCTTTTTGGGACTCTCTTCTTCAGACTATTCTTGTCCATATCCCTGGTCATGATGCTTGAAAACCTACTTATCATACTCACCATCAGGTCCGGCTATGACCGCCACACACCCATGTACTTCATCCGTTTCCACCTGTCTTTCTGATATTTGTTTCAATTCCACCATGGTTCCAAAAAAGCTGGTGAACATTCACACAGAGAACAAAGCCATTACGTTTGCAAGCTGCATCACTCGGGTGTATTTTTTCATAGTGTTTGGGTATTTGGACATTTTCCTCCAGACCACAATGGCCTATGACCAGTTTGTGGCCATCTGCCACCTCTTACACAATACAGTCATTGTGTGATCGGTATTTAGCCAACTTTAGTCTGACTATACACAGTGAATCTGTACCACATGGAGGCACTCAAATATTTGTTAAATGAATGAAACCAAATTTGAACCACCTTTTTTTTTTTTTTTTAATTAACACATAATGTATTATTTGCCCCAGGGTACATGTCTGTGGATCCTCAGGCTTACACCTTTCACAGCACTTACCATAGCACATACCCTCCTCAATGTCCATAACCCAGCCACCCTATCCCTACCCGCCCCTACCCCCAGCCACCCTCAGTTTGTTTCATGAGTTTAGGAGTCTCTTATGAGAACCACCTTTCTGAAATAAATGTGGACTAAGAGGTTTTTTTTTTTTTTTTTTTTTGAAGGGTTTTTTTTGTGGACTAAGAGGTTTATAGACTCATGGAGGTGGGAAAGAAATTCATGTCATTCATTTCACTTCATAAATTTTTTAAATGAGAGAATGGATTTCCTTGAGCAAGACCGAATTCCCAGTAATGGATCCACTGATACCAAGGACTGTTTGGGGGAAGATAGATGAATCATTCTGCAAGTACATTATAGAACTTAAACTATACTACAGTTCTCTCAGAACAAATGTGCCACTAATCTTTTTCTTTTTTTCATTTAAAAATTTTTTAGTTTTTTTTTAAATTCCAGCATAATTAACATACAGCGTTATATTAATCTCAGGTGTATGATAGAATGATTCAAAAATTCTATACATCACTCAATGCTCATCATGATGAATGTACTCTTAATCCCGTCCCCTATTTCATCCCCCCACCTATCTCCCCTCTGGCAACCACCAGTTTGTTATCTATATTTAAGAGTCTGGGTTTTTTGTCTCTTTTTTTCCTTATTTGTTTTGTTTCTTAAATTCCACATGAGTGAAATTATATGGTATTTGTCTTACAGTCTCTGACTGACTTATTTCACTTAGCATTATACCCTCTAGATCCATCCATGTTGTTCTAAATGACAATATTTCATTATTTTTTATGACTCGATAATAGAATTACCATATGATCCAGTAATTCCACTACTGGGTATTTACCGAAAGAAATAAAAAAACACTAATTCAAAAAGATATGTGTACCCCTATGTTTATTGCAGATTTCTTTCCAATAGCCAAGATATGGAAGCAACCCAAGTGTCCATCAATAGATGAATGGACAAAGATGTGGTGTATATATACAATGGAATATTACTCAGCCATAAGAAAGAATGAAATTATGCCATTAACCTTTGTAGCAGCCATTCACATCCTCAATGGAAGCTCATTTCCCCATTAGTACTTACTATGCATTGAAAGTTTTTGTTCCCTCAAAATTCACACATTGAAACCCTAACCCCCAAAGTGATGATATTAGGAGGTGGAGCTTTGTAAGGTAATTAGGATTAGATAGTCATAAAGATAAAGCCTTCATGAATAGAATTAATATTCTTATGAGAATCACAAGAGAATTTGTTTCTTCTCTCTGCCATGTGTGAATGCAATGAGAAGTCAGCCATGTACAACCCAGAAAAGGGCTCTCGCCAGAACTTGATTGTCCTGGCACTCTACTCTCAGACTTCTAGCCTCCAGAACTGTGAGGAATATTATTTGTTGTTAAAGCCACCCAGTTTATGATATTTTGTTATAGCAGCCCAAACTGACTATGATGTCACTCTTCGAGTAGATGAAAGAATATGTATAATTCATCCATTTTATGATACAATTTCCCAAATAACCAATATTCTCTCTATGCAGTCCAACTTGTCCACTTTCCTGTTTATCAAAATTGTTTTAAAGAAGGCTTCCCTATTTTTTCTTCACAAATTGCATCTACTCCAGATTTTCCCTATAGTAATTTTGTGATATTAGTAATTTGAGCTTTATTATCCTGCTTTAAAATAATTATTTATTTGTCTTATGAATAGGTTCAGGGTTCAAATTCAAAAGCTTTGAAAGTTTATTTTTAAAAAGTTTTGAAAAGATAGACTATGCAAAACATCTATCTTATCCTTTTGTTTTGTTTTGTTTTTTTAAAGATTTTGTTAATTTCTTTATTTGAGAGAGAGAGAGAGCATGAGTGGGGAGGGAAGGGTGGAGGGAGAGAGAGAAGCAGTCTCCCTGGGATCTTGACCTGAGCCAAGGCAGACGCTTAACCGCTCAACCGACTAAGCCACCCAAGCGCCCCCAATCTCATCCCTATTAAGGAAGGAAGGAGAGAGGGAGGGAAAAAATTGAGCTTCTTGTTGGAAAGATTCAGTTTGATGTGCGTGTGAAATACCCCACAAATATTTTCCACTTGGTAGTGGCACGAGTTGATCTCATATTCTGTTTTAATGGCCTTAGTGGGACAGAATTGGGTTACACAGGAGAAGATCAGAAAGACAACATTATGCTTGGCTCAGCCTTACTCAAGATCCTTAATTTCTCAGTGTGGTTCCCACTTCCTAAAGACAGTTCTTCCCAAATCCTGATGCTCATGCATCACAAATAAACTCTCATGGACCCTGTACACATTGCTGCAGGTCACAATCCAAATGGTGATGAAATGGACGGTAAACTGCGGCTGGGTTGCCAACTTCTGCCTTCAGAATTATGGGCTTATTCTCCAGATTCAAGGAGTGCGGGCTTCTGACAGCCCTCAGCCATTAGCCCTCTCAGAGAATTGCCCTCAGCTAAAGGAAGCTGACTCACTTACCCAAGGTCACACCACTCAAATCTCTTGCTGTGGGAGCATAACTGCCTGACAGCCATCTGTACCCACCACTCTTTGCTCTGAGGATGCTGCTGGCTGCTCCCATCCACAGACTGAACACAGTAGGATACCAGTGTGTGCCCAATGCCATGCTCAAACAATAACATTCATGACCAGGGTCAATTAACTCTGCCAAGATGGTGACTCCTCTTTCTGACATAAGGGACCTCAAGTACCAGACAACTGCACAGCTTGAAGTTCAATGGGACTTATTTCCACGTCTCTTGAAGTGCTATCCTTGTAGGTGTCAAGACCTCTAAAGCTGCTGAGGCCAGAGTTGAGGAGACCTGAAGCAAATACTGCCCAATTGGCTCGCTGGACATGACATTAGACAGGGCTGCTTCTACTAACAAGCCTTGATTTCTTGATTTCTTTGATACCCACATATCCTATACATCAGTGATACAACACATTACGATTGCCATTGACTTAGATTGTACATGCATCCTGTGAATTGTGTAGTTAGTATGTGTTGTGTACTTAAATGCCTGCAGTAAATATGATCACACTCTTTGAAATGAAACATGTTCCCTTATTTTCCATTAAACAAAAATTTTGTTACCTAATCATACTCCATGATTACTTTATGCAATGTTTTACCTCTATCCTCACCTTTCCTGAAAAAATGTATAGGTGGTTTATATTGGCACCTCTATTTCCTCCATTTGTCAACCCACTCTACCTGGATTGTTTATGCCCCTATCCCTCATGTTAGAGGTAAAAAAAAAAAAAAAGCCAGAGCCCACTTTGGAGGTAAAAAATGGAGCCTTCCCTAGCCTCCATGTCACCAGCAAATGTCAAGGGATATTTTCAGCCCTCATTTGGTTAGTCCTTTCGACAGAACCAAAACTATTAACCACTCTGCTTTTCTTCAGAAGGAACCTCTTTGCCGCCATCACACTGTGGACACCAAGTGATCTTTAAAATCTTCAGAGCCTTTTGAAGGGATGAATATCATGGAACGTTCACTCCTGGTTTTGGTTCTTGTAGGAGTTAAATGTTCCTTAGGGGATACCTTTCATTTAAGTCAAACCAAAGAAAGGAGACTTTCCCCTTGAAGAAAATATCTTCATCTTGGACAGCTGTTGTCTACACAGACAAAGCATTATCTGAAATTTTTCCATTCTTTCATCTTTCTATCCCAAGGGAACGGAATTGTTCAGAGAGAAGAACATCAGTAGAACAATGTATTTAATGAGGAGCTCTAATAACTTAACCTTTGAGATGATAATAACAGATCCCTGCTGTCCCTTTCCTACAATTCTCTGTTGCCAGCCTAGGGGAAAACCCAAAGGAGCTTCTCCAGGACAGATTGCAGAGAAGAGAAAGCTTCAGTGATAACCCTCAGAGACGGTAGGATCATTGCTTCCTGGTCAGGGCTCGAGGAGAGCAAGGGAAAGGGGTGAGAAAGTGGGCACTAGGCTTTTATCTATAAAATAATGAAACAGTACCGTATTTAGTTAGTCAACAAAGCTAAAGTCTCTGTATTTAGAACTTTACATGCTACTTAAGTCAGTCTTTTCCAGCTCTTGCTAAGTTTCCTTCTCTCTCTCTTTCAGAATCTAGATCCTCTCTCCAGTAAGTTATTTTCCAGTGAGTCTCCTCCTCTTCTCTATTCTTACCCATGAATTGTAGGCTACTGTTCAATTGCCTGTCCCACCATTTATTCACTAACGACTCAATGAAGATCTATTAAATACAAGATATTGACTATTTTGTTCCTCCTGTGATTGAATTTTTGTATTATATTCCCTGTTTTTGCTGGCAGATATGACTTACTGATAGCACTTAATAGATTTATATTATTTTGTTTTCCTTTTATATCCACTATATATCTACAAATGATGCAATTATTTCTGGCATTTGACACTCAGGCTAATTTCCTTTTCTCATCAATCTCTTTAAATGTTCATGAGAATGTCAAATGATTAAAGTTGGAATGGACTGCCTTGGCCTTTTCATGAATTTAACACAAATATTTCAGTGTTTTAATGTAGAGTACCCTGTCAGCTGCAGTTTTCAACAGCCATTCTTTATTGGGTTAAGAAATTGTTCTTAGGGACGCTTGGGTGGCTCAGTCAGTTAAGCATCTGCTTTCAGCTCAGGTCATGATCCCACGGTCCTGGGATCGAGTTCCACATCAGCCTGCTTCTTCCTCTGCCCTCTCTGCTTATACTTGCACTCTCTCTCTCTGACAAGTGGAGAAATAAAATAAAATAAAATAAAGAAATTATTCTTAATTTTCTTCTTAATGAGAGGCTCTATCCTGGCAACTAACCACAGGAATGGCTACTACATTTTCCTTTTTTTTTTTTTTTAATGATTTTATTTATTTATTTTAGAGAGAGAGTGAAAGAATGCACGAGAGGGGGTAGCATCAGAGGGAGAAGCAGACTCCCTACTGACCAGGATGCTGATGCAGGACTCAATCCTGGGACTCTGGGATCATGACACAAGCTAAAAGCAGTCGCCCAACCAATTGAACCACCCAGGCACCCAGCTGCTACATTTTCTCAAATCTATTTTCTATTGTGATTATGATTATGATTCCTCTTCATTTCCTTATATTTGTGATGAATTGTTTTTGCAAACATCCTAGCATTAAACCATCTTTCCATTCCTAGAATAGGTATGACTTGTTCATGATATATTACTCTTTTAAGTAGGTGTGAAAGCATTGCATTTAAACTTACTATTCCATTTTGTGTTCACATTCAGGTATATGATGAGCTTGAAGATTCCTTTTTTGCATTATAGTTGATGCTTCCGGTCTCAATCTTTATTATACATCTAACATTTTCATGTGTTGAACAACTACTATGTGCGGACACTATGTAAGTCCCTGGGAAGACAACGGTGAGCAAAAACACCCTCCATTTCTGACCCACTATATATATATATATAATTACTAAAATGATAGGCACATTAAGGAATAGTACAGGATGCTCTACATGTGCTCTTCACATACTCTGTCCCCCCTGAACCTCACTGCCTGCTCTCCATCTCGCTGGCCTCTCAAATCCCTTCCATTACCAAGCTCACCCAACCTGGGGAAACTGCAAATTCTATTCTTTCTGCCCAAAACGTGTGCCCTTTCCTTATTTCTCTTAATTAACAATTACCCATCCTTCCTCTAGCAGCTCAAATATTTGTATTTCAGAGAAATCTTTTCTACCCATCTTCCTAAGCTAAATTGGTCCTCAATAATTCTGTTTTCCTTTTAATTCATTAGCATTCTATAGACATTAATGATACTAAAACTTTTTGTATTACAGAATATGTGAGCATTTATTTTCACATCTTAAATTTGCCTTTCAACTTTTAGGATGATTTGATTTATAAAACTTTAAATATTTTTTATCAGATCAATCAATCTTTTTTTGCTGATGTGGGACTCAATCCTGGGGCTCAATCTTGTAATTAAGTCCTCTGATTTTTAATATAACACATCCCCACTTGTGACCATGAACGTACAAGTATACACTCTCACACATGCTTTGTATTTTATTTTAATGATTTGTGATTTTCCCCCTTCTTATTTATGTAGCCCATATGGCTTTCCTCTTTCTTGGAAGAATTCAGTTGGCAGGTGGTATCTGAAAGAGGGAGGCATAGGGTTTTTATTAACTAGAAGTGCTACATGGTAGTCAAAAGAGGTAACAGATCTGTTGTGTTTTAATGAGCAGAATGCCATCTTTGATGGCTGCCACAGTTTAAGCAGATTATTGATAAATGATGGCCATACAAGACAAAACTTTTGTGATGGTAAAAACAGAAGCTCACATTTGTCAAGTGTCCTCTGTATGTCACAAGAACCACACTAGAAACATTACATGCATCATCTCATTTAATTCACTCACCAGGCTTGCAATGTAGGGAATATTTACTACTCCCATTGTAGAGGTGAGGTATCTGCAGCTACAAGAGATTAGTTAACTTTGTGAGGGTCACACAGAGAATAAGTTGGTAGACCAAATTTTTATTCTAGAAAGTCTGACTCAAGATCCCTTTTTCTAAATCACATTTCTATAATACTGTATTTTGGGACAGTTATTTATTTTTAAAAAGTAATAAAAGGAATTCATTAATGAAAATAGTTATTACTTATTGACATCCTGCTGTGCACAAAAGCATTTTGAATCATTATAAAGATGGTAATAGCAGTAACCACATTTTTAGGGGAAAAAAGACACTTTGAGAGTTAACTGTGACATCAGTAGGACACACCAGGTCACAGAGTGAAGGTTGTTTGAGCTGAAAACCTATCTTAATCACTATGATAGGGTTATTAGAATAAAGGAAGTTATCAAAGACCTTAAATGTCTTTAATTATTTTGGAAGATCATCTCAAGGAAGAAATCGGTTTATATCCACAGATTCGAATAGAAGAATCAGAACCAGTGAGTAGCAGATAAAAAGAGAAAGATTTCTGCTAAGTTGAAGATAGTCTGAATGATTATGCACATTTAAAATGGAAATGGGCTACCACTTCAATGAGGGGATCACTGACACTGGAAGGACTAATGAAGGGTAAAGGATGTCCACACAAAATGGGGTCAAAGGTAAATACTAGGAGACGCCAGCTGTTCATCGAAGGTTGCTTTTGCCTCCTTCTCCAGCAAACACACCAGCTACATGGGAGCAGGAAACCAGACCGAAGTATCAGTATTCCTCCTTCTGGGCCTCTCAGATGATCCAGAACTGCAGCCTCTCCTCTTCGGCTTGTTCCTGTCCATGTATCTGGCCACTGTGCTGGGAAACCTGCTCATCGTGCTGGCTATCCTGTCTGACTCCCACCTCCACACCCCCATGTACTTCTTCCTCTCCCACCTGTCCCTTGTTGACATCTGTTTCACCTCCACCACCATCCCCAAGATGCTGCTGAACATCCAGGCACACAGCAAAGACATTTCCTATATAGGATGCATGACTCAGGTGTATTTTTTTATGGTTTTTGCTGGAATGGATGATTTCCTCTTGACGGTGATGGCTTATGACAGGTATGTGGCCATCTGCCACCCCCTGCACTACACTGTCATCATGAACCCAAGACTCTGTGTCCTCCTGGTTCTGATTTGTTGGCTTACCATTTTCTCGGTTTCCCTGATTCATATTCTACTGGTAGGGCAGTTGACTTTCTGTCCAGGCACGGAACTTCCACATTTCTTCTGTGAACTGGCTCAGATTCTCAAGGTGGCCTGCTCCGACACCCTCATCAATAACATCTGCTTGTATGCTGCCACTGCCCTGCTGTGCATGTTTCCTCTCACTGGAATCCTCTTCTCTTACTCTCAGATTGTCTCCTCCTTAATGAGGATGTCCTCCACTGAGGGCAAGTATAAAGCATTTTCTACTTGTGGGTCTCATCTCTCTGTGGTCTCTTTATTCTATGGCACAAGCCTGGGAGTCTACCTCACATCTGCTGTGACCCATTCTTCCCAGAGAAGCTCGGTTGCCTCAGTGATGTACACTGTGGTCACCCCCATGCTGAACCCCTTCATCTACAGCCTGAGGAACAAGGATGTGAAGGGAGCCCTGCGAAGGCTCCTCCGCAGAGCAGCCTTGTGTCCATGACGCGCCGCTTGCCTCAGAACCAAGTGGACGTTGCGGGCTGCAAAGGCAAATGGGAACTTAAATCTGTCTTTTTCCCTTCTGATAGACATGTGTGATTTATCCATTTCCCAAAGCGCCCATGACTTCCCTTTCATTTGCTTTTGTATTAGTCTCTCCTCAGCAACTCCCTCATAGTCCTTTTTTACTTTTCTTCTCTATATGCTGTCCATAAAATTCCATGTTTGGCCGACTTTCTTGTAGCCATTCTTAAGATTTCTAACTTTAGGCTTAAACTACTTATCCTATCATGCTGCTGTGGTTGCCCCCAAAATTATCCTCTAAAACATTGATGTTCTTCACCTTCATTTGTTGGTGTGCTTGTTTTCCCCACAAGAAACGGAATGAAATCATGCGTGGTCATACCAAAGTGTTTACCATATCAGAACCGTGCCTGTTTGTTCCTTCACATGTTTGACTTTACATCATCTTGACAAAGTGTCCTGGAGACATTTCCTCTCATTCACCCCACTTCTCAAAAGAAGAGCGTGAGATTGAGTTGGACTATAACCTGGCTAGCTGACACGGGGTTTCTATCTACTTTTTATATGAATGGTGATGTGATTTTCAACTTCAAAATAGGAATCTAGATTTCCATGATTATATTCATAGCAATATACTGCCTAGGAAAACTGAGATGTAGCTTCATTCTTTGTGATCCTTCCACCTTCCTTCCTTTCTTTCTTTCCTTCTTTTACTTGACTTTTATTTCCCATATGCGCAATTTTAAGATACACCCTCTAAGATCCTAAAACATGGGATAATCAATACAATAGAATAAGAGTTATTCTCTCACATGGTTTAATCTTCTTTTTCTGGGCCTCTCTGGAGGTGTCATCAAGAATGGTATTTACACACATGTAGAATGTGTTCAGAACTTAGCTCCTTTGAGAAGAATGTTGATAGAACTGAGTATTCAGTGAAGGATGGAGTAGTAGATGCTGTCCACATTTCTCCCACATTACCTGGGATCCTTCCTACATGTCCGCCCCATGACTTCCAATTGCCAGCCCCAGCCAGCACCAACTTTGCTCAATAAGTAGTGGCAAAAGTGCCAGGGAATTATGCCCGCACAAAGACAGCCCTTGATGGAGAGCTATGGGGTTTATCATGTCTTTCACTCATTGGCTAGGATAATTCTGAGGTTTGTATTTTGTAGCATTTTCCAGAATTTCCCCACACGATGAAAACTCGGCTCATTCCCTTGGTAGCTGACTTAATATAAACTTAATTGGATGTATTTTCTTCCATGTGTCACTTCTCCTCTCCCTCTCACCCATGTTCCATGTTCCTTGTTTCTTCCAATAAAGTGCTTGCACATAAATTCTTGGCTCAGCATCTGCTTCTCTGGGAACCCAAGATAAGACAAGTGGTAAAGCCTATAACGTATCAAGACAATATCATGAAAGGGGAAACTTTTGGAGAAAAAAACAAAGGGAGCTAATTATTGGGAATACAGTTAGGACTGTAAAATCACTCAAAAATTAAAGTTTGTTAGAGAGAAAAGACTTAACTTGATGTGGCTTCAATTCACTTTGATTCCATTAAGTCTAATCCAATGTGAATTTATTTTCTGCCGTGTACACATTGAAGACGGAACCAAATGATTGCAATACAGAGTGGTGAGCGTATTATTGGTGTGTCAGATTCTGTTGAAAACAAAGGTTAGGGGCGCCTGGGTGGCTCAGTGGGTTAAAGCCTCTGCCTTCAGCTCAGGTCATGATCTCAGGGTCCTGGGATTGAGCCCCGCGTCGGGCTCTCTGCTCAGCAGGGAGCCTGCTTCCTCCTCTATCTCTGCCTGCCTCTCTGCCTACTTGTGATCTCTCTCTCTCTGTCAAAAAAAAATAAAATAAAATAAAATAAAAAAATAAAAAAAAAAGAAAACAAAGGTTAAACGTTTTCAACCCACCTTAAGGAATTCCAAGAAAAAAAATTCTTTAAATTTTTATTTAAAAAATATTTTTATTGGGGCATCTGAGTGGCTCAGTTAAGCATCTGCCTTCAGCTCAGGTCATGATCCCAGAGTCTGGGATCGAAACCTGCATCAGGCTCTCTGCTTCCTCTTGTAAGGACCCTGATGATTACATTGAGTTGACCCAGGTAATTCAGGGTCTATTTCCCATCTCAAGATCCTTAACTTAGTAATACTTACAAAGTGCCTTTTGTCATCTAAAGACAAATTCACAAATTCTGGAGATTAGTACCTGGACATTTTTGGGAGGCTCTTAATCAGCTTACCACCGGAGATGTGTGATTTAGAATTTGCCAACAATTGGTTGATAAGGCCTTGAGCTGAAAATACGGAGAATCCGTCACAGCACTCCTTGCTGGTTTTCAGTGGGGGTGATCAACTCATGGTCTTGTCTCACATAAAGATAAGGCTGCACTAGACAGGTGCGCTTAGACATCAAGTGATAGAAGAGAATTCCTTGATTCATCTGAACATAACCGAGCAGAGGCTCAGCTGGACACTGGCACAACGAAACACTGGGGCTCAAACACCATGAGGATTTCCTTTCAGGCTATCAGTTTTGTTTTCTCAAACTGGCCACTTTCAAATGGAAAGAGACACAGAGACCAGAGGCTCTCACAACTCACACCTCACAGCTGTACTATTTAAGAACTGGAATTACTTTGGTTACTCATGTGCCGAAAAGAAGAAAAGAAAGGAAAAGAAAAGAAAAGAAAAAAAGAGGAGAGGAGAGGAGAGGAGAGGAAAGGAGAAAAGCAAAGGAAAGAAGGAAGGAAGGAAGGAAGGAAGGAAGGAAGGAAGGAAGGAAGGAAGGAAGGAAGGAAGGAAGGAAGGAAGGAAGGAAGGAAGAAAGAAAGAAAGAAAGAAAGAAAGAAAGAAAGAAAGAAAGAAAGAAAGGAAGAAAGAAAGAAGGAAGAAAAAAGGAAGGAAGGAAGGAAGGAAAAGAGAAAAAGAGGAAAAAATCTCAGGAAATGATTCTGATCTGCACAAATGTGTTCTCTTTCCAGCTTGGGCCCATCAACTGTGGTCAGGAAACAATGTTACTAGCAGCCCCTTTAAAACAACATTTATTTGTTTACTGAGTATTTACTGTGTCAGTCATATTTTAGCTTCAACCACTGCAAGGATAAATAGGTATAGGTGTATGGGAAGAGTGGGTTGTCATATTAAAAAGGCTGTTCTTAATAAATCTCATTGAGTACACATTACATTTGTGAAGAAGGTGAATGCACATCTAGAGGAGGAGAGCCCTGGACA
This sequence comes from Potos flavus, assembly GCA_028534135.1. Lineage (NCBI taxonomy): Eukaryota > Metazoa > Chordata > Mammalia > Carnivora > Procyonidae > Potos > Potos flavus. The sequence continues at coordinate 4,860,354 of CM052898.1, forward strand.
GATAGTAATGTTAATAACAAAGACGCTGAGGTGGGAGTTTCCCTGGGGAGGATGTGGCCAGAGTGGAGAAGGGGAGCATAATGCAAGAGGAAGACAGGTATCCACAGGGATCACGTGAGGCTTTCTCTGTCTTTGAAAGACTTTTGCTTTCGTTTGTTTTGAGTGATGTGAGGAGTCATTGCAGGGTTTGGGGCAGACGCATGACACCAGAAGACTTAGGATTTCAAAGATCATTCTAGCTGCTGGGTTGAGAATGGGTTGCAAGGTGTGAGGATGCCTGCTTGGAGCCGACTGCAGCAAGCCGGGTGAAATACAGAGAGCTAGGGCCAGGGAGGTGCTAGTAGTGTAAGAGTTGAGAAGTGGTCCTTGGGGCTATGCTCAGAAGGCAGAGCCAAGAGGATTTGTTGTCAGTCAGGAGAGGAGTAGGAGACAAAGAGAGGAGCCAAGATTGGCTCCAGGATTTGGAGCCTGAACAATGAAAGAATGGAATTGTATCCGTTGAGACAGGGAGGGCTATGGTGGAACAAATATGAAATGAAGATGGACATCAGAAGTTCAGGTTTTGAAAATTGAGAATGCCGAAATCGAGATATTGCAAATGGATAAATTTTATATGACTCCACTTGTATGAGGTACCAAGAGTAGTCAAACTCACAAAGACAGAAACTGGAATGGTGGTTGTCAGGGGCTGGAAGAAGGAAGGAAATAGAAGGTTAGTGTTTAATGGGTGCAAAGTTTCACTTGGGGAAGATGAAGAAATTCTGGAGATGGATGGTGGTGATGGTCACCCAACAATGTGAACGCACTCAGTGCAAGTATGTAGGAATGTGTACTTCAAAATGACTACAATGGTACATCCCAATGTCATATAAATCTAACCACAACACAAAACATAAGTAGCACAAAAGAAAAAAGAAAAAATTGATTTATTTTATAAAGATATTTTCAATATCATTATAAAATGAAATCATTATCATTATAAAAAATATATATAATATAATCATTATCATTATAAAATAATAGAGAATAGTTGGGATTTTTTTAGATAAAATTTTTAATATTATTCATTAACAGTTTAGACGAAGGTTTCTCAACCTCAACTATCCTGACATTCCGGGGTCTGTATTGTGTGTCATAGGAGGCTGTTCTGTATATTTTATGATGTTTAAGAGCATCCCTGGGCTTTACCCACTAGATGCTAGTGCTGTGTTGTGATAACCCGAAATTGCTCCAGAGGGATCAAAATCAGGCCAGTTGAGAACGCCGGAGTAAAACAATTCCACAAGTGCAGAAGTTGATGGTGTTAGCTTTCAAAGAGATGGGATAACAGAGAAGCAACATTTGGGGGAAGATAAAACATCTTGGAAAGAAGTTGAGGGGCCTGAAGAATACGCCATTGATACCATTATCTTGGAAGCCAAATGTATTGGTCTGGTGATCATCGGTCTGCGCTGATAGTAGTATAAATCAACTACTTGTAAGGAGAGTGGGAGGTTCCTGTTGTGAGAGTCAAGTTAGATAAGCCAATGCCTGGCTGAATCCTATCCAAAACCTTCAGTTCTCATTATATGGTCCCCACCAGATGTATGTTCTCATTGGACACGATGCTATTCACCACATTAGCCACTATTGTAATTAAATAATTATTTGTATAATTATTTTATTAATGACTGCCTCTTAAAAACCTTCACCTCAACTTTGAATCCCATCCCTTTCTAACTTTTGGGGGAAACTTACACCTCATTTATCTTTTTTTATCCTGTATATTCCAATGTCTGCATATAATGTTATAATTTCCAATAACCTGGGGATGTTCCACATTCCCATTTCGTTCCACAGAAATAAAACTCACTCATAGACCCGTACTCTCCTTTGGGCATTGCTCCAAACTTCGGGAGATTTGGTCTATACATGCTACTTCTGTTCCCACAGTGTTCACACTCTCTTTAACCAACTAATCTGGAAATCTTTCTACCTCCGTCATAATTTCTCTCCCTAAGGTCTGCAGAGACCTCAGGTGCCCAGTAAATTCTAAGGGAGTATTTCCACTCTTCAAATGCTTGGTTTTTCAGGAGAAATGTCATTAATGACTGCATTCTGTTTCTTTTTTTTTTTTTTAAGATTTTATTTATTTGTTTGAGAGAGAGAGAGATAACAAGTAAGCAGAGAGGCAGGCAGAGAGAGGGGGAAGCAGGCTCCCCGCTGAGCAGAGAGCCCAATGCGGGGCTCGATCCCAGGACCCTGAGATCATGACCTGAGCCGAAGGCAGAGGCTTTAACCCACTGAGCCACCCAGGCGCCCCTGCATTTTGTTTCTTGAAATAGAGAACTTTCTCTGCATTTCATTTTTGTTAAAATGGGATTCTGCAGGTCAACTCTGCTGGGTTTTTTGTTTTTGTTTTTTTAAAATTTTATTTATTTGAGATAGAGAGTGAGAGCATGACCTGGGAGACAGAGGGAGAGCGAGAAGCAGGCTCCCCACTGAGCAGGGAGCCCTATGCAGGACTTGATCCCAGGATCCTGGGATCAACCTGAGCTGAAGGCAGCCACTCAACGGACTGAGCCACTCGGGCACCCCGTCTGCTGGGTTCTTCGTAACACATCCCTCAGGGAGAAACTCCTAACTTTGAAATTAAATCCTGTGAAGAAGGGGAGGCAAGAATTAGGGCAGTATCTTTTTTTTTCTTTTCTTTTAACTCCAAGAAAATAAGATAGTGCTTATTTATTTATTTATTTTTATTATTTATTATTTTTTATAGGGCAGTATCTTAAGGAACCCCGGAAGACTTTGTAGAAAGATAAAGCTTTTTTAATCTCCAGGAACGTAATCTTGTTGACTGCACATGTTTGGATGTGCCAGGTAAAGAAGGAATAAATGAAAGAAAGAAATTTGCCTCTCTGCATAGCTATTTTCGGGGAAACAGAAGAGGGAGAAAATTTCATTTCTATTATTCTTTGGATCTTAATTGTTTAAAACGTACTATGACAATAGAACAATTTATTTAATGAGGCGCTCTGAGAATTCAGCCTCCAAGTTCCTGGAATCTTCGAATAAGCTCTGGGTGTCTCCAAGGCAGATCACGCTGGGCCTCCCAGAGACACGGGTGGTGAATTCCCTGCCTAGATCGCCTCCTGGAAATTTCTGGGGGAAAGTCACTGCAGGAGAAAGAGCCAGAGCAACCTGGGGTTTCCCTGATGCCATCTGAAAGAGTCAACGTAGCCCAGTAAAGGCGCAGGGTGGGGTCAGGTGGAGGAGATGGAAACAGTGGAGAAAAACTTTTATTAGACCAGAGAACTAGGGACACAGACAGGAGCTGTGTTTTTCTTTTTTCTTTAAGATTTTATTTATTTATTTGACAGAGAGAGAGAGATCACAAGTAGGCAGAGAGGCAGGCAGAGGCAGAGGGAGAAGCAGGCTCCCCGCCGAGCAAGGAGCCCGATGCGGGACTCGACCCCAGGACCCCGGGATCAAGACCTGAGCCGAAGGCAGCCACTTAACCAACTGAGCCACCCAGGCGTCCCAGGAACTGTGTTTTTCAATGTGTCTCCAGATCAGCGGTATCCGCATCTCCCGGGAGCTTGTTAGACATGCAAATTATTGACCTTCATCCCAGATCTACTAAATCAGAAACTCCAGGGTCAGGCCCAGCTATTTGCATTTAATAAGCCCCCCAGGTGAATCTTTTGCTAAAATGGAAACAATGGCCGGAGGGGATTTGTTGAAATCCTCGATGACAGACCTACCTGGGGCTGCAACTTCAGAAGTCTGAGGGCTCTCCGGCTCCAAAATCTTATCTACAAACAATGATACATCTGTCTTTTGCTTTACAATGCTTATGACCCCTCTCTTTTTCCATCTCACGGGTTTGTGTGAATTATCAGAATGCTGGTGAAAAGCTCATGGCTCACAGCTGCAACACTTGCATGTTCATTAGTCATTTCTTGAAGCACCCACGTTCATTCGACCGTTTCTCTCATTTAAAAATCATTATGATTTATCATTTTGTTTTATTTTTTTAGATTTTATTTATTTGTCAGAGAGAGAGAGAAGGAACACAAGCAGGGGAGCTGCAGGCAGAGGGAGAAGCAGGCTTCTGGCAGAGCAGGGAGCCCGATGTGGGACTTGATCTCAGGACCCTGACATCGTGACCTGAGCCGAAAGCAAATACTTAACTGACTGAGCCACCCAGGCGTCCTATGATTTATCATTTTGAAGAGAAATCCTTATTTTTCTAGTTTCAGAGCCTGCATCCCCTCCCTCCTGCCCACGTACACACCGCCACTTACAGCAATGGCTATTAAAAATTATCAAATGCATTTTCTTCCTATTGAATCGCCATCTTTTTTGTCAACCTAAAATTGTCAGGAAGCAATTATTAAGCAAAAGCATGTATTTGGGATCAAAGAGTCACAAATGAGGTACGCAGATTTTAGTAGCAACCCAAATAGTGTCCCACCACCAAGAAAAAGACAGGGTTTTTTTACAGCAAAAAGAGAATGCTCACAGTTTACAGATAATTTTGATAAGTGTTGGTGGCAGAAAGCTGATCTTGGCTAAGGCTATCACTAAGCAAAATGTATTACTGTAAGTCACAGGTGCTTAGGCAGAATCTTTGGAATTTTTGCAGTCAGCCAGGTCATGGTTCTACCTTCAAGGAGGAACATAAGGCCCATCTCCTTAAGGGCCTCCCGGGTCCATTTGAAAACACTTTGACATAAATGACTCCACTGTATTTCAACTTCTGCTTTTTGTTTTGCTATTGTTAAAAAAAAAAAAAACAGGCCCAAAATGAAGTCACTTATGCCAAGCCTCCTGTAACCAAACAGATTTAATTAATCAGCTGTCTCAGAAATGGAATTTTATTTTATTTTTTAAAGATTTTATTTATTTACTTGTCAGAGAGAGAGAGAGAGCACAAGCAGGGGGAGTGGCAGGCAGAGGGAGAAGCAGGCTGAGCAGGGAGCCCGATGCGGGGCTCGATCCCAGAACCGTGGGATCATGACCTGAGCCAACAGGCAGACGCTTAACCCACTGAGCCACCCAGGCGCCCCCCAGAAATGGAATTTTAAAATAGATGATCAAAATCACCTCATCTGCACTAGTTAGGTGACCTGCCTGGTGGGACCCCTGCCATCCCTCTGCAGGGAAAGTAATTGCAATAACCAAGCCACTTTTTTGCCTAGTATAGCTGCCGTGTTCCTACTCCCTTCTGCCTATGAAAGTCTTTCATTTCGTACAGCTTCTTAGAGCTCCTTGGATGCTGCCCAATTCAAATTGGTAAATATATCAATTTGATATATTTATATATAAAATATATATTTATTATATTTATATAAATATAGTATTTATATATAATACATTTATATGTTATTATTTTTATTATTTCTATATTATATTATATATTTGTATTATATTGTATTATTATAATATTAATATATAATATATTTGATATATAATTATGTAATAGATGGAATATATTTATTTGTATATATAAATATTAATATGGTGCCAATGTAGCAATAACTAGCACCTCTATCATGTTATATAATTATCCTTTCTGTTTAGTGGTTGGAATAATTAAGTTCTTTTTTTTTGAATAATTAAGTTCTAATCTCTCATCATCAAAGCAAGTTTGGTGATTATAATACAGGATTGCTGTCTATATTCACTCTACTGTGTATTAGGTCTCTAGGACTTATTTACTACTCTTGCAAGTTTGTACACACACTGACACAACATCTGTCCTATCCCTTCACCACCTAGCCCCTGGTAACCACCATTTTTCTCTCTGTTTTTACGAGTTTGGTTCTTAAATTCTTTTTCTTTGTATATTTTTAAGATTCAAATATAATCAACAAAGAGTGTTATATTAGTTTCAGGTGTGCAATAGAATAATGCAACAATTCTCTACATTTCCCAGTGCTCATGAAGTGTACTTTTTTTTTTTAAGATTTTATGTATTTTTTTGACAGAGAGAGTCACAGCAAGAGAGGGAACATAAGCAGGGGGAGTGGGAGAGGGAGAAACAGGCTTCTCACTGAGCCGGGAGCCCGATGCAGGGCTCAATCCTAGGACCCTGGGATCATGACCTGAGCCGAAGGCAGACATTTAATGACTGAGCCACCCAGGCACCCCATGAAGTATACTCTTAACTGCTGAATCACTATATTTTACACCTGAAATTAATATAACACTGTATTAATTACACTGGAATTAAAAATAAAAGGATTAAAAAAACAGAGACAATGCCAAAAACAAAACCTAACCAAGATAAGTGTACTTTTTTTTCTTAAGATTTTATTTATTTGACAGAGAAACACAGCGAGAGAGGGAACACAAGCAGAGGGAGTGGGAGAAGGAGAAGCAGGCTCCCCGCTGAGGAGAGAGCCCGATGCAGGGCTCGATCCCAGGACCCTGAGATCATGACCTGAGCCGAAGGCAGACGCTTAACGACTGAGCCACCCAGGCGTCTCAAGATAAGGGTACTTTTAATCCCCTGTATCTATTTCACCCATCCCCTCACCCACCTCCCCTCTAGCAAACACCAAATTGTTCTCTGTATTTAAAGAATCTGTTTTCTTGTTTGTCTCTTTTTTCTTTGTTTGTTCATTTATTTTGTTTCTTATATTTCACTTATGAGTGAAATCAAATGGTATTTGTCTTTCTCTGACTGACTTATTTCACTTAACATTATACCTCTAGGTCCATCCACGTTGTTGCAAATTACTGGATGTCTCTATTTCTCATGGATGAATAATATTTCATTATGTGTATATGCATATATATACACCACATCTTATTTATCCATTCATCCTTTGAGGCACTTAGGTTGTTTCCATATCTTGGCTACTATGAATAATGCTACAATGAACATGGGAGAACAGATATCTCTTCGACATCCTTGTTGTTTCAAAGCCTACCATGTTTTTTTCTCACTTTCAGAATTTTAATGTGATTTAATAAAAAAAAAAAGTCTATGTAACAACTATTAGAGGTTTTGCTACTTTAACCCAAATTGTTCTTTGAAAAACTCATCTGACCCTCTCTCAAGGCATTAGCCAGTGACCTTTTCTTATTATGGTGCCTCATTTACCTTTTAACTCAGGGATCTTACACAGTATTAGACCTAAGTCATTTAGTAAAGATTTGACTAATTGATTAATTAGTGACACATCTAGATTCAAGGCCCCTACCAAAATCTTTCAGATCCACTTATCTGACTTTTAGCCTCTTCAGTATCTTTCCTAAGGACTACCAAAGTGCAGAATTGAGGTCGTTGGGACTTTCCAGGATTTGTTATTCAATGTCTTGGGACAGTGTTTCCTCAAATGTCTGATTATTTGGCACGCTTTTAAAAGCAGATTCTCGAGATCCATCAATTCCATGTCTAGGTATATATGCTTGAAAATTGAAGGCAGAAACTCAAATAGATTCTTGCCAATGTTCATACCAGCATTAATCACAATAGCTGAAAGATGAAAACGGATAAATGGATAAATGGCATGGGATATATACATACAATGAAATATTATTCAGCCTTAAAAGGACTGAAATTCTGATATATGTTGCAACATGGTTGAATCTTGAAAACGTTGTGCTAAGTGAGATAAGCCAGACACAAAAAGATAAGTGCTGAATGATTCCACTTATATGAGGTATGTAGAATAAACAAAGTCATAGAGACAGAAAATAGAACAGAGGTTTCCAAGGCCTGGGGGGGTGGGGGGGGCAAGGAGGAAGGGGAATTGTTGTTTAATGGGGACAGAGTTTCTATTTGGGATGATGATAAAGTTCTGGAAATAGATGGTGTGATGGTTGTATCATATTGTGAATGTTCTTAATGCTACAGAATTGTACATTTAAAATGCATAAAATGGTAAATTTCTTATATATATTATTGTGGACATGTATGTATATCCACAATAATATATATATTATATATATAATATATATCCACAATAAAAATATAAACAAAAATAAAATAAAGTAAAACTGTTGTAATCTTTTTTTTACAGTAGATTCTCAGCCTCTTTTCCTGGAGATATTGACTAGGTAAGTCTGGAATAAGGTGGGAAGCTATACAGTAACAATAGCCCCAGATGATACTTTTGATAAAGCTTACAGTTTGTTTTGTTGTTGTTGTTGTTGTTGTTTTAATTTGTTTGACAGAGAGAGGGATCACAAGTAGGCAGAGAGGCAGGCAGAGAGAGAGGGGGAAGCAGGCTCCCTGCTGAGCAGAGAGCCCGATGCGGGGCTCGATCCCAGGACCCTGAGATCATGACCTGGGCTGAAGGCAGAGACTTTAACCCACTGAGCCACCCGGGTGCCCCTACATTTTGAAACATTGCCCTAGGGAACTCTTCCCAGAAGATTGACCTACAGACCACCAAATTTAGAACTTGTGAAAAATCCAAATTATCAGACCCAAACCCAGACCTACTGAGACAGAAACTTGGAGATGAAACTGAGAAATCTGTTTAAACAAGTACTCAAGTTCGTTTTGGTGATGTTGGTGTAGTCTAAAGTTTGAGAACCGTTACCTAGTGACTCCTGGGACCCTTCACCACTCAGGCATCTGCTTAATGTGAATACTTAAGTCAGTTGTCCCCAAGAGGAGATCTAAGGAAGACTGAAGAGATTCTTCCAAGAGAAAAAGGACCCAGGAGAGAGGAGTCACAGCTGACCCACTGTTACTCTCCTAGGGAATAGGAATTGGCAGGTCAGAGACCCTTTCTCCTGTGTGGTCTCTGCCTTTGAGGAGTCAAACTGATCAGGGAATGGAAAATCCATTGATCAATTTGTCTAACAAGTTTCAGAGGGGATTCAGTCCCCAGGGCCACAAAACCCGTAACACATTGACTTATAGTCACCAAGGCCCATGTACCACTTTCAAGACACAATGCCTTCTCTAGGAGAAATCAGTCAGGCCCCGTATTACATGCCTGGCTCTGTATCTCTTCTCTTTTGGGAAACAAACCTTTCTTCACTACCCACCCTCCATGAGAGAACAAGATTCAGGGGACTTGGCCCCTGTGGTGAGCCCACATTGCCAAGCATGCATAGCCTAGTAAGTGTTGTGGGAAATCGGGAAAAGAGGTGTTTGGGTAGAAAGGGCATTGACTACTGTTAAGCATATGGCAGGGACACCATACGATGTCTATGCAGAAGGAGCTCTAGGGGCCAGTTGCTTGGGAGGGTGAATGGCTACACTACTTGTTCAAAGTTGCTGTTGTGAGTGAGTTTTTACTTTGGTTGCATGTTATTTGGGTGAGTGGTTGATGGAGATTATAGGGATGAGGAGGAAGAGGCTAAGCACCCACTCTTGGATACCATAGGACTTTCCAGAACCACACTGTGTAGTGACACTGTTACCAGTTGGAGGTGTACAAATGGATGCCCCCAGATATTGATAGATATTTAGGTCTTTTACCATGAAGTATTGATTTGTTTTCTCCTACCTGGCCCCAAAACTCCAGAGCCTCCACCTTAACTCAGCCTAGACAAATCCTTTCTGGATCTTTCTTTGCCACCTTCATTTATTGGGGGAACATCTCCTGTTTCTTCAATAGACCTGTCCTTCTTCCTCTTTCTTCACCCTTATCTGTGGTTCTTATAGAAATTTTCAAGAGTGAAGAGTCTGTGTTCCCTGGTAGCCAGGGTTATAGTGTATAAAGAAAGATGCAGGGTGGATAAGGGGGGAAAGGGAAACACACAGGAAGGTCCAACATCCAGTCCCCTCTTGACATTCTACCCTCTTGCTCTGGGAGACATTGAAACTCACATGTCCCTATCTCATAGTTCCTGTGATTGCACTTGGGTGTCAGGACTCATCCTTAAGTAGGGACATGGAATCATTAACAAGACAATAGACCAATTTATTCACCTCTTCTGGCCTTTGTTCCTCTTCCTAAGACAAATGGCTTTGTCCCTTCAACATTAATGATGTGATGATTCCCAACCCCATTTCCTTTGACCCTAGTTTTGCCTGCCTTAAATCTATCTTTAACTCCAGGCACCAGGGAAGATTGTGATATGGATCATGTTACTCCTTTGTCACAGTCCCTACATAGCCCCTATCCTTTATCTATTATTTTTTTCAAGGTTCCCAGAGATGTGGTCCCTGTTCATCTCTCCAACCTCATTCTTCACTGTTTCCAGGTCCCACTTTGTGCTTCAGCAAATTGCTAAGAGCACTCTGTCCCATGCTGCTTTTGCTTATGGACCTTTTCCTTTGCTGCCTTCTGTGCCAGAAAAGCCCATACTCGATCATCAACCTAGACAACAACTTGCCCAGGGATCTCTTCCTCCAGGAATGCCCCCTGACCCCTTCACTTCAGGCTGAATTTGGGGCTCCTTTCTGTACTTCATTTTGCAGACTGCCTTTATCTTAGCATTTAATTCACTGTATTACAATGTCAGGTTTCTGCATCCATTACTATCCCTGGAAGGCGGGGGTTCCTCAGGACAAAACCACATCACGAATCTTTTTATCCCCGACCGCTAATACTTAGCCTGTTCCAAAGAAGCCCTTCTTGCACTAGACAGTAGGAACAGAATAGAAATAGCAAATAAACACGTATTTGCTACTTGAATACAGGAGAAAGTATAAATGACAAGTGGTTGTATCCTCCACCTCTAATTTCTAACCTCTGGTCCTAAGATAAAATGTTTCTAATGTGTGGAAAACTCTTGAGATGAATGCTATTCCTCATTTCGTGACCCATTTGAATCACAATCCAGCCCCCATAGGAAATGAAATTGTTTTCCTCGATTCTAATCCAGTTGATGATGTTAACACACACAGCATACTCCAGGAAATACCCAGAATTGTGGGCATTTCCTGTGTACTCTCTGATATACTGCTCAAAAAAACAGATCGGAATGCAAGAAAGTAAGCCACACTTGTTAGAAGTCAAGGGAATCTTTTATAAGCTCTCATACTTTAAAGATGAGTCATGACCACTTTCTTAGAATATCTCTCACCAGAAGTCAGCAGAGATGATTGCAAACTGCTCACCCCACCAAGGGTCAGAACAAAGATGTTCATGCATAGTTAAACCATTTGCCTCTGATATGATCATTTTTATCATTCCAGAGACACTATCTGCTTTGGGTTTTTTGTGAGTTTTCTTTTCTTTTCTTTTTTTTTTTTTAAAGATTTTATTTATTTATTTGACAGAGAGAGAGAGATCACAAGTAGGCAGAGAGGCAGGCAGAGAGAGAGGGGGAAGCAGGCTCCCTGCTGAGCAGAGAGCCCAATGTGGGGCTCGATCCCAGGACCCTGAGATCATGACCTGAGCTGAAGGCAGAGGCTTTAACCCACTGAGCCACCCAGGTGCCCCTGAGTTTTCTTTTTTTGAGATAAAATTGGTGTGTAACATTATATTAGTTTCAGGTATACAACATAATGATTCAATATATTCACATATAGGGGTGCCTGGGTGGCTCAGTCGTTGAACGTCTGCCTTGGGCTCAGGTCATGATCCCAAGGGTCCTGGGATCAAGCCCCACATCAGGCTCCCTGCTTGGTGGGGAACCTGCTTCTCCCTCTCCCCCTGCCAGTGCTCAGTCTCTCTCTCTCAATCTCTCTGTCAAATAAATAAATAAAATCATATATATATATATGATATCAACATATATATATCACATATATATATATTGCACATAGAATATTCAACATATTACCACAATAAGTCCAGTTAGTATCTGCTACTACACAGTTACAAAAAAATTTTTTTTCTTGTAGAAAACTTTTTCTTAAGACTTTATTTATTTGATAGAGCGAGAGCACAAGCAGGGGGAGTTGTAGGCAGAGGGAGAGGGAGAAGTAGGCTCTCTGCTGGGCAAGGAGCCAGATGCGGGACTCTATCCCAGGATCCTGGAATCATGACCTGAGCCAAAATGCTTAACCGACTGAGCCACCCAGGCATCCCTTCCCCCAGTATGAAATGAGTGCCATTGAGGATATGACTCAAAATTCTGTTTGTGACCTTTGTAGTATTTTATCTTATGGTACTGAAATGGCTGAAACCTTGATATCTACGTTTTCATTAGACATTTTCACCAATACTTAACTTCACGGATGAAGGATATTTGGTCAAGCAACAAATGTCCAGGAAGCATCTGGCCCTGGCCCTGAAAGATGTTGATGGCTCCTGGTACACTAAGCATTAAGAATCTGTTCATGTGGTTTATTATTTAGTAAAAACATTTTCTTTTTCTTCCTTTCTTTTTTCTTGAAGAGTAAACCTACATTCTACTCATCCTGATATAGTCTATCCAGATATTTGAGAGACTCTAAAATTTTCTCACCTCTGAGACATAGTTATCTGACCTTTTTTTGGGTTCCAGACAAGTTAGATAATCCAGATTAAGTTACTGAGGTTCACCAGACCTCATGTTCCACATTTGTGTTACAGCGAATTTGGACCATTTTATTGCTAAGGTCCAAAGGGGTTCTTAACTTTTTAGATTTGATGACTCTAAATAAAAAGGATAAATGAGTGTCCCAGAGGCCAATGGACAAGCGTTGATCAACATTGTTAAATGTTGCATGTAATGAATAACAGAATGTAGGATTCCTAAATTTTGTAATGGTAAGGCTATTATGCCCAGTACTTCACTCCAAGAAATAAAAATAGTAGAGACCTCTAGAGTCTATCCAGTGCCTATTTCATGTTCCTTCCCTGCTTCCATCATCTAGCTGATGAATTGGCAACATGGAAGCAAGAAATCAATCAAGTGCTTCAGAATTTTTACTCCTGGGATTTTCCCAAGACTCAGTGTCTCAACCCCTTCTCTTTGGTCTGTTCCTGTCCATGTACCTGGTCACCATGCTTGGGAACCTTCTCATCATCCTGGCCGTCAGCTCTGACTCCCACCTCCACACACCCATGTACTTCTTCCTCTCCAACTTATCCTTTGCTGACATCAGTTTCATCTCCACCACAGTCCCTAAAATGCTGACGAACATCCAAACACAAAGCAAATCCATCACCTATGCAGGCTGCATCACCCAGATGTATTTTTTTATGGTTTTTGGAGGTATGGACACTTTTCTCCTCACTGTGATGGCCTATGACCGGTTTGTGGCCATCTGCCACCCCTTGCACTACTCAGTCATCATGAACCCACAGCTCTGTGGCCTCCTGGTTCTCATGTCCTGGTTCGTCAGCTTGTCATACTCCCTGATCCAGAGTCTGTTGATACTACGTCTTTCCTTCTGCACCAACTGGGTAATTCCACACTTTTACTGTGAACTTGCTAAGGCCCTCACGCTTGCCTGCTCAGACACATTGATCAATCACATCCTGCTATATATGGTAACTAGCCTTCTTGGCATCATTCCCTTCTCCGGGATCCTTTTCTCCTATACCCGAATCGCCTCCTCAATCCTGAGAATCCCATCAGCTAATGGGAAGTATAAGGCATTTTCTACCTGTGCATCTCACCTGTCTGTGGTTTCTTTATTCTATGGGACAGGGCTTAGTGTGTATCTCAGTTCTGATGCATCTTCCTGGAGGGGCATGATTGCCTCAGTGATGTACACCGTGGTCACCCCAATGCTGAACCCCTTCATCTACAGCCTACGGAACAGGGACATCAAGAGGGCTCTACAAAAAGTTTTGGGGAGAACACTCTGGGTTCAGTGATAGGAATGCTAGTCCTGGGTTTTTGAACTGACAGGGATAGCAGCAGTTGGCTAAAGAAATCCTGCCTCTTAATCACATTGAGTTTAACTTCTCACCTGTCCTTCATAAGTGACTTTGCTCAGAATCGCCTTGCAAGTACTTTTTCTGATGTACTTTAACCTGTTATGTTGACTGCTCTGTTCTCCTCACTCCTACTCTCCTCATCCCCCTCCCTTTACTTTCTTATTACTGCACCTCAGCTTGGATTTCCAATCCAGCAGCTGCTTTAAGTACCAATTCAGAATAGTTGCATGAGGATTAGGAAATAGTGCATTTTATCAATAACCATTGCTTGTTCTATCTACTAAGCACCTTTGGTGTGCCAGGCTGCAGTAGGCATCTGGACCACAGTAGTGAAGGGGAAAAAAATCCGACAAAAATCTTTGCCCTCGTTAAGCATAAATCCAGGATCTCAGTTTCTCTGACCACATTATATGTCCAAACAGAATATATACACTGATGGATAAATCATTTATTTGGTTATTAACAAGGTTGGACTTTTCTCCATATGTTTATTGAGTGTATTTCCAAACATAAAACACAGTTTGGGTTTCCAGATTCCTTAAGCTTTTCAGTGGGGACCTCCCTGCTGCCCCCAGGGAGGCATTGAATGAATGAATGCTCCCATTCCTCTTCTGCTTTCTTTGAATTTTCCCATTCCTGAGCTCAGTGTTGGGTTTGTAATTCAAAGAATATTGTGGACCATTTCAACTACCTTGGAACCACCTTTAAATTTTCTCAAGTAAATGTTACTAGTAACAAGGTGTCCCACATTGAGTTCCTTGCGAAGCAGACTCCTAGACAATGGTTAGCACACAGGGTGTTTACCAGGCAGTGTTCCTGGAATCAACACCTGGGGAAGGGCAGATGTGTAGTAAGGAATTTGGCCTCATCTAAAGAGAAATATGGCCTTTGTCCCAGCTCCCAGGAGTTAACTTTTAAACACTTAACATTTCCATAGTGATCTGGAGTGATTGATTTTTCATTGAGGGCCTCATAGACCACACCTGATAGTTTATGCTAATGAAATGACTCTAGATGGGGATTGGCCATGCCAAAGAGACCAACCATGTGATTAAAGGGTTGGAGCTTTGGTGAAAGAGATATCAGCCCAGCCTCAGGAGGGAGGCTGGAAATTGAGTTCAACTAATCACATCTATGTAACGAAGCCTCAATAAAAATTTTGGACCCTGGAGCTCAGGTGAACTACCTGGTTGCTAACAGTCTTTGAGTATCGTCACACATATTGTCCCGGGAAAAGGTAATGGGTCTGGACTCCAAGGAAAGAGGACAACAAGAAACTTCACATATGGGACATTCCAGACCTTGCATTATGTGTATCTTCCTTTGGCTGAATCTAATTTGTATCTTTTTGCTACAATAAAACTGCAATCATAGTACACTGCTTCTTGAATTCCGTGAGTTACTCTAGTGCATTATCAAATCTGAGGCAGTCCTCTCAGTTTGAATCATTCCAGCAAATTCTCGAATGTGAAAAAGTTTCCAAATTTGTATCCAACTGGTCTGATGTGAGAGTGGACATAGGGACCCCTGAACTTGTGGCTGGTGTCAGAGGTGAGGGCAATCTTATGGTCTGCCAATTCTTTGCATCAAGGAAAAACACTGAAAACGTCAAGCCAAGCTGAAGTCCATTAAAGACCATCAGGACCAACAAAACGAGCAGGGAGCTCTGGAGCTAAGATGATCTCTTAGAGTTGGCTAGAATTAGGGCAAAGGGTACAAATGTTTACACCCCCACATCAAACAGTTATCAGATGTGGGCTGTCCCAGGAAGAGGCATGACGTTGCTGAGGCAGATCCCTATAGGGGTTGATTGTCAAAGGTTGAGAAATGCCCAACATTTGAAGCAACATATCCCATATTCCTGATAGATTTTTTTTTAATTGTGGAAAAATAACAAAATTTACCACCTTACCATTTTTAAGTGTATAGATCAGTGATATTAAGTACATTCACAACCATCACTACCATCCATCTCTAGAACTTTTCCACCTTCCCAAACTAAAACTCTGTGCTATTAAACACTAATGCCTCCTCTCCCTCCTCCAGCTCCTGGCTCCCACCATTCTACTCTCTGTCTCTGTGAATTTGAATACTGTAGACATCTTATATAAGTGGAAATATATAGTATTTGTCCCTTTGTATCTAGTTATGTAATATAATTGGGGAGGAATTAGATGGAATAGGAAGGACAATCATCAGGAAAATCGGGATCACCTCTGTTCTGGTAGTTTCTCTCCCATCTACTCCTTGGGAGTTGTATATCCCAGTTTTCCTAGGGAAGTCCCAGGAAACTTGGTAACTGTTTATTCAAACTCAATATTAATAGTGTCCCACTTCAGTTTCAAAAGGAAATTAAATAGTTATCCTACTCGCTCAAAAATCTGATCAAGATGGGGTGTTGGGGTGGCTCAGTCAGTTGAGCATCGGACTCTTTATCTCAGCTTGGGTCTTGATCTCAGGGTTGTGGATTCAAGCCCCATGCTGGGCTCCACACTGGGTGTGGAGCCTACTTAAAAAGAAAATCTGACCAAGATCATTAAGGCACAAAAATGTATTAGGTGTTTTGGTCCTTAAGGTAGGATTTAGATTCTCCTAACAAATGGGGGTGGGGGGAATCACAGGAAAATAACAAGATAGGGCACCTGGGTGGCTCAGTGGGTTGGAGCCTCTGCCTTTGGCTCAGGTCATGATCTCCAGGTCCTGGGATCGAGCCCCGCATCGGGCTCCCAGCTCAGCAGGGAGCCTGCTTCTCCCTCTGCCACTCCCCCTGCTTGTGCTTTCTCTCTCTCTCTCTCAAATGAATAAATAAAATATTTTAAAGAGAAAAAAGGAAAATAACAAGAAAGAGAGAGCTATGATTATTTTGCAATGATAGAAACAAGACTGCTTATGACCAAGAGTCCTGGGCAATGCATAAAGAAAGTGAGAGGGGTAGACAGATATATGCATAACCCTGCAGGGACTATGATTTAAGTGGGGAGCCCAAAATAATCTCCCAATTCCATTAAAGCTATGTTAACAGGAATAGTTGGGTAAGCAAAAAGCAGAGATCCATATATGTACATACACCATGTGGCTGCAAATTCAGATTGCTTGTTCACATCTGATTTCCTGCATTTTCCAGTTCTATGAACCCAGAATGATTAAGACAGATGCTGAGATTAGGCTGTTCTGCTGATCATCCCCCATAGTGCCTTCTTGATGTCCCTGTTCCTCAGGCTGTAGATGAAGGGGTTCAGCATAGGGGTGACCACAGTGTACATTACCGAGGCCACTGCACCCTTCCTGGGGGAGGGGGAGATGGATGAACTGAGGTACACCCCAAGGCCTGTTCCATAAAACAAGCAAACAACTGACAGGTGAGAGCCACAGGTAGAAAAGGCTTTGTACTTCCCACCTGTGGATGGGACTCTCAGAATGGAGGAAACAATTCGTGTATAAGAGCAAAGGATCCCTGAGAGTGGAACACCACCAAAGAGGGCACCAATAAAATACATTAGTATGGTGTTGATGGAGGTACCAGAGCAAGCAAGGTGGAAAAGTTGAGGTGCATCACAAAAGAAATGATGAATTTCCACATTTGTGCAGAAGGTAAGTTGTGACACCATCAAACAATGAATCTGAGATTCCAAAAGGCTGCCGACAAATGACATCAGGACCAACAAGCCACAGAGGCATGGGTTCATGATGACTGGATAGTTCAGGGGGTGGCAAATGGCCACAAACCGGTCATAGGCCATCACAGCCAGGAGTAGATTGTCCAAACACCCAAATAGGAAAAAAAAGGACACCTGAGTTAGGCAGCCTGCGTAGGTGATAGATTTGCTGTGTGTTTGAATGTTCACCAGCATCTTGGGAATTGTCGTGGTGCTGAAACCAAAGTCAGCCAAGGACAGGTTGGAGAGGAAGAAGTACATGGGGGTGTGGAGGTGGGAGTCAGAGCTGACGGCCAGGATGATGAGTAGGTTCCCCAGCACGGTGACCAGATATATGGACAGGAACAGCCCAAAGAGAATGGGCTGCACTTCTGGATCATCTGAGAGGCCCAGGAGGAGGAACTCTGAGACAGTTGTTAGGTTCTGTGGTTCCATGCAGGTGGGACACCTCTGAAAAAAGAAGAGAATATTGAATAAACAAAACAAATGTAGAGCCACCCAGCTAAATGTGCATATTTTGATTCAAGCAATTCACATTTGCCCAGCATACATCCCATTACCTTCAGCGACATTTCTCAATTGTAAACTCTTCTTAGAACTCTTTCCTTATTGGTATCTGAGCTATTTACCTGTTTCTCTATATACCCACTATGAAGACATTGAGCCAAAGAATGTTAGAGAAACATATAAATATACAAACATGGAAATACTTAGTTATACCTGGCTTCAGAACTCATATTTTGCCAGTAAAACCTGAGTTTACTTGCTTTCCCTGCATGGTCCCATTCCCCTGCATTTCAGTTGTCCGAACACAAACACTGTCATTATTGTGATAGATATATTTTCCTTTCAATGTTTCCATAATATTAGTATTGATTTATGTATCCATAAACAGTTTTCTTAAAAACTTACTTAATACTATAATAATACACATATTGTTTCCTGAGTTCTTGCTTACCACAATAATGTATTTTAAGTGTCTGTGAAGTATACACATTCTATTTCAAGCACTTCAAATGTGACATGGTATAACCTGAAAGATGAACTTCATTTTATCTTAATTTTTTATTACAATATTCCTTTTTTGTTTTTTGTTTTTTATTTTTATTTTTTTTAAAGATTTATTTATTTATTTGACAGAGAGAGAGATCACAAGTAGGCAGAGAGGCAGGCAGAGAGAGACGGGGAAGCAGGCTCCCTGCTGAGCAGAGAGCCCGATGCAGGGCTCGATCCCAGCACCCTGAGATCACTACCCGAGCCGAAGGCAGAGGCTTTAACCCACTGAGCCACCCAGGCGCCCCCCTTTTTTGTTTTTTAAAGATTTCATTTATTTATTCTGAGAGACACCCAGAGAAAGAGAATATAAGCAGGAGGAGGGGCAGAGGGAGAGGGAGAGAGAAAATCGTAAGCAGGCTTCACACTGAGTGCAGAGCCCGATGTGGGGCTCCATTTCAGGACCCTGAAATCGTGACCTGAGCTGAAATCAAGAGTTGGACACAACCGACAGAGCCACCCAGGTGCCCCTTATTTCAATATTCCTAATAAAATTCTTGTGCCCACCTCCGTATTACACAAATGGAATTTTTATAATATATAGGTATAAAAGATGATAGAATTCTAAAAAAATCAATACATGTATAATTTTACTATTAATTATCTACATTTATTTTCCTAATAGAAAGTGGAGACAAAATCAACTTCATGCTTTTATTATCAAGGTATAGAATCAGAAAGATCCCCAAAGTCTGTGTTGCAATGGTCTTTCCATGATAAATCCATGTGAAAATTCCTATCTTGGATAGGGAACAATATTTTCATATCAGAGATTTCCAAAATAGGCTGCAAAATGCATTACTATTCAAAGAAAATCTTATGATCTGTAGTATTCATGTAGTAAAGGGCCCTATAAACCACTTATCCCATTTCCCTAATTTACAGATGAACTCACAAAATCCCAATCCCAAGAGAAGGAATTGTCGGTCCTGTTTCTGTTTGCTCATCTGGAACTAAAGCATGTTTGAAAAGAGAGCAATCATTCCACATTGGTGGAGGGCACAGAGCCCTGGGATGGGAATCAGACTAAACATGGAGTATATGTCGACATCCCAACCTCTCTGTGCTGTTATCCTCCATCTGGAAATGGGGAGAACATCATCCATTTCGAGATGCATGTGGTACCTGAAAGAGGTTTGCACCCAATAAATATTCAGTCATGGTTTGTAAATCAGAATTTGCATTGTTATTGGAATGGTGGAATTATTGATGAAACCCAATCCTAAGAAAGGTTTAATGACTTTTACTTTATTATATATCAGAGAGGAAGAAGCCTATCATGTCCCAGGAAATTCATTCAAGAATGCGTGGAAATTGGGAGGATGGAAATGCTAAAATGTGTCTCAGTTCATGCAATAAGATTTGCCTCCCTTTCTCTTTTTCTCTCTTAATTTTCATCTTTATGGAAATCTCCAGTAACTTTTTAATTAATTACTTTTATTTTATTTTTTCAGTGTTCCAAGATTCATTGTTTATGTACCACACCCATTTAAATGTAGAATCTATTAAGAGGAAAATGATAGGTCTCTTAGAAAATCTGTGGTATAGATACAGACAAGCACTGTTTTATTTTTCATCTAGATCTATGAAACATCATTGGAAGGAAGCAAAGCACCAGTGCATGGAAGCCACGTTATATGCCCTGTTTCTGAGAACCAAAGAAGAGTCTATTCAATATTTAACAGAGATCACTGGTGCCTTTGTAGCCTACACTGTGCCAAGCAAAGGATAAGTTCCGGGAAATCAGAAATGACTGTGATTCAGTTGTTTCCCTCCAATTCTCGGTATCTACTTGAATAAGGACAAAAAAAAAAATGTTCTCTCAGGATCTAGGGAAAACTGAACCTTCTGATCACAGGATATTTTAGTTGGATACCTGGTGCTTAGCCTTGATAATGACGATAACAACAACAACAATAATAATAATGCCTAAAATTTACCTTATCCTTACTATATGCATCTGTCATATTTAGTCACATGTTCAGTGCTCATCTTAATTCCTACTCAGTGCAGTTGTATAAACTGGCTCAAAGACATTAAGAACTTGCCCAGTGTCATACAGTTGAAAAGTAGAGCAGATAAGATTCAAAAGTAAATGGTGGGTCTCTGAGGTCCATGCACTGAACTTGTTTGCTCTGTTTCCCACACTTCAGAGAGTTGAAGCAGAAGTCCAGAGGTCTTCTCCAAAATTGCTAAGATAATCTTGAAACAGTTTCTTACTTCCTGACTAAGAATGGAATCTAACATCCTGACTCCATATCTCCCTTAGAGACTAAGAGGACCTAAATTATAGGAATGGGGGAGGAAGTGGAGTATGAAGCAAAATCTGAGAGCTGGGGCAAGAGGGAGAGCAGCCCTGAGTTGTCATGAGCTGACTCTTCATGCTCTCTACCTTCATGTCAGCCATCTTTTCTATAGTGGATGCAGCAGGTGACACTAACTGCTGTCTGCTGTCTTCTAGCATGAACCCCCAAAAGGGCAGAGCACGGTGAGCAGAGGTCTCTGCCTGGAGTAACAGGAAAGAGAGGTGTGAATTGGAGGCAGGAGAGAATACTGTCTAGGTAGCCTGTGAACGGTCTCACTGTCTCTATTCAAACCTGAATTCATCCCGCATCTACCTCAGGATCTGGTGAAACTCAAAAAGCTTCTGCACAGCAAAGGAAGCAATCAACAAAACTGAAAGGTGCATCTCTCATTCCATAGAGATATTTGTAAATGACCTACCTGATGAAGGGTTAATATCCAAAATATATAAAGAACTTGTAAAACTCAACAGCCCCAAAACAAATAATCCAATTAAAATATGAGCAAAAGACATGAATAGACATTTTCCCAAAGAAGACATCCAGGTGGCCAATGGACACATGAGAAGGTGCTCAACTTTACTCATCATCAGGGAAATGTAAATCAAAACTACAACGAGATATTACTTCACACCTTCAGAATGGCTAAAATCAACAACGCAAGAAACAAGAGTTGGTGAGGATGTGGAGAAAAAGGAACACTCAAGTTCTGTTGGTGGGAATCCAAACTGGTGCAGCCACTCTGGAAAACAGTATGGAGGTTCCTCAGAAAGTTAAAAATAGAACTACCCTATGATCCAGTAACTGCGCTACTAGGTATTTAAAAGATACAAAAATACTGATTCAAAAAAAAAATACTGATTCATGGGGCACCTGGGTGGCTCAATCATTAAGGGTCTACCTTTGGCTCAGGTCACGATCTCAGAGTCCTGCGATTGAGTCCCACATCAGGCTTCCTGCTCAGCGGGAAGCCTGCTTCTCTCTCTTCCACTCTCCCTGCTTATGTTCCCTCTCTTGCTGTCTCTCTCTGTCAAATAAATAAATAAAATCTTAAAAAAAAAAAAATACCTATTCAAAGGGACACATGTACCCTGATGTTCATAGCAGCATTATCAACAATAGCCAAACTATGGAAACAGCCCAGTGTCCATCGACTGATGACTGGATAAGGGAGATGCGGCGTATGTATACAATAGAATACTAGTTAGCCATAAAAGGAATGAGATTTGCAATGACATGGATGGCGCTAGAAAGTATTATACTAAGCAAAATAAGTCAGTCAGAAAAAGACAAACACCATATGATTTCACTCATATGTGGAATTTAAGAAACAAAACAAACTAGCAAAGAAGGGGGGAAAAAAGAGAGAGATGAAAACCAGGAAACAGACTCTTAATTATAGAAAACAAACTGATGGTCACCAGAGGGGATGTGGGTCGGGGGATGAGTGAAATAGGTGATGGGGATTAAGGAGGGCACTTGTCTTGATGAGCACTGGGTGATGTATGGAAGTGTTGAATCACTATATTGCACAACTGAAACTAATAGTACACTGTATGTTAACTAACTGGAATTTATTTTTTTATTATGTTATGTTAGTCACCATACAGTACATCATTAGTTTTTGATGTAGTGTTCCATGATTCATTGTTTGTGTATAACACCTACATGCCCTCTTTAGTACCCACCACCGGGTTTATCCATCCCCCCACTCTCTTCCCCCCTAAAACCCTCAGTTTGTTTCCTGGAGTCCATAGTCTCTTACGGCTTGTCTCTCCCTGTGATTCC
>CM052898.1:4882968-4896885 GCA_028534135.1 Potos flavus
GCCACCCAGGCGTCCCATCCTAACTGGAATTTAAATAAAAACTTTTTTTAAAAAGGTGGGTTGAAGAAAAAAAAATAAATAAATAAAATCAGGAAGTGAAAAAAAATATTGTGCTCCTATCCTTAACTCTGAAATGATAATACATGTTGCTGTCTTTCGGGGGGTGGTAACGCAGATAAAAGTTTTCACTATGTAAAAAATTTATCTCAGTGTCTGGCGCTTGGAGTCCCAAGGTAAAAGTTTGTAACATTGTGTTTACTGATATCATTTCCATCCTCACCATCACCATCACCTTCATGATCATTTGGAGGACTTAGGGAACATAAAAAGGACCTATTTCCTGTTCTGATGGGGAAGATGCCCAAGAGAAATAGAACTAGCATGAGACAAAAATAAAAATCTAAATAAGAGGGGCGCCTGGGTGGCTCAGTGGATTAAGCCTCTGCCTTCGGCTCAGGTCATGATCTCAGGGTCCTGGGATCGAGCCCCTCATCGGGCTCTCTGCTCAGCGGGGAGCCTGCTTCCCCTTCTCTCTCTGCCTGCCTCTCTGCCTACTTGTGATCTCTCTCTCTCTCTGTCAAATAAATAAATAAAATCTTAAAAAAAAAAAAAATCTAAATAAGAGTTCTAGGGTCCCCACCAGAATCAACAACCCTAGGTCTTTGTAGGGCTTTGAGTTGAATCTTTGCATTTCGGTCCCCTCCTGTCTGGCTATCCCAACTGTCCCAGTGGTCTCGATGAGGAGGAAACAATGCTCTCCCAGTCCCTTCTGTATTCAGTCACTCCCACTGTCCTCGCTACTCACTGGTCTGTACTGTGTCGCCGCTGGAGGAGGACCAAGGGATGCAGATCTGGCTGCCCCTTCCCTACCTGGAGCTGAATGAGGACTGAGACTTTGTTTCCAGGACTGGCGGAAAGACAGATGCCGGTATGGGTGTCCTCGAGCAGACAACTCTGGGAGGAGGAGACACATGTATGGAGCCCACTGAACTGGGACTGACAACTAAAAGGCTGGAAAGCACAGGCTGATTGTTTACAGTTGTTTGACCTTGAGGGCTCAAAGTGCATGGTACACAATTAGCCAAATTGGTCCATGTTCTCCCAATCTCTAAGGACTTGCTATTATTAATCGAAGGAGAAAAGTGAATGTACTGGGTGGGAGGTGGTATCTAGACCCCTCCTCTTCTCAGGAAGAAGCTGACTGCTGTTCCTTATTTCTCACTTCCAAGTCACTTTTCTCGTCCTAAAATTCAGGCACATTTTTTTCAACTATAGAAAGCAACATATAACTTTTATATTTGTAGAACCACTGACTTAATCATGTACTTTATTTTTTTTAAGATTTTATTTATTTATTTGACAGAGAGAGATCACAAGCATGCAGAGAGGCAGGCAGAGAGAGAGGGGAAGCAGGCTCCCTGCTGAGCAGAGAGCCCAACTTAAGGCTCGATCCCAGGACCCTGAGATCATGACCTGAGCCGAAGGCAGAGGCTCCAACCCACTGAGCCACCCAGGCGCCCCTAATCATGTAATTTAGAGAGAATTAGGTCTTCTATACCAAGAATCTTATAGAATTTCTATTTTCTCAGTTAAAATTTATGTCTCTAAGGAGAACTTCCTTAGAAGTTCTATAGTCCTGGTTTGGGGTTTGGAATTTATGCATCAGAGATGTATGTTTTTTGCTGTTTTGAGAGACAGCTCAGGTTTTAATTTTTCTGTTCAGTGATGCATGTTATTATATTAGACAACTGTTTATTTTTACATATTTATCTGGTGACTTGATCGCTTGCTTAAATACTTCAGGGGTTCTCAGAGATCTTTACATTCAACATGTGGGCCAGGAATGTAGTCATCTCAAGGTTTGACTAGAAGACAAACTCAGAGTTTGATTTCTCATTAACTGATATGAAGAAAACTTCAATATTTACCCAATTAAATTGGGTATGTAAGAAATTGTGCTTATGTGTGTGTGCATAAATGGCAAAGGAAAATTTTAGAGAGCCCAAATGACCAAATTACAGGAGTATAGAGGATTAGAGAAGGAGGTGTGAGTGTTGAGATGTTTTAGAATTCTTGAATAGGAGGAAAATCTAGTATTAAACTGAAGTCACTTTATAGCAGAAAGAGCCTGTCCAATACGAGGTTCATTGTCCATGAAGTTGGCAGGCTATTTGGCTTGGTGTAAAGACTGAGCAAATTAAACTAGTTATTAGAAAGCATTTCAAAAAGCCCAGATTGCTACCTCAGAAACTATGTGTAGCATCTATAAAGGAAAGATTGGTATGTACAGGGGTTCCTGGGTGTGTAGCAGAAGATAGAAGGACCCATGACTGATCATGATAGAAGAGAAGGAAGCATGGTGACAAAATGGAATCCTAATGAGGTGGTTACTAGTGAAAGGGAAGATCTCCCCTTTGCTGAGGACATGGTCCTTTGCTATCCTGAATAATGTACTGATCCGAAAGGGCATAATCTCTTCCAGTCCCCTCCATGTTGAGACAAAAGTTGGGTATTCATCCTTTCTGATGGAGGCATAATATTCCATTGTATGTATGGACCATAGCAGCAATGGCCACAATTGCCAAACCGTGGAAAGAGCCAAGATGCCCTTCAACAGATGAATGGATAAAGAAGATATGGTCCATATATACAATGGAATATTATGCCTCCATCAGAGAATATATTTTAAAAGAGAGTTTGAATTTCTACAGGATGCTTGGGTCATAGATTACAGATACAGAAGATTCCACAGGTTTAATAAGATTCAATTGTGCAGTGATTTTGCCATACATAGGGTCCCAGAATATTCCCTTAATTCCATCAGAGACGTGCCAAGATAAGCAATATTTAGAGGTGACAAATCAAGAGGAATGGAAACCATGAGCTACCAAAATTATGTGACCAAAGAGGCATGCTTGCCAATTCCATATGTTTGGTGTTGCAATCATTTCTAATCAACAAATGAAAAAAAAAAAAAGTCCAAGACTAGGCTGTTATCTTGAGGAGCCTCTGCAAAGCCTTCTTGATGTCCCTGTTCCTCAGGCTGTAGATGAAGGGATTCAGCATGGGAACAACCACGGCATACATCACTGAGGCCACTGCGCCCTTCCTGGGAGAACGTGAGACAGTCGAACTGAGGTACGCCCCAAGGCCTGTTCCATAAAATAAGCAAACAACTGACAGGTGAGAGCCACAGGTAGAAAAGGCTTTGTACTTCCCACCTGTGGATGGGACTCTCAGAATGGAGGAAACAATTCGTGTATAAGAGAAAAGGATCCCTGAGACTGGAATACCACCAAAGATGGCACCAATAAGATACAGGAATAGTTTATTGGTGGAAGTATCATTACAGGAAAGTTTGAGGAGCTGAGGAAGGTCACAGAAGAAATGAGGAATTTCCACATTTATGCAAAAGGTAAGTTGTGACATCATGAGGCAGTGTAGCTGAGAGTCCAGAAGGCTGATCAAAAAAGACATCAGAATGAACAGGCTACAGAGGCGGGGGTTCATGATGACTGGGTAATGTAGAGGATAACAAATAGCTACGAACCGATCAAAGGCCATCACGGTTAAGAGTACACTGTCCAAACATCCAAAAAGAATAAAAAAAGACAACTGAATCAGGCAGCCCATATGGGAGATGACTCTGTTATGAGTTTTAATGTCCAAAATCACCTTTGGGACCGTGGTAGAAGTGAAACCGATGTCAGCCAGGGACAAGATGGAAAGGAACAAGTACATGGGGGTGTGAAGGCGGGAGTCAGAGCAGACAGCCAGGATGATCAGTAGATTCCCCAGCATGGTGACCAGGTACATGGACAGGAACAGGCTGAAGATTACAGACTGCTGTTCTGGATCATCTGAGAACCCCAAGAGGAGGAATTCCAAGACACCTGTTAGATTCTGGGGTTCCACATAGCAGAGACAGCTTTTGGGAAATAAATGAGAGTGGTTTTTGCTTTTGTTTTTTAAGATTTTATTTATTTATTTATTCATTCATTCAAGAGAGAGAGATAGCACAAGAGGGGGGAGGGTCAGAGGAAGAAGCAGACTCCCCACTGAGCAGGGAACACACTGAAGGACTCGATCCTGGGACACCAGGATCATGACCTGAGCCTAAGGCAGTCCTTAACCAACTGAGCCACCCAGGCACCCGAAATGAGAGTTTAAGTAAAGGAAACAAGTATATGGGTATCCATCAGTGTGTCTATATTTTGGATTCAAGCAATGCATAAATAAAGTATTCACACTTGAGGAAAATCTAGCAAAATTTCTCAGTTGTGGCAACACATTCTTCCTAGAACTCTTTTCTCATTGTCTTTTGCTCCATTCACCTGTTTCTATGTTCATCCACTTTGGAAAGACTGGGCTAAAGAAATTAGAAGGGCAAGGCTACTTAGAGATTTAAAAATCCATAAGCACATTAACATGTGAGTCCCCTTCTTTAAAGGAAACAAAAGTAGTAAGAAATATCTTTCTCCCTTAAAAATTGTTCTAATTAAAGGACACTATTAAGCAGCCAAAAGTATTTTATTTTATCTAAATTCAGAGATATTAATTACCTTGATTTGAATAATTTAAAAACACCCTATAAGATCTATGTAATAAAGTGTTTGACCCATTTTTGGTGTGTGATAGTTGATTGCTAACAGAGTGGAAAGCATACTGCTCTCTTAACCCCATCTGCTCAACATCTGGGCTAGGTGATAAGAAAGCCTGGGTCCTCCAGCTGTAAGACAAGTAAGTTCCGGGGTTGTGATGTACAGCATGGTAATTATAGTTAATAATACTGTCTTTCATATTTGAAAGCTGCTAAGAGTAGATCTTAAAAGATCTCATTACAAGAAAAAAATTTTGCAGAGATGTATGGTGATGGATGTTAACTAGATTTGTGGTGATCATTTTGTGATATGTATAAATTTTGTTTATGTTGTACACTGAATCTAATATAATTATTATTAGCATAACAATATTATGCTAATAATAATAATTATTTATCATGTTGTACACTGAAACTAATATAATTAACTGACTGTATTAGTCAAATAATTGACTAATTATTGACTAATCAGAGTAAATTGACTAATTAGACTAAATAATTGACTAATATGTCAATTATATCTCAATTAAAAAAAAAAGCAAGGGAGCAAACAAGACTGGGTTCTTCCTCCTTTGGTGACATTGAGACATTCAAACCTCACGACCATTTCAGACCAATGTAGAAGGCCTGCACTGCTCTCTCTAGACAGGGAGGTCTTCGTATGAGGAATAACACTTTTTATGCCCTCTTGTATATGTGGCATTATCAGCCTCGACATCCAAGCCAAATTTTGAATAGAAATCCATCTTATTTCGGCGGGGTGTTCTATTTGATGCAGTGAGTGGAGCAAGAGACAATGACCACCACCATGCGAGGTCTTTCTTCTCTTGCTCTGGCTTGCTCACTGGCTCTCCTGCCTGACGGCAAGCACGAAGCACGCACTCTCGACTGGACTGCACTGTGATGCTTTTCTTAAGCCCCTTCGATCCTTTCTTATAGATCTAAATGACCTGATTTGGAAATTTCAGCAATTACTTGGCTGTTAGAGACAAGAAAATGGGATTGGGTCTTTTCTTAATGTGGTCCTGGGTCTTGTGTCTTGGCCCAGACTTCTCCATATGTCTTTGAATGAAGCTGTGACTGACACTGAAGTCAGGGAAAGGCTCTTAGCCTGATTGGTTGTGTGTTTCAACCAAGCATTGGCCTCTAAGGGTGTTCAGGGGGAAGAGTATACCCCGTGCAAGATCTAGGTCCATTAGGTGGTTGCTCATGAAACAATTTCATTGGAAGGGAGAGAGAGGGAGAAGGGGAGTGAGAAGAAGAGGGAGGGAAAGAGGAGAAGAAAAGCAGTCATTGTGTGTCATGGTGAGGTCTGCATTCCTAAAAATAGGCTGGGACCTTTCAATACTCTGCTGCTCCTGTCACCCACAGTTTTGTTGCAACAAAGATCCAGATCCTCAGGCTTATAGGGAGAAACATCCATAGTACCTCTGTATTACAATAAAGAGGTTAATTCAAACCTGATTTAAGCACAGGGTATATAAACCCTAAGAAACAATCATCATCATGGAGGAGGTCCCTTACCCTGAAGATCTGGCTTGAGGCTCTCTGGAGAAAGAAATTTACAAATATGAGCAGGATAGAGAGGACCTCAGTTGAAATATACCCAGTGATAAAAAATAAAGAAATGGGAAAAAAATTAAGAGAAAGAAAGATACTTGCATATGGGGAAGGAAACAAAAAACTGAAACAGACGTATACAATTTGACCCAGTTGAAAGTCTGGAATGTATTAGAATTTATAGAACCAAAAATATAAAAATGCTTTTACAAATCTTCAACATCGGTTCTGAATTAACTTTAATATCTGCTGAAATGCACCAATTGGCAAACCTCCACGTTCTCAATCACTACTGGGGCTTGAATTACAGTAATAGCTGGAGATCCCACTAAATTTAAACCAGGTGCCCTGTAGAATCTTAGGGAGGTTCTTGAACATAAGAACAGAGAACAAACATGTTCTCACCTTCACCACTGAAACTATTACCTTACCTTCAAAGACCACACAGTGGGCATAGACACTGACCTAATGGGTAAAAAATTAAAATTGAATTAAGTCTTTGGCACTGTATAGGAAAAACCCACCCACCCAGTTTTTCACCTCCTGTATTTCTCCTTTACTTTTACACAGAATACTTCGCTTCTGAAACTCCTGGTCAGCAAACGCGTGAGGCTTTCCCCCCACACTAAGCAGTTGTCTACATTAGCTGAATGTCCTACAATTTAGCAACAAATCCCACAGGATATCTCACAAGACTGCTCCCACCTCACTTAAGATGCCAATTGCAAGTAGTAGGTCCTTCATGCTCTAGCCAACTTCTGTCCAATTTGGTTACAAAACTGAGGGTTCCCATGGCCCCTTCTTCAGGGTTTGACTAATTTGATTTGTCACTCTGGAAGAGTGCTTGGAGGGAAACCACTGAATCTCATTCATCAGTCATACAGGACATCCCCGGAGGAAACAAAAGCTCAGACAAGAAAGCTGCCAGTGTATGGAAGCCATATTGACTACATTGGGTTCCTGTGAACTAACAAAGGGTAATCAATGTGTTATGTGTGTGTATATATACATATATACACATATATATGCAAAGCTGAAACTTTATTTATATATATTTATATATATAATTTATATATAAATATACAAAGTTTCAGCTCAGAATATATAATAATTGATATATATAAACAGATATATATTAGTTGCTTACACTGTGCCAACCAGTGTAAGTACCGAGGAATCAGAAATGAATGAGGGTCAGTTGTTTCCCTGCTGGCATTCTGCCTGAAGTGAGCTAGAAAGAGAAAGGAAAAGTAGGTTGCATTGTTGGTTGCTTTTTGTGTTTTTTTTGTTTTGTTTTATTATTATTATTTTTTAAGATTTTATTTATTTGAGATAGAGCAAGAGCAAGCATGACAGCAAGAGCGAGAAAACACAAGCAGGGGGAGCGGCAGAGGGAGAGGGAGAAGCGGGCTCTCCACTGAGCAGAGAGTCAGATGTGGGGCTCAATCCTAGGACCCTGGGATCATGACCCAAGCCAAAGGCAGATGCTTAACCAACTGAGCCACCCAGGCACCCCAGGTTTTTGTTTTAATATTTTATTTACATAAATAAAATATTTTTTATTTATAATAAAAAAATTTTACTATAACAAATTTTACTGTACTACTTCCCAAATATTATAATTTCACTAATACACAAAATTGAGATATTTTGTTCTTTTGTTCTCATTCTTTTCTGAACATCTTCAAAATCTGGTATTTTCTACTGACAGAACATCTCAATTTGGACCTCCCACGTTTCAAGAGCTCATTAGCTACATGAAACTAAATTGTATGGAAAGACAGTGCCGGCACCCTGTGCCTTGTGAATAGAGTTTTGCTACTCAAATCCAAACCTGACTTCACCCCTTTTTACCCCAGGACCTGGTAAAAATTAAATAAGAATGCTGTGCTCTTTTCCTCAACTGTGAACCTCTATCTTGGGGGTGATTATGCAAATGAAAATTAAAAAGCTACGTAGCATAAAGCTCAGAGCCTAGCAGAAGGAAACACTCAATAAAGTCTTGTATTATGGTTTACTGTCCTCATCACCATCATGATCACCATCTCATCATATTCATGATCATTTTGGAGTGCTTAGGGCACACTTTGGAGAAATCTATCTCCTGCTCTCATGTGAGTGATGCATATGGAAGCTGGAAATGGTGTTGGAGGACAGCAGAATTCAGAATGAGAGTTCTGAAATCCCCAGCAGGAAAAAGAACACAAACTTCCTGGGTCTCTGAGTTGAAACTTTGCATATTGCTGCCCTCCCATCTGGCCAGCCCCAGCTCATCTGGCTGAGGAGGAAGCAGCTCCCTGCTGTCCTTCTTCCATCCACCATCTCCCTGGGCACTTACTGGTCTGTGCTGTGCCTCTGCTGTGCCATGATTAGGAGTTCAGATCCACCCCCCTTTCGTGCCTGGTGAATGATGGCTGAGGCTTTGTCTTCAGGATTGGCAGGAAGACAGATACAGGCACGAATCCTGTTACGCGGATGATGACTCTGGGAGGAGAAGACAGTATGCAGCCTAAAGGTGCTGGTACCCAGGAAGGCTGGAGGCACTGGCTAATTATATACTTCTGCATAACCTTGAGAGCTCAATGCACAGAACTCATAATTAGCAAAATTGGTTCATGTTATCCCAATCTCTGAGGACCTCCTAATAACAGAAGAAGAAAAGAGAAGAGTGAATGTATTTAGAAGGGTCTGGGCCCTTTCTCTTCTCAGGAGAGAGTTCATCTGTACACTTTGCTTCTGACTTCCAATTTCAAGGATCTTAACACGAAGTACAGAGTCCTTTTTTTTCCAGTTTAATTTATGACTTTTTGACTTTGACCTCTGAAATCCATATGTCAATCATGTAAATTAGGGAGAATTCAATCTTCTATAACAAGAATCAGAAACTATTTCCATCTTCTGAGTTAAGATTTATGTCTCTAGAAGGGAACTTCCTATTTCCCTTTTTTAAGTTTTTTTCCCCTTCTTTAAATGACAGCCCAAGTCCTAGTTTTTCTTTCATTGATGTATGTACATATTTAGAATATTATTAATTTTCATATGTTTATTTATAACTTGCTACTTCTCTTAAATAAACAAGAGTATCTAACGAGATTGCAATCAATGTCTCAGCCAGAACTGTACTCCTCTCAAAGTTTGATTCAGAGAAGACCTGTTTCCAAGCCCACTCACATAGCTGTTGGAAGGAAGGAGTCCCTTCGGGGCTGTTGGCCAGAGGTATTCTTTAGTTCTCAGCCACATGGGTCTTTCATGGGGAAGCTGACACATGGCAGTTGGCTTTCATCAGAATAAGTAGACAATAAGTAGACAAGTGACAGAGAAACAACAGACAGGAAGATAAAAGCCAGAGTCTTTTTGTACCCTAATCTCAGAAGTGACATCCCATCAGTTTTGCCATGTTGTGTTGGTTGGAAGCAAGTCACTAGCCCAGGGCACACTTAAGGAGATGAGTCTCCGCAATGGCATCAATATAGGAGATGGAAGTCATTGGGAGCATTAAAATCTGCCCACCACGCTGGCCTCGCCCTTTATCAGGACATTGGTCTCTAAACACCGCAAGACTCTGGAGATGTCTCTCTGCTTCCACCACATGGTCCACAACACATCACACTAAAAGGCTCTCAACAAAATTCCCTGCAGAAGATCTGACATGCGGGCAGAAATTGCCTCTGATTTGGCATTTCTGCAGATCCCACAATGTTGCTTTAGGACATGTAGTCAGAAGAAGCATCTGCAATGTCTCTTCTATCACCAGCGCCCCTCCATTGACATTACACCAAGCTATAGCCATTCTATGCTGAAATTCAACAAATGTCCCCAGTGGTTTATGATTTCTGTACACCAAGAAGAATTCATTTGCCCCAGAATGTATTCTTTAGATTGCTTTGTGTTCACAAATCCTAATGTTTAGATAAATGGCATTTGGGCCTGTGGGTTCTTTTCTGGTTGACAAAATAAATCGTATGCAAATGATGGTCCCTTGCAACCTGCCACATCCTCCCTATGTGGTTCTCCTGGCTCAGAGGACTCTTGATGAGTAATTCAGAGATTGATCTGTCATTATCTGATGCAAAGAAAGATCAATTAAACCAAGATGGTGAAGAAGGCAACCCCAGCCTCTGTCCCACCTACAGAGATCAATAATTAGCTATCCATACACAAAAACAGTTCTGGAAGAGCTCAGAAGTCTACTTAAGAAACTTCAGCAAACAGTAGAACAAAATACCTCAGAATAAGCACATAAAAGGGAAGGAAGAACAGCTTCATTTTGCCTGCATCATTCCATCCCCCCAGTGAGCACTGCTCAGCATCAAGAGGGAACTCCCCAGCTAGAAGAATTCCCCTCAACAGGAAAGGGAGAGTAGGGCGAGTGACCAGCCGGTCCAACCTTTCAATGCACTGCACAAAGGACTTGCTTGCGCATATAATCACAGCTAGAAACAAGGAAGAAGTGTAAGGACTACCAATATCAGCCACAAGTGGGTATAGTACTGACATAAAAATAGAGAAACCAATGACATGGAGTCTAGGGCCCAAAAATAAATCCTTGCATATACAGTCAACTAATATCTGACAAGGGAGCCAAGAACACTCAATGGGGAAAGGATATTCTTTTCAAAAAATAGTGGAGAAGGGGTGCCTGGGTGGCTCAGTGGGTTAAAGCCTCTGCCTTCGGCTCAGGTCATGATCTCAGGGTCCTGGGATCAAGCCCCGCATCGGGCTCTCTGCTCACCGGGGAGCCTGCTTTCCCCTCACTTTGCCTGCCTCTCTGCCTACTTGTGATCTCTCTCTCTCTGTCAAAAAAAAAAAATAGTGGTGGAAATCGGAGGGGTGAAGAACCATGAGAGACTGTGAACTCAGAGCAAGGGACTGAGGGTTTTGGAGGGGAATGGGTGTGGGGATGGGCGAGCCTGGTGGTGGGTATTGAGGAGGGCACGTATTGCATGGAGCACTGGGTGTGGTACATAAACAATGAATCTTGTAACACTGAAAAAATAAAATAAAAGTATTTGGGGAAAAAAAAATAGTGTTGAGAAAACTAGATTACCACATGCAGGAGAATAAAATTAGACCCTTATCTTACACCACTCACAAAAATGAACTTTTAATGGGTTAAAGACTTAAACAGAAGACCTGAAAACATAAAACTCCCAGAAGAAAACATAGGGGGAAAACTCCTTCACATTGGTCTGGCAGCAATTTCCTGGAAAGGACACTAAAAGCACAAGAAACAAAAGCAAAAATAAAGAAGTGGGACTACATCAAGGTAAAAAGCTTCTGCATAGCAAAAGAAACAACAAAATGAAGAAGCAACCACAGAATGGGAGAATGGGAGGACATATTTGGAAGTCATATATCTGGTAAGAATTTAATATGCAAAATATATAAAGAACACACTACTCAATGGGGAAAAAAAAATTAAAAGTGGGCAGAGGAGCTAAGTAAGCAGTTTTCTAAAGTAGACTAACAAATGACCAATAGGTACCTGAAAGGTGTATGACATCATTCATCATCAGGGAAATGCAAAGCAAAACCACAATGAGATATCAACTCATACCTGTTAAAATGACTATCTTCAAAGACACATATAACAAATGTTGGCAAGGATGTGGAGAAAAGGGAATCCTTGTGCACTGTTGTGGGAATGTACATCAGTATGAACATGATGGAAAACAGCATCTAGCTGTCTCAAAATATTAAAAATAGAACTACCATATGATCCAGCAATCTCACATCTTGGCATATATCCAAAGGAAATGAAAACAGGATGTCAAAGAGTTATCTGTGCTCCCTTGGTCATTGCAGCATTATTCACATTATCCAAAATATAAAAATAATCCAAGTGTCTGTCAACAAAGGAATGAATAAAGATGTGACATATATACATACACACACAATGGAATATTATTCAGCTATAAGAAAGGAGCAAATTCTGCCGTTTGCAACAGAGATGGACGTTAAGGGCATTATGCTAAGGGAAATAAGTCAGAGAAAGACAAATATTGCATGACTTCTCTTATATGTGGAATCTAAAACAGCCAAACTCATGGAAACAAAAAGAAAGTGGTTCCCATGGCAGGCGAGGGGGGTGGGGGCAGAGTAGGGATACATTGGTTAAAGGGTACAAACCTCCGGTATAAGATAGATAAGTTCTGGGGATCTAATGTACAGCATGATGATTGTAGTTAACAATACTGTATTATATATTTAAAAGTTACTAAGAGGGGCGCCTGGGTGGCTCAGTGGGTTAAAGCCTCTACTTTTGGCTCAGGTCATGATCTCAGGGTCCTGGGATCGAGCCCCACATCGGGCTCTCTGCTCACCGGGGAGCCTGCTTCCCCCTCTCTCTCTGCCTACTTGTGATCTCTCTCTCTGTCAAATAAATAAATTTAAAAAAATAAAATAAAATAAAAGTTACTAAGAAAGTAGATCTTAAATGTTCTCACCACAAAAAAGAAATGGTAATTATGTGGCATAATGGAAGTGTTAACTAACTCTATGGTGGTAATCACTTTGCAATATATTAGGGTACCAAATCAACATATTGTACATCTGAAGCTTACACAGCGCTGCCAATCGACTATATCGCAATAAAGTTGAAATATAAATATATCAACCACTGAGTAGATGATGATGATAATTTTATCTATATTTACTTAGTTCTTACCATGTGCATATTGTCTTTTTAATTCTAGAGCGCTTTCAGCTAAATATTCATTTAAAGTGAAGGATTAGGGCACCTGGGTGGCTCAGTTGGTTGAGCGACTGCCTTCAGCTGAGAACATGATTCTGGAGTCCCGGGATCAAGTTCTGCAACCGGCTTCCTGCTCAGCAGGGGTCTGCTTCTCCCTCTGACCTTCCCCCTCTCATGCTCACTCACTCTCATTTTCTCTCTCTCAAATCAATAAATAAAATCTTAAAAAATTAATTTATTAAAAAAATAAAGTGAAAGATTAGAGGCAACAAAATTTATAAAAAATATATCCCAGAACACTCAGCTAGTGAGTTAGAAGAGCTGTTTTTGCAAATCAAATTTTGGTCTACAAAGCCCATATGTTCAAACTATACACTGGCCTGTTAATATATTGATTAGGACAGTTTGCCCTTATTGATCTCCTACTACATGCTAAATCATGTTATGTTCAGCACATTCAATGATATCTTCTCAACCAGCCTTTCATTTAAGTGCTCTTGTTGTCATAACTCTATAGATGAGAAATTTAAATAGAAATATGTTATGTGGCATATCAAAGCCACACATCAGGTTACTTATAAATTACTGGGATGCTTATTTAAATTAACTTCCTTAATGTTATAATAGGATTTACCATTTGATGGGAAACTACCATCTGACTAAACCATGGCACAATTATTTATAATTACTGCATGCCTCAGAAGATAAGCTCTATTGCACCTAATTTGCTGTTGGGAATTCTGAGACTCAGAAAGGAACTTTGAGTTGCTAAAATTTTCAAAAGATTTAAAAAGATTTAAAATCTTTAAATAAATAAATAAATAAAAATTTAAAAATCTTTTTAAAAGATTTTATTTATTTATTTGACAGTGAGAGAGATCTTTAAATAAATAAATAAATAAAAATTCAAAAATCTTTTAAAAAGATTTTATTTATTTATTTGACAGTGAGAGAGATCTTTAAATAAATAAATAAATAAATAAAAATTTAAAAATCTTTTAAAAAGATTTTATTTATTTGACAGTGAGAGAGAGCTTTAAATAAATAAATAAATAAATAAAAA
>CM052898.1:4897385-4924655 GCA_028534135.1 Potos flavus
AGAAGGCTTTGTACTTCCCACCTGTGGATGGGACTCTCAGAATGGAGGACACAATTTTATAGTAAGAGAGAAAGATCCCTGAGATAGGGAGAAAGCCAGAGATGGCACCAACAAAATACATGACTATGTTATTGGTGAAAGTGTCAGAACAGGCAAGGTTCAGGAGTTGAGAAGGGTCACAGAAGAAATGAGAAATTTCCACATCCTTGAAGTAGGTAAGTTGCAACACAATTGAATTGTGCATCTGGGAGACCAATAGGCTGATGCAAAAAGACACCAAAACCATCAAGCCACAGAGGCGGGGGTTCATAATGACCGAGTAGCGTAGAGGGTGACAGATGGCCACAAACCGGTCATACGCCATCACAGCCAGGAGGAGACTATCCAAACATCCAAAAAGCATAAAAAAAGACATCTGAGTCAGGCAACCCACATAGGAGATGAGTCTGCTCTGAGTTTGGATGTCCACGATCATCTTGGGGATTGTGGTAGAGGTGAAACCAATGTCAGCCAAGGACAAGTTGGAGAGGAAGAAGTACATGGGGGTATGGAGGTGGGAGTCAGAGCTGACGGCCAGGATGATGAGCAGGTTCCCGAGCACTGTCACCAGGTACGTGGACAGGAACAGCCCGAAGAGAAGGGACTGCAGTTCTGGATCATCTGAGAGTCCCATGAGGAAGAATTCTGAGACACTTGTTAGATTTTGTGCTTCTATGTAGCTTGGACACCTTCTGGAAAAGAAAAGAAGGTTAGAAAAGTGAATCAAGTAAATGGGTATCCAGCACTGTGTCCCTATTATGTATTCAAGCAGTTCACAAGTAAAATATTCACACGTGGGGCCATATATTCCAGTGTCTTCAGCAATATTTCTGTGTCTCAAATCCAATTTTCTTAGAACTGTTTAGAACTGTTTCATTCATATATAGAACATAATCATTCTAATTAAAGGACGCTTAGAAGCGACCTTATTTTTTTCAAATAAGTGCAAGAAATTCCCCTTAGAATATTGATAAACTGTATAATATCTAGAACTACATTATTGAAATTCTGAATTAAAATCAAGTGTTTATATCAGAAAGATTTTTTAATGTATTAATTATCTTCGGGGGTTTTCATCACTCTCCAGTTTTTGACATCTCTCCATGGAAATACATGCTCACTCAAATATGTGGGTTGTCTTTTCAAATATAACTCTTAACTGTGGCTTGATAGACTTCAAATTTTGAGAAGTATGTTTTGGTTACATGCACAGAATCATGCAGTATCACTGACCCCATAGATGACATTCGTGTACAATGCAGCTCTGAGTCATTAAACAATAATTAATTTTTAAAAACTACTTTCTTCCTATCTCTCATCTTATGCAGGATTAAATATCAACCCTACACAATCTCAGGGAAATTGACACCGGTGTTTGACACTGCTCTTTGGGGGTTTTTTGGTCTCTGTTTTGCAGTGGTTTGGTATTGGTCAAAGTGTTTATATGTATTTCTAAACCCAAACATTTGGAAGTGCTGTGTCCTCATGAAATCCAGCTCTCTTAATTATAGTCGAGGAATTTAGGACCATCCAAGGCCCTCCAAACCAGGTCTGAAATCTAGCCTTCTTATGCTTCCTTAACTTCAATCTTTACTGAAACAAGGAGAATTCTCCTTAATGCATTCTTTTTAAAATTAATTCCCCTTGGAGCGCCTGGATGGCTCAGTCGTTAGGCGTCTGCCTTCGGCTCCGGTTGTGGTCCCGGGGTCCTGGGATCGAGTCCCACTGCTCAGGGAGAAGCCTGCTTCTCCCTCTCCCACTCCCCCTGCTTGTGTTCTCTCTCTCGCTGTCTCTCTCTGTGTCAAGTAAATAAAATCTTTAAAAAAATAAAATAAAATTAATTCCCCTTAAGAGTCTGGGTTTTTTTTTTGTTGTTTGTTTGTCTTTTTTTGTTTGTTCATTTCTTTTGTTTCTTAAATTCCACATATGAGTGAAATCATATGGTATTTGTCTTTCTCTGACTTATTTCACTTAGCATAATACCCTCTAGGTCCATCCATGTTGCTGAAAATAAATAAATAAATACATAAATAAATAATAAAATCAATTCTCCTTAAATACAATAATTTTTTAAAAGATTTTATTTTGAAGCAATCTCCACACCCAACCAAACCCACGAGCCCGAGATCAAGAGTCTCACGCTCCACCGACTAAACCAGCCAGGCAACCCTAAATACAATTATTTTTAAATAAATTCCCTGAAGGCAACTCTGATATTCATTTCTCTTGACAGGTCACACTATGGTTTAATTTAGAGAAAAATGGCGAAGAGAAAAGTACAAAGACTAACATAACAAACACCTGGGGAGTTTCCACATTGGTAAAACTGAACTTACCTTATTGGTTTGTTTGAAGAAATTAAATAAAACATAATGTGCTCAGACCCATGGTTCTCAATCCTAGTTGATTATTATACTTACCCATTAATATTGTAAAATGTACTGATGTCTTGTCCACTGCCTAGAACCAATTAAATAATAATCTCTACATGCACAATTCTTGGTGGTACTAATGTACAGCCAGGGTCAAGAACAATGCCTTAAGATATTGTCAGGCACTTAGAATATGTTAATATAATATAATATAATATAATATAATATAATATAATATAATGTAATAGTGAATATTACCTATTATTACTATGATAACCCCCCAATAACTATATTAAAATATGAGCATTTACTAATATTTGTTTCCAAACTCATATTTTACAGGGATTTAAAATATTATTGATAAAATTTTTGCTTTCTTTAAATCCTTGCATGACTCATTGCCCTGCACACCTCTCCCCCAAAGCAACCATTGTCATTAATTAGGTGGGTATATTTTCTTTGGGTGTTTCCATGATATTATTATTTATGTATTTACAGGGTTTTCTTGAAAATTTACCTAAATAGTATATTACTAGGCACAATGCATATAAAGCGTCCTTGTTTACTACAATACTGTGTTTAAATCTAGATAATAACACTTTAAGTGATACATAGTATTAACTGAGGAATTAACTTCATTTTGTTTATCAATTCCTTATTTCAACAACCCTATGAAAATCCTTTTGCCTTTCTGCATATCATGCAAGTGAGAATTTCTATATGACAGCTGCGTGGAGGATATTGTTTGTGTTATAAACATCAGTGCAAGTTCAATTTCACTACTTATTGCCTATACTTGTTTTCCCAGAAAAATTAGTTGCTATCAACTACAGGCTATTATTAAAGTATAGAATCAGAAATATTTCTCAAGTATTTAGTAATAGTCATTCTGTGATAGCTCCATATAAAAATTCACATCTTACATAGGGAATAAAATTTCCATATCTCAGATTTTCAAACTGGGCTGTAAAGTACATTACTATTGATAGGAAATCCTATAAGCCACCATATTACTGCCATAGCGCTCCTGAAAATCACTGGTCCAGTACCCTAATTCACAGGAAGACATGTAAATCCCTCAACCCATGTGTGCTGGCCTTGTGTCTCTGAAAATTGAAAGATTAGCCATCTCCAGATGTGTGGCATCTAAGAGAAGTGGAACTTAATAAATATTTGGTCATAGTTTTGTAGCCAGAATTTATTTTTTTGCCTTTTTTTTTTTAAGATTTTATTTATTTATTTGAGGGAGAGAGAGAGCGCGTGTGCAAGCACTCACACACAAGCAGGGGAAGGGGCAGAGGAAGTGGGGGAAGCAGACTCCCCGATCCCAGGACGCTGGGATCAGGACCTGAGCCCAAGGCAGACACGTAACCGACTGAGTCCCCCATATGCCCATGTAGCCAGAATTTGAATCATTATTGTAATTATGGGTTTACTGATGAAATGCAATCCTAAGAAAGTCTAAATAACCTTTTATTGTGTTATATGGCAGAGAATGTGGAGGCTTTCTTGTCTCGGGGCAGTAGAAATCCTAAAAGGTGTTTAAGCCTTTAAATTTTAAATTTATCTCCCCCTTCTCATTCTGCCTTTTCTTTTTCATACTTACAAAGATCACTGTGATGATTTTTGAACAACTGAATGTTGTAGATGCTATTAAATAGAAAATAATAGAGAGGTGCCTGGTGGCTCAGTTGGTTAAGCATCCAACTCTTGATCCCAGGCTCAGATCTTGATTTCAGGGTCAGGACTTCAAGCCCTGTGTTGGGTAACATGCTGGGCATGGAGCCGGCTTAAAAAAAAAAAAGAAAAGAAAAGAAAAAAGATCCTATTGAATGTTTATGATATAGATACAAACAAGCACTATTTTATCTTTTTAAAATTAAATTAAATTAAATTTAATTTATTTATTTGACAAAGACAGCTAGAGAGGAAACACGAGCAGGGGGGCAGTGGGAGAGGGGAAAGCTAGCTTCCCGCTGAGCAGGGAGCCCTACGCCAGGCTTCATGCCAGGGCCCTGGGATCATGACCTGAGCCAAAGGCAGCTGCTTAATGACTGAGCCACCCAGGTTCCCCTAAGTGGTATTTTATCTTATCTCTTGTCCCTAAAATGAATGAAGGCACAAGCAGGAAAGCACCAGTTGAAAAGTCATATTGACTATGCTTTGTTCCTGCAACTCAGAGGAGGGTCTATTCAATATTTAACATATTTGGGGGTTTTGTTGTTGTTGTTGCCTACTCTGTACCAAAGATGATATAAGATCTGGGGAATCAGAAATGAATGTGATTCAGTCATTTCCTTCCAAGCACTCAGTACTTAACTTGTATAGGGATAAAAATTAAATTTTTTGTCAGGAAGCCATTGAAAATCAATCAGATCACAGGATATTTTGGTCGAAGGATATAAAGGTTGGTATTAACAATATTAATCAATATGATCAATAATAATATCTAAATTTTTTGCCCTTACTGTATGCATCCATCACGTATTTAACCACATTAGTAGTATTCATATCTACTTAGTCCTTACTTAGTGGAATGGTATCAACTAGGAATCAATTCAATGACAATTTTGAGGCCCAGAGATACTAAGAACTTACTCCAGCTCACTAGATAATAAGTAGAGAAGATAAGACTTAAAATTATTTTGTGGATCTGAGGTACATGCAGTTAACTTCTTTACTCTGTTAAAATTCAGAAATTTTAAAGCAGAGATCCATAGGTCTTAACCAATAGCACATCTATTGTACATCTTTTAATAGTTTCTGATTTCCTGAGTGTGGGCGGAACCTGAGACATTGACGTCGCGTCTCCCTTTGAAATGGAGAAGCACTAACTTATAAGAATGGAGGAGGAAGTGGACAGCTGAGGCAAAATCCAGGAGAAATCTACCCTAAACTATCATGAACCAGCTCTTTCTATGATCCTGTGCCAGCGATCTTCAGCCATCCTTCCTATAGTTGATGCGCCAACAGCTCACCACTGTGGTTTACCAGGAACCTCCAAAGAGAAGAGCACAGTGAGCAGAGAGTGCATGGATGGAATGACCAGAGAAGTGAAATGGTTGTTTGCATTGGCAAAGGGGGAATACTGGCCAGGTGGATTGTGTCTGGAGTCAGACTGTTTGATTCAAACCTGGCTTCATCTCATTCTATCCTATGACCTGGGACAAGTTACATTAAAAGGCTGTAATCTTCTCCTCCTCTGTAAAAGAACAATAATGTGTACACATGTATTTTAGGGGTGACTAGGCAGGTGAAAAGAAACAGTCTACATAAAGCACTTATTTCAGAGCTTAGGATTGGAATCCTTAATAAAAGGTTCACGATATCATATATCTTGTCATCTGGTATCATTCCCCTGCTCGTCTTCATCATCACTTCTATGGTCATTTTGGAATGCTTAAGGGACAGTTTAGAGGGACTTACTTCCTGTTCTGGTGAGGGAGATTCCTATAGGAGCTAGAACCAATGTGGGAGGAAAGCTGAACTCTGAATGACAATTCTCAGATTTCCACCAGAACCAAGAATATAAACTTCACAGGCCTCTGAGCTGAACCTGCATATTGGTGCCCTTCCATCCGGCTACTCCCAACTTTCCTGCTTATCCTGATGATGAAGAAACAATGTTCCCCCAGTTGTTTCTGTATCCAGTATCTCCAACATCACTCACTGGACTGTGGGGCCTCTATGTTGGGGCATGACAAAGGGATGACGATCCATCACTCTTCTTATGCCTGTGAGTGGTGAAGACTCCGGCTCTGTTCTCAGGACGGAGAGGAAGACAGAGTCAGGGGTGGACGCTTGGTGTATACAGCGACTCTGGGAAGAGAAGACACACATACAGATCCAACTGTGCTCGGACTGGCCACTGAAAGTTTGCAGGGCACAAGCCGATTATCTACAGTTGTGTGGGCTTGAAAGCTCAATGCACAGAGTGCATAATTAACCAAATTGATCTGTGTTCTCCCAATCTCTGAGGGCTTGTTAATATTAATGGACCAGAATCAGAGGAAAAGTAAATGTCCTTTGTAGGATCTGAGGCCTTCCACTTCTTAGGAGGAATAGCACCTGTACTTCTCCTGACTTTCAGGTTTCATACATCTTAATGAAAAACTCAGACTAATTTTTAAGTTAATATACAATAAACATGTGAGTTTATCATTCATCAAATGCATTCAAATGATGAAGCAATTTAGGGAGAATTAAGACTTCTATAATAAGAATCTAGTAGTATTTTCAAGTATTTTTTGGCTGAGATTAACATTTAGATCAATGGATTTTGAGTAAAGCAGATTATCCTCTACAATGCAGGTGGGCCTTAACCCATCAGTTGAAGGCCTTAATAGAACAAAGACTGACCTCCCAGAGGAAGCAGGAATCTTGCCACCAGACTATCTTTGGACTTGAGTTGCAATTCTTCCTGTGTTTCCTGCCTGCTTAGCCTACCTTGCAAATTTTGGACTTAGCAAGCCTCCATAATCATGTGAACCAATTTCTTACATCTTTATGTAAGTATATACATATCCTGTTAGGTCTGTTTCTCTAGAGAACCCTAATACATTAATTTTTCTGTTGATATCTCATTTAACATTCTTTGACCAGGTGACACTTTCTTTTTCCTCATCAAACTTCAAAATTTAGAATGAGTGCTGCTAATCGATTAACATGGAGGGGAAAGCCTCAATGGAAATGTGCCAGGAAGGTCCACAGTAGCTATCTAGGAGTGGTGCAAATATCCTTGATATAAGAGTGGCATCACAGATAATAGAAAGGGTATGGGATTCAAAGACACAATTCCACCTGATCTCAGCGACAATTTAAGACCTGTGGCAAATCAGTGCACTTCAGTTCCTCATCAGCAAAAAAGCAACCTATGGAATGGGAGAAAACATTTGCAAACCGTATGTCCAATAATTGGTTAAATCTCCAAAATATATAAGGAACTCCAACAACCCAATGGTAAGCAAACAAATAAACAACTAATAACCTGATTTTTAAAATGGGTTAAGGACTTAAATAGACATTTTCGCAGAGGAGATATACAAATAACTAACAAGTATATGAAAAGATGCTCAATATCAACTATTCATCAAAGAAATGCAAATTATATATATACAAAAGTGTA
The DNA here is from genome assembly GCA_028534135.1 of Potos flavus. Taxonomy (NCBI): domain Eukaryota; kingdom Metazoa; phylum Chordata; class Mammalia; order Carnivora; family Procyonidae; genus Potos; species Potos flavus. The sequence goes on from CM052898.1 coordinate 4,904,922, forward strand.
TGTATACTATTATTTTGTATATACTACTATATTTGTATAGTATATTCTACTATATATATAGTATACTACGTATCTATTCAGCCTGAAAAAAGAAAGAAATTCTGTCATTTGAAACAGCAGGGGTGAACCTTAAGGATATTATGTTAAGTGAAATAAGCCAATTACAGAATGATAAATAATGCATGATTCCACTTATGTTCATAGAGTCAGAGTAGAATGGTGGCAGGAGGGGGAAATGGAGCGTTCCTAATCAAAGGGCATAAAGTTTCAGTCAGGCAAAACAAATAAGCCCTAGAGATGTACAACATTGTACCTAAAACCAACGATAATATATGAACACTTCAAAATTTGTTAAGAGTAGAGCTCATGTTAAATGTTCTTAGAGCCACAAATATTAACTGAGAAAATGGAAATACTCCCAAATTCTTGATATAGAAGTCCTAATTCTCCCTAAAATTCTCAATCATTTGAATGCATTTGATGGCTGATTAAACTCACATGTTTATGTATGTTCACTTAAAAATTAAGGGGCTATTTAATGTTTAACGGAGATGTTTTTGTTTTTGTTGCCTATTCTGTGCCAAAGATAGTATAGGCTCTGAGAAATCAGAAATGAGTGAGACTCAGTATTTCCCTCCACTCAGTATCGATGTGTATAAGGACAAAATAAAATGTCCTGTCAAAGATCTAGAGAAATCCGTACCTTCAGATCACAGGATATTTTCATCAAATAGCATGAAACTACCCTATTAATAATATCTGAAATCTATTCTGCATTTTCTATACACATTCATCACATATATAGTTTCCACTATACTGTTTAATCTTTGCAACTAGAATGAAGGAGAAAGAAGGCAGTGTAAGGAAAATGTAGGAGCAGGGACAAGAGAGAGACGTGCCCTATTCTATAACTGGCTGAGCCTGCTATGATCCCTATCTTGATCTCAGCTGTCGTCCTACAGTCTATTACTATAGTCTAGCTGGTGCAAGGGGTACCCATTACTCCCTGCTGAGGTCTCCTGGAAACCTCCAAAGTGACCTGGCAGATGAAATGACAGACTGGGTTGGTAGGAGGGAATAATGGCTAGATGACCTGCGTCTGGAGTCTGGATGTGAGGATTCAAATCTGAATTCACACCCATTTCACCCCACGGCTTAATACAAGTTATATTTAAATGCTGTGCTCCCTTATTCATCTGTAAAATGATGATGATGTGCAGTCCTCTTCCTTAGCGGGTGGTGGGTATGCAGATGAAATGAAACAAGCTACACAGAAGGCTTAGCTCAAAGCCTGTCGTGTAGGAAGCCGATGAAATTTAATGATATGATGCTTACTGTCTTCATCATCCTCATCACTTCATGATTTTGGAGTACTCTGGGACAGTTCAGAGACTGGTTTCCTGCCATTGGAGAGCTAGAACCAGTGTGGGAGGAAAGCAGAACTCTGAATGAGCGTTCTTAGACTCTCACTAGAACCAAGAACATAAACTTCGCAGCACTTGGAGTGAAAACTTTGCATGTTGGTACCCTACCATGTGTGTAACCCAAATGTCCTGCTTGCCTGACAATAAGGAAACAACGCTCCCCCAGGCCCTCCTCCATCCACTGTCTCCCATGGCGCTCACTGGCCGCACTGTGACTTTGGTGGGGCGTGAGCAAGGAGGAAGGGGGCTCCCCCTCTCCTGCTTGGTGACGAACAATGGCTGAGGCTCGGTCCCCAGGACTGGCAGACAGACTCAGGCCAAGCTTCCTGGTGGAGATTACTACTCTGGGAGGAGACACAGGCATGAAGCCCTCTTGACGGGGACTGGCAGCCCAAAAGGCTGGAGACACAGGCTGATTATGGAATTGTGGCCTGGAGACATGGCTGCAGAGCTCAGAATTAGCTGAAGTGGTCCATGAACTCCACTCCCTGAAGACTTCACAGTCTTGGAGAATCATAGGAGGAAAAAGCGTCCTTGGTCCAGGTCAATGACTTCTGAGAGCCCCCTCTTCCCAGAGGGAAGTTCATTTGGCCTCCTCTAGGCATATACCCACAAGGGAAGCTTTTTCTGTAAAGATTATTTACACTTAAAAATTTCTATTGCAGTTTATTGAAATAGCATCGATGATGAAATAAGATCAGGAATACTGGCATCCTTATTAATGTTTCCCATGCTAGAACCTGAAAATACCTCCATATTTGTACATATATATGTCTGCAAGGAGAGCTTCATCCTTTTTTTTAAAGATTTTATTATTTGAGAGAGAGAGAGAGAGAGAGCGCACAGGTGGGGTGAGGGGCGAGGGGAGAAGCAGTCTCTCTGCTGAGCAGGGAGCCCGGATGCAGGGCTCCATCCCAGGACTCAGGGATCATGACCCAAGCCGAAGGCAGACACTTAACTGACTGAGCCAACCAGGCGCCCCATACTTTTCTTAATATAAGTATTCCTAATTCCTTACAGAGTTTAGTCCTTGGTAACTTTTTTTCTTTGCTAATTTGAATGACATTATTGGTCTCATTTGTTGCTAATTGATTTATACTGTCATATTAGAAAACAATAAAATTGTATATTTCCATTATCTAGCACTCTTCTTTATTGTTTCTAGTTGTTTTTCTTGAGTAGAATTATTTTATCTGAAATTGCATGTCATTGTGAAGAGGAAACACATTGTGGCATAAAGTGTTTCAAATAGTGCCTGACATAATCACTCAATACACCTTTTTGTCAAATCAAGCTATCAATATTTATATAACTTTAACAATGTGCTCTATGTTTTCAAAGATAAAGCGATCTTGGTCTTTCATACTTTGATTGGATTCTTTTCTTGCAACCACACTCCTTCTATAACATAGGGAGCCATGTGATAATGATGGTGGAGAAGATACTTGGTGCTTGCCTAAAAGATGCCAAGTGAGGTTTACACCAGAATGCTGCCCACAGCCCCACCTAACCCTAGTAGTTCCCCATTCAACCACACCCAACCCTGGCAGTCCTGACTCTTGAGGATTCTTGGGCCCCTGGAGGCTGTAGCGTGTAGTATTTTCTGGGGGCACCTGGTTGGCTCAGTTGGTTAAATGCCTGACTTTGGCTCGGGTCATGATCCCAGGGTCCTGGGATCGAGTTCCACATCAGGCTCCCCGCTCAGTGAGGAGCCTGCATTTCCCTCTGCCTGCCTGGCCCCTTCTCTCCCTCTCACAAATAAATAAAATCTTAAAAAAAAAAAAAAAAAGCCTGGGTTCTGGATTCAGACATAGTTTCACCACATACTGTGTAATTCTGGACAATTACTTGAGCTCCTTTGTGAATCTATTTCACCATGTGTATTATGTTGATAATAAGTATCTGCCTTATAAAATTTTTGTGATCAAATAAGTTAATACACGGAAGTTAAAACGGTGAATGACACAGAGTAAAAGCTCGTTAAATGTTAAATTTTTTTTTAACCCCTTCTCTTTACATAAAACCAAGCCAGCCCTCTTCTCTTCAAATCATCTCTGAATCAAATTTTCGTCCTCTAAACTCTTCCACAGTCTAAAAACTTGGGGCAGGGAAGGAAGTGTTTCTGATCCCACAGAAAGGATGTGATCCCTGCCCCCACCCCGGCCCCTCCAGTAGCACCTCCTATATCCACCTGATGATACTGAATGACTTTGATTTATGACCAATGTTGATACTAAACACAAAAACTTGTTTCTTACTCCTTGCCTATTTTTTGTATGTCCCAATACATCAGCCTTAAAATATATTTAAAATTAGGGGCACCTGGGTGGCTCAGTTGGCTAAGCGGCTGCCTTCGGCTCAGGTCATGATCCCAGCATTCTGAGATCGAGCCCCGAGTCAGGCACCCTGCTCGGCGGAGAGCCTGCTTCTCCCTCTCCCTGCCGCTCTGCTTACTTGTGTTCTCTATCTCTCTGTCAAATGAATAAATAAAATCTTTAAAAAATTTTTTAAATCGAAGAAAGTAACAGAAAAGCAACTATTAGTAAATTGAGTCCAGCAATGTATAAAAGGAATTACACACATCATGGCCGGAGATGTATTCCAGATGTGCAAGGCTGGCCCATTATCTGAAAATCAGCGTGATCCACCATATCAACAGGCTGATCATATCAATTGATGCAGAAAAGGCATTTGACAAAATCCAAAATCTATATTCATGACTTTTTTTTTTAACTCTGCAAACTAGGAAGAGGGGGACTTACCTTGATGAAAAGCACCTCCAGAAAACTCGTTAACATCTTAGCAAATAAAAAAGGACACAGCTTCACACGACTTGGATGTATCTCAAGGGGATTATGCTGAGTGAAAAAAAAAAGTCTGTCTCCAGAAGGTTACATACTATATGGTCTCATTTACATAACATTCTTGAAAAAAAACAAAATTATAAGGGCGCCTGGGTGGCTCAGTCGGTTGAGAGTCTGCCTCCAGCTCAGGTCATGATCCCAGGGTCCTGGGATCGAGCCCCTCATCGGGCTCCCTGCTTAGTGAGGAGTCTGCTTCTCCCTCTCCTGCTCTCCCCCGCTTATGCTCTCTCTCTGTCAGGTGAATGAATAAAATCTTTAAAAAAAACAAACAAACAAAAACCAAAAAAAATTATACAGATGGAGAACATATTGGTAGTTGTAAGGGCTAGCGATGGAGAGGTTTGGGTCTGAATACCAAGTAGCTAAAGAGGTGTTTTTTTTTAAGATTTTATTTTTTATTTATTTGAGAGAGAGAGACAGAGAGAGTGAGCACCAGCAGGGGGAGGGGCAGAGGGAGAGGCAGACTCCCCACTGAGCAGGGAGCCTGAGGGGCTCTATCCTAGGACCCTGGGATCATGACCTGAGCTGAAGGCAGACACCTAACTGAGCCACCCAGGTGCCCAAGAGTTCTTTTGTGTGATGGAACAGTGCTGTATCCTGATTATGGTAGTAGACCCATTCATCTACATGTGTTCAAACTGCAAAGAAACATGCATGCAGACACACACACACACACACACACACACACACGCATCTCAAACTGGCAAAATTTGAATAAGCTCTTGGATTTCCACTAGGGAAAACCAAGTAATGGATACATGGAATTTCCCCATACATATTTTTTCACAGGTTACTGTGAATCTATAATTATTTCATAAACAAGAATTTAAACACACATACACACACACCAAACTCAGGACCAGAATTAAGTGACTTTTCTAAAGTCACAGAGGTAGAGTTGAAAAGTGAATACCATCAGGTCTCTTGACTCCCAGGCCAGTTTTCTTTCCATTCCACCAAGGAAGCCCCGTGACCTAAAGATAACAGGCATATAAACAATATTTTTCTGCATATATCTCAGGCATATTGCTATTGATAATGTTAATGGTAGAAAATTCCGACTGGATAGGTTTATAAGCAGACTGGGCATAGCAGGAGACAGGCAGTGATACAAGCAACTATCTCAAATAGGTAGAATTAAATTAAACCCAAATACAAGGGAATAAAACCAGAAATTAAAGAATCAGAAGGCAGAATAAAGTTGGTTCTTTGAAAAAATTAATATATCTAAATCCCTAACAGGATGAAGAAAAAGGAAGAGAACATATATATTACCAATATCAGAAATAAAAAGGAGATATAATGAGTTTCCAGACATTAAAAGGAATTATACGATATTATCAACAAAATTTATGCCAACATGTTTGAAAAGTTATGGAATGGACAGATACTACTTAGCAAAACTAACACGAGAACAAATTTAAAAACTGAATAATCTTTTGTCTATTTATATTTGGTGTAATTCACCAGTGAAACTATCTTACAAAAGCTTTCCGTGAAGAAAACCCAGAAGACAGATTCACTGGTGAATTGTTCCAAACACACAAGGACTAACTGGTTCAAATTTTATAGAAAGTCTTTCAGAACAGTTTCCAACTCCTTTTATGGGGCAATATAAACTTGACACAAAACACAGACAAGTACATGAAGAGAAATTACAAGACAAACCTCTAATCAACAGACACAGAAATAATTTTTTTAAAGTCGTATACTGAATCTAGCAAAATGAGAAGGCTAATAAGCAAATATATACCATGTCCAAGTGTGGTTTATTCCAAGAGGACATGTTGTTTTACCATATGAAAATCAAGGAATGTAGTAATTCATATTAACAAATTGAAGAATTTTTTTTAAGACCATGACACATGCAGAGAAGGCAATGGATAAAATATTTACTCACAATTAAAGAAAAAAAACTTGGCAAATTGGGAATAAAACAATTCTTTTCACTATTAGAAGTAATCTATGAGGGTGCCTGGGTGGCTCAGTTGGTTAAGCGACTGCCTTAGGCTCAGGTCACGGTCCCAGGGTCCTGGGATTGAGTCCCGTGTCGGGCTCCCGGCTCAGTGAGAAACCTGTTTCTCCCTCTCCCACTCCCCCTGCTTATGTTTCCTCTCTTGCTGTGACTCTCTCTGTCAAATAAATAAATAAAATCTTTTTAAAAAAAAAGTAATCTATAAAAAACTTACAGCTATTATTATGCTTATGAAATATGGAACGTTTTCCCCTAAGATCAGGAACAGGGCAACGATGATCATATTCATCATTTCTATTTATCACTATAAAGCAGTGAGGCAAAAAAAAGTAAAAGATAAAGTTTAGAAATCAAGTAAGACTTTCTTTTGTTATTGACAGAATTACACACAGAAAATCCAAAATAATCCACAAACTATTTGAATAATTCAAGTAATAATAATTTAATTTATAAATGTCACTGGATAAAAAGATCAATGTACAAAAAGAAATTGCAATTCATACTAGTTGAAAAATCAAAAATAAATATATTTACAAAGCAAAACATACCACACCTAGAAATAAATTAAACAGATATTCAAGATCTCTACAATTAAACTACAAAACACTTGTTAAGAGAAATTAAAGACAACCTAGGTAAATGGATGATTACAGTATGTTTAATTGGAAGACTCAATATTGTAAAGATATCAATTTCATTCAGGTTATGGCATCAAGTCAATGCAATCCCAAGCATACTCTCAGCATATTTGTGAAAATTGATAAAGAAATTCTAAGAATAATATAGAAACAAATGAGGAAGAGAGAGGGCAAGACAATCTTAAAGAATAAAAATGTTAAGTCTCTCACTACCAGATTTCTAAATGTACCGCAAAGTGACATAAAGGTTGAGGAGTCATCTTTAGCATTCTAAAGATATATTAACAGATGGCGTCTAACCTTCCTGAAAGGATTTCTAGAACTACTTAGCCCCTGCTGAGTTACCAGACTTCTGTTCCCTCCCGTTGCTAAGACCCCAGTAAGCACAACATGCTAGCTGACAATATTACCCCACTTGCCCACTGCTGCCTCCTCCCCTCTCCATACATCGCAAGTCAGGATTCTGATTCAGTTGGTGCAAACTCTACTCTGGTTTCTGGATGAGCACAGGAGCCAGTCCTAAACAAATCAGAGTATTACATTCCTCTGGCCACAGTGATTAGATAACTATTGGCAAATGAGCCAATCAGATTCTATTACAATAATCATATTGGAGTTGTTCAAAAAGACCATTGCTCTCTTCTCTCTGAGACTTCAACCTAGAGAGAAAGCAGCCTGGACCTTCTGGGACCCACAGTAGAGAGAAAGAGCCTGCCACGAAGAACAGCTAAATGCAAGAAGATGCACAGCCAAGACATGGACACAGAACTCATCCAGGTAACAGCTTTTTAGCCCCAGGATCCCAGCCATCCCTGACGCTAGTGATACACAAGGTCTTCTCAATAATCAAACTAATAAATTCCCTTTATAACTTACACAAATGAGAAGAGTGAAAAGACATGCCAGAGACAGGGAAGTTATCTGCAATATATGTATATATAATATACATAAGTTATGAATATACATGATATATAACACATGGTTTTATAAATATATATGTATGTAACTAGACATAGAAATACACATACATGCAATAAAGGACAAGTAACTAGAAGGAAACCCTTCAAATAAAATAATCAAAAATGGGTGAAATGCTTCAACAGGGTGCCTTCATAAAAGATATCCGAATAGGTGCCTGGGTGGCTCAGTCGGTTAAGCCACTGCCTTCGGCTCAGGTCATGACCCCAGGGTCCTGGGATCGAGCCCCACATGGGGCTCCCTGCTGAGCAGGGAGCCTGCTTCTCCGTCCCTCTGCCCCTCCCCACTGCTTGTGCTCTCTCTCTCTCAAATGAATAAATAAAATCATAAAAAAAAAAAAAATTTAAGATATCCAAATAGCCAATAAGCACATAAAAAGTATTTACCATTGCTACGTATCATGTAACTGCAAACTAAAACCAAAGCAAGATATTACCCTGTCCTCTGCTGGATGCCTAAGATTAGAAAGGGCTGGCTAACTAGGTGGAACAGCTGGAATTTGCAATGCATTGCTTTTAGGATGATAGACGGAATCCACCTTTTTGAAAAACTGGAATACCTATCAAAACTAAAGCTACAGTCTACCCTATGAGCCAGGGATCTTATTCCTACAAACAAAACATATACCAAGAGAAATAAGTGTAAGCCAGTGAAAAGAGCAATTAAAAGGCGGGGCGCCTGGGTGGCTCAGTGGGTTAAACCCTCTGCCTTCAGCTCAGGTCATGATCTCAGGGTCCTGGGATCGAGCCCCGCATCGGACTCTCTGCTCAGAGGGGAGTCTGCTTCCCCCTCTCTCTCTGCCTGCCTCTCTGCCTACTTGGGATCTCTCTCTCTCTGTCAAATAAATAAATAAAATCTTAAAAAAAAAAAAAAAGAGCAATTAAAAGGCAAACCAGACATCATGCTGAGAGAAGCCAAACACATAATTGTACATATTGTATTTAAGCACTTAGAGAAAGATCAAGAGGATCAAGGAGAAACAAACCTAATAAATGAATAAAAGTCAAATTGTGGTTTCCTCTGTGCAAAAATTATTGAGAAGGCAGATAAATAAGCTTTCTGGAATCCTGGGAATCTTCTGTTTATCGGGGTGTGTACATAAGCGAAATTTCATCAAGCTATACACTTAAGATTAGCACTCATCGTGCGTATTAATGCACTGCTTTACTGAAACAGCAGAAAATGATGAAGGGATAAAGGAGAAATACGATGGAAGGGAAAAGTGCAGCTAGATGTACTTGAAGAAGCACAAACCAATTAACTTTCATCTTTCTCAAATAAAAAAGCAGAAAAATCTATTCAAAGGTGTCAAATATAAATCCCCCTCCACTGAAACAGGATGATGCCCTGATACCTAATTTTCCTTACTGTCCATAGCCCCTCTTGCTCGCGATGCCAGTGAACTTGCAGAGATGTCTGTGCCCTGGAGCAAAGGGACGGGATGGGATTGCACGACACAGATAACAACCCTGCTCCAAACTCGGGCCACCTCTATAGAGCCAGCTGATGTGCCAGAGGGACTGCCATATCAGCAAAACGACAATGCTGGAACTTGCCCAAAAACCTAGGAAGCCGTGTATGACCGTGATGGAGGAACTTATGGAGGTCTGCCTCTGATGTTACTGAGGTTAAAGCATTTAATGTTCTGTTTCAGGCCAGTTATCAATTGGTGAAAATGAGCTGGACACTGAAGCTCATCAGGCCCCTATGTATGTCTCCATCTTATGGCTCCACTAAATGAAGAATAATAGCTTCTTCCCGCTGCCTTCCAACTCTCATGCAAACTCTGTTTCAGACAACCCTAACCCGGGATGGGATAAGGAAATGATTCTGAGAAATGGAGTCCCAACCATGTCTAAACTAACACACACAAGCCAGCTCAACCAACTTTACTTCTAGCTTCCTTGTCACAAGGTCCCTTTTTAAACTCAAAACACTGGGCCCAAGTCCCAGCCATGAGCAAGGACAACGAACAAAATACCAAAACAACATATTCGATGTTACTCTTCTTTCGAGATCTTTGCGCATATTAATTTCTTTTGAAATGACTTCTTAGACAGGAAAAGGTTTTCATAGTAAAAACTGATAACCTCAAAAACTTTGGGTTCTTTTAGTTAAAAAAAAAAAGGAAAAAAAAATATTGGGTAGGCAATTTCCAGTATCTGCCATACCAGATCAAAATGAAATTACCAATTACAAGAAAAAAAATCACAGAAGAAATTACAAATACCAAAGTGTTGATACCATAATGACTGCACACCTGGAGAACAATGAGCATTAATTAGATATTGATTAAAAAAAAAAAAAGACCACTCCTGCCTGCATATGAAAAACACCTTAAACCCCCTGTGGGTCCAAAAGATTTTGTAACGTAAAGAACATTTACAACTCGGCTGAAATAAAAATACCTGTTATAAAATGTGGTTAGAGCTAAAAAGGTATTAGAGGAAAATTTATCACCTTAAATAATTCATATCAGAAAACAGAAACTGACTATCAATGAGCCAGCAGTCCACTTTACAGGTGAGGCCCTGATCTGTGCTTCTCGAGAATTTTCTTAGACGCCAGAAGTGACGTTCACGAAGGCATTTCCACAAGGTGTACGGACACAGGTTTCTTTCAGCTATGAGTTCTCAAGTCGTCAAACAGATAAGCAACACTTTGCTTTCTTACATTCATGGTGTCTCTCCACGACGTTCCAGCTATGCTACGAGGTGAAAACGCCTTGCAGACAATCCCGCATTTCTTACCATTTATGCATTTTCCCTAGTGTGAGTTTTCACATGTCTTCGAAAGTAGGCAGGACACACAAAGGCTTTCCCACATTCCTTACATTCATATGGTTTCTCTCCAGTGTGGCTTCTTACGTGTCTTCGAAAGGATGAGGGGCAACTAAAGGCTTTCCCACATTCCAGACATTCGAAGGGTTTCTCTCCGGTGTGCATCCTTGCATGGACAGTAAGGTATGAAGAATGGCGAAAGGCTTTCCCACATTCCTTACATTCATAGGGTTTCTCCCCAGTATGTGTTCTCATGTGGATCCTCAGAGCTGAGGGATAAATAAAGGCTTTGCCACATTTCTTACATTCATAAGGTTTCTCTCCAGTGTGAGTTCTTATATGTACTGTAAGGTGGGAGGAACTAATAAAGGCTTTCCCACATTCCTTACACTCATAAGGCTTCTCTCCTGTGTGAGTTCTTAAGTGTTCAGTGAGGGATGAGGAACGGCTAAAGGATTTCCCACAGTCCTTACATTCATATTGTATTTTTCCAGTGTGATCTCTCACGTGTGCTCTGAAGGATGAGGGACAACTAAAGGCCTTTCCACATTCCTTACATTCATAGGGTTTCTCTCTACTTTGATTTTTCACGTGCGTATTAAGGGAAGTGGGAAGATAGAAGGCTTTTCCACATTCCAGACATTCATAGGGTTTCTCTCCAGTGTGTTTTCTCATATGGATACTTAAGGAGGAGGGACAGTTGTAGGCTTTCCCGCATTCCTTACATTTATAGGGTTTCTCTCCTGTGTGTGTTCTGACGTGTACAGTGAGTTTTGAGGACTCGCTGAAGGCCTTCCCACACTCTTTACATTCGTAAGGCTTCTCTCCAGTATGAATTCTTATATGTATTATAAGGTGAGAGGAAGAACTAAAGGCCTTCCCACATTCCTTACATTCATATGGCTTATCTCCACTGTGAATTCTTTTGTGTTTGGAGAGTGAGGAGGAACAACTAAACGCCTTCCCACATTCCCTACATTCATAAGGCCTATCTCCACTGTGAATCCTTTTGTGTTCTGTCAGGGATGAAGAACAGCTAAAGGTTTTTCCACATTCCTTACATTCATAGTTCGTCTTTCCAGTGTGAATCTTCATATGTGCCCTAAAGAAGGAAGAACAACCGAAGGCTTTTGTACATTCTTTACATTCATAGGGTTTCCCTTCAGTGAGATTTTTCACATGCTTCTTAAAACAAGCAAGAAAATGGAAAGCTTTCCCACATTCTTTACACTGATAGGGTTTGCTTCCAGTGTGAGACCTGATGTGATTCTTAAGGGATAAATGATCCGTGAAGGCCTTTTTACATTCATGGCATTCATAGGACTTTACTTCAGTAGTTCTCTTGAGTATATTAAGATGTGAAATTTGGCCGAAGGCTTGTCCACACCGATTTTCTTCATTACATTCATAGATGTTCTCCACAACTGGACTTCTTTTAAAAATAAAAGCACATTATTAGTAATAAATAAACTTTTATCATTTCAGTGACTGTGTACATTTTCTGCCCTGTCAAGTTAGTTACAAGTTCAAAGTTCTCACAGAAGGGTCTACAATAGCCAATATTATCACTGAGGTTTTCTTGACATACAATTTTTCTGATAATTGCTTACAATTGAACTCTGTGTCACACATTGAAGATTGCAATGTCACTTTTGGGGAAAAAAAATCTTGAAAAAATTCTTTATGAAATCACAGTTTCTGACCAAGTTCTAAGTACACATTTTTTAAGTTTTATGACATTTTAAGATTCTCTCCTGAGTCATTACTTTTTCTTTTATGAATGGCACTCACCTCAAATGTCTCTCATGGCTTTTGTTCTGATAACAAATACCATGGTATTCCCAGTTTTTGTGTAAAATGGATGAGCAAGAATCATTCCTTTTCAATCTTACTATTTTCTGTTCACTGGATATTTTTTGTCCATAAATATCTTGTGGGACTACTGATTCATTACTTTTAAGCTGAATCTCAAAACCTGAAACAAAAAAATAAAGGCACCTATAAGCAAAGGACTTCTGGCAATGTGGCTGTTTCAGGACTTTGGTAATATGCACAAGGGTCAAAACGGTAAGCAAGAAATTATTCTATGAAGACTGAGACTGATAGTAACACAAATAAGGTATTATTAGGAGAACAAGGGGGATCTGCCTGGCTCAGCTGGAAGAGCATGCAACTCTTGATCTTGGGGTCATGAGTTTGAACCCCGTGTGGGGTGTAGAGATTGCTCAAATAAATAAAACTTAAAAAGGAAAATAAAATAAAAAGGAACTAGTTCCTTCCTAAAGTGCACATGACCAAATACTAACTTATAAGTAGAAATATGGATGGTATTTCCCAAGAACTAGGAAAGTGTGAGAATACTGATAAAACTCAAAATAGTAATCTAAATAGCTGGACGATCAGACTCCTCAAACAAAACAAAATTCTGCTTTGCTTTTATTCGATCTTTCCAAACGTAATATCCCCCAACCAGGACAGTTTCTCCCAAGGATCCTTGCCTTCCTGGTGCTCCCCCTGGATAGATCCTCTTTCCACTGTCTCCAGGTCCTCCTCTTGTTTCCACTGGGAGATCAGATATGGTGTGTGTAGTGGATACCCTGTTAATGCAGAAAGGTTTATCATGAGGGAAAACAATGATGAACCATAAACATTTCCATGAGACGGGGTCAAAATTTTGCTCTTCTGATACTGTAATGATGGGCAAGAGCAAATTGAATTTCTACAAAATGTTTGTCAAAAGTTTTTTTAAAGCAGGGGCAAGGTGGGGGGGTAGACAAGGACAAAGACAATGACACAGCCTCTGATTTCTAGAACTGATGTGACATTCATTATCTAAACTTCAATATTAGAAGCTGGTCTGATACAGCCAGGACATTTTGTTCTCCTGTTGCACATTAATAATCTCATAGAATACCAACCTTAAATGAGATTACTCTGAGACCGTGATAAATTTTTTTTTAAAGATTTTATTTCTTTATTTGACAGTGAGAGAGACAGTGAGAGAGGGAACACAAGCAGGGGAAGTGGGAGAGGGAGAAGTAGGCTTCCTGCTGAGCAGGGAGCCCGATGTGGGGCTTGATCCCAGGACCCTGGGATCATGACCTGAGTTGAAGGCAGATGCTTAACCACTGGGCCACCCAGGCGCCCACAGACTATAATAAAATTAAACAAAATAAGGCCACTATATAATTTAATCTAAGGATTACCCGCCCAAAAAAGTCACTGTGCCCCCCACAAAATACTCAATAATAAAATTTCTACATCGTTTTGTCAGCATCCAATCTAAAGTGACCACCTGTGCACTGAGTTGAGCAGTGTCCCTTGAAAATTTATGTCCAAACAGATCAATGAAACAGAATAGAGAGTCTAGACATAGACCTACATATGGTCAGCTGATCTTTGACAAAGGAGCAAAGGCAGTATGTGGAGAAGATAGTCTTTTCAACAGAGACTGAAACAAGCCATCAACGGGCAAGAAAATTAATCTAGACACAGACTTTTACATTCTTCACAAAAATCAACTCAAAATGGGGACAGCTTGGTGGCTCAATAGATTAAGTGTCTGCCTTCGGCTCAGGTCATGATCCCAGGGGCTGGGATCGAGTCCCGCATCGGGTTCCTTGCTCAGCAGGGAGCCTGTTTCTCCCTCTGCCTGCCACACCCACTGCTTGTGTCGCGCTTTCTCTGACAAATAAATCTTTTTTTTTTTTAATAAATAAAATCTTAAAAAAAAAAAATTCAACTCAAAATGGATCAAAGAGCTAAACGTAAAATGCAAAACTTTGAAACTCCTCAAAGAAAACATCATATGAAAAGAGAGCCCAATATGTCATCAGGAAAATACAAGTTAAAACAATGAGAAACCGCCATACACCTATGAGAACGGCTAAAATCCAGAACACTGACACCAACAAATGCTGGCAGGGCTGTAGAACAGGAACTCTCACTCACTGCTGCGGGGAATGTGAAATGGTCTAGTACTTGGGAAGACAGTTTGGCAGCTTCTTACAAAACTAATCTTACCATGTGATCAGCAATCATATTCCTTGGAATTTACCCAAAGGAGCTGAAAACGCGTCCACACAAAAACCTGCACACGTGTGTTTACTGCAGCTTTATTCACAACTGCCCAAACTCAGAAACGATTAAGATGTCCTTCAGTGGGTGAATGAATAAAACCGTGGTACACCCAGAACTAAAAAGAAATGAATTATCAAGCCATGAAAAGACACGAAAGAAGCATAAATGCACATTACTACGCAAAAGAAGCCACTGGAAAAAATCTATATACTATATGATTCCAACTAAAAAACATTCTAAAAAAAAGCCGAAACTATGGAGACAGTAAAAAGATTGGTGGTTGCCACAGGTTAGCGGGGAAGGAGAGATGAACTGACAAGGCAAAGAGGACTTTTAGGGCAGTGAAATTACTCTGTACGATACTATAATGATGAATGTGTACCGTGACATATTTGTCCAAACCACAGAATGTATTGTGTGTTGAATGATGGACTCAGGGTGATGACGATGATGTGTCAGTTCAGGTTCGTCAACTGTAACAAAAGCACTGCTCTGGCAGGAGACGTTGATAGTGGAAGAGGCTATGCCCGGACGGGAGCAGGGCGTCCATGAGAAGTCCCTGTATCTACCACTCACTTTTGCTCTGAATCTATAACTGCTCTAAAAAAAGTAAGTGTATCAAAACAAAAGGTCATGTCCACTTGAAACCTCAGAATGTTATTTTATAACATCCTTGTAGCTATAATTAAGTAAAGATGGAGTTATACTGGATTAGAGTAGGTCTTAAATCCATTGAGCAGAGTCTTTAAAAGGAGGGGCACAGAGACAGAGGGAAGGCGGTCATGTGAAGATAAAGGCAAAGATTAGAATGATCTAGCTGCATGGGGTGCCTGGCTGTCTCATTCGGTAGAGCACGCAACTCTTGATCTCAGGGTTGTGGGTTCCAGCCTCACGTTGGGTGTAGAGATCACTTAAAAATAAAATCTTAAAAAAAAAAAAAAAAGAATGGTATCACTGCAAACCAAGAAATGCCAATGACTGCTGGCAACCACCGGAAGCTAGGCAGAGACAAGGAGGGACTTCTCCCATAGAGCCTTCAGAAGGAGCACGGCCCTATTGACACCTGGATTTTGTACTTCCAGTCTCCAGAAATGTGAAAGAATAAGTTTCTGCTGTTTTTAGCCACAATTTGTGGTACTTTGTTATGAAAGGCCTAGGAAACCAATACAGCCTGCTTCTAAGACCCATCTCCAAATCACTCACCCAAAGTACAAACCCTATAATATGTACTTTTTCACACCTTCATTCTGAAACATACCACAGCTCCCCATGTCGTGTTCTCTCTCCGTGCACTGAGTAATAACCCCCCTTGTTTACAGGTATATTTCCGAGTAAAGAACATTGATATCAGTAAAATTCTCATAAGGACCCAAACCACAAACCTCCCTAGGGCCCAAAGTGACCCCTGAAGTCTATGCCCACACTTTCAACACTTAATAAGCCTCAAGACTTCTAACCACAAGAAAAAGAAAAAGGCAGTTCACTATACACGTTTATTTTCATGGTGAAGCCGTTAGACTCTAAGTTCTTTGGGGTCTATGACCATGTCGGTCTTATTTACCAGTTCATTCCAATTCCTCAGCCTAAATCCTAGAACAAGGTCAATTAGTGAAATTATTTTCCAAACAACTAAATGAAGGAACGTTGCCCTTCTTACCTAGTGAGGCCAGGTTCTGAAAGTTCTCCAGCATCACATCTCTGTAGAGGCTCCTCTGAGCGAGATCCAGCAGAGCCCACTCCTCCCGGGTGAAGTCCACGGCCACATCCTCAAAGGCCACGGAGTCCTAAAACATCCCAAATATATTCTTTTCAGAGAAGTGCCTACTCTCCCCACATGTGCAGGAAGACTGATGAGGTTGCTAACACTGGGGAACTGAGAATCAAGTCACAGGAAGTTCTGAAGATTTTATGGTCTCCCAACATCTACCCTAGAGTTCAGACACCAGATCTTTCTCTTTTTACCCATTATATCCTTCCTAACTGACCCCATCCTATCTCATGGATCTAACCACACTTCTAAAACGCCAAATTTCTCTCTCACACGGTTTGATGGTGACCATTTCTAGTCTTACAATGATCCAGGACAGTCCAGAGCCTATAGCAGAAATGACAGAAATGTTCTAGAGATGCAATAATTTCCACACTGACACAAACAATTTCACCTGCTTCCTTCTTTCCCACCACAGCAATCAGCACAACATAAAAGACTGGGTCAAATCCAAATGAGATTTAAATGCATAAAAACACATTGAGGAACAGGGAGTGTTCCCCCCCCTCACCTTTTTTTTCTTCCCACAAACCTGAGGCCCAGGAGCCTTGCAGAAATATAACTCGCAACTCAGGCCCACAGCTGGCTATCCTGTCTTGTATTCTAGGCCAGGGGTCAGCAAACTACAGCATATGGGTTAAATCCAGCCTACTACTTGCTTGTGTAAGTAAAGTTTTATTGGGACAGAATAAAACATTTGTTTATGTACTGTCTGTGGCTGCTTTCAAACTAAATTCGCGGTTTAACTGCAATAGAAACTCTAGAGCCTTCAATGCCTAAGATACTTACAATGTGGCCCAGTAGAGAAATAGATTGCTGACCCCTGCTCTAAACAACTAGGAGGTCAAAGACTTGGTGGAATAGAAAATTCTTTTGGAGAATTATTAGCTTCTACCTACCTGTGTCATATTTCTCTGTAACTCAGCAGTTTTTCTTTCTTCTTCCATGTTCCCTTCATGAAGAAAGTCAGAGGACTGAAAAGTTAGGGCTGAGGCAGGAGAAAAAAAAACACAAGAATCCAGGTCTCCCCCAAATTGCCACAACTCATGAGCCTGGATGCTGCAGTACATCCATTATGAGGGACCACTTCCCTCAAAACACACACACACATACACACACACACGCGCGCGCGCGTATAAAGCACACTCCCAAGACACCCAACCAAATACACACTGATCTTGTTAGGAGGTGGAGTAATCTCCTCTAGAGCTAAAAAAAAAAAAAAAAAACATTGCTGGGGTCCTTGCTAATTAAAAAAAAAAAAAAAAGGTAAAAAAAAGTTAAAAGTCCCATGAAATCTAAAAAAGCTGAGCTGTCAGTTTTCCCATGATAATGAAAAACAAAAAACAGCAGACAATGCCTGCCACCATAAAAATACACACTGTGTCAAATCCAAAAAAAGCACTTATAGCTGTGACTTCTGGGGGCTCCACTCCCAGGATTTCTTGCTTCTGCACCACCGGCAGGCTAACAGGAATTACCGCTCAGCCCCTGACCACTGAACCCTCCCCTTCACGGGCTGCAGGGCCTCTGAGACTTGATTGTTGCGAAAAAGCATCAAGGGACAGAATTCCACATGTAGGAGGCAGAGAAGATGCCATGCTGTGACTCTCGTGCTAAACTGTGCCTACACGGTACAGAAGAGCAGAACGAGAGCATCTGAAGTGAAGTTAGCAACATGTCATCTCCAACAGTGGTATCTGCAGCTCTATTGCCTAAATTTAAAATAACGAAAACACGAGTTTTTCCACGCAATGGGTCCAGTGGTACATTTAAAAACCGATAAAAAATCACAACATTCTTTACTAAATGAATAACGTGCCATTTGAGCAACCATGATGGGAGAATGATCTCGCAAAGAGCTTTTCTTTTCATAGAAGCTCTGCAAATCAGGTATTATTACAACCAGGTCATAGGTGAGAAATGTGAGAATCGCTTAATCATACACTCGACGTCACCCCAGTCGGAAAGCTGCTGAGGTGTATGTAACACAGGACGTGTTACACACACAGGGGTGTGAACGCAGGCCTGTCTGGCTTCAAAGCCTAAACGCCCAATGAGTCTACTTCTGAACACATACCTTACAATTTAGTTGTTAGGCCGTGATTACTAACACTGCTGAAGTCTAGCCTAGAACCCTGCTGTGCACTATGGAAAGGAGACAGATGAAGTATTCTATTTAAATGTCTTATCTTGGGGCGCCTGGATGGCTCAGTTGGTTAAGTGTCCAACTCCTGAGATCAGGTCATGATCTCAGGGTCGTGGCAACAAGGCCCGCATCAGGCTCTGTGCTCAGTGCAAAGTCTGTCTGTCCCTCTCCCTCTAATCCTCTCTCTCTCTCTGTAGAGAGATAAATAAATAAATAAATAAATAAAACCTTTAAAAAAAAAAAGATGTTTTATCTTTGAGCTCCTCTTGACTAGGCCCCTTTTTTTGAGCAAGGATGCTTCCCTTAAGGCCCCTACCTCTTGCTCCTTCATTCCATATTTACTTAGGTAAGATTTACCTCAATCCCACAACATACAGTCACAGGGGATATAGCACTGAACAACACAGAAAAATCCTGAAGGACACGGATGTTATAATCATGAGGGAGGGCAATAAACGAACAAGATGCATCAGGTGTGTGGGCGCCTGGGTGGCTCAGTTGGTTGAGCGACCGCCTTCGGCTCGGGTCATGATCCCGGAGTCCCGGGATCGAGTCCCGCATCGGGCTCCCAACTCCACAGGGAGTCTGCTTCTCTCTCTGACCATATCCCCTCTCATGCTCTCCCTCACTCTCTCTCTCCCAAATAAATAAATGAAATCTTTAAAAAAAAAAAAAGATGTATCAGGTGTGGTATATGATACATAATAATGCAGCACATTACAGGGATAAAGAGGCACACACACATTTATTTTTAGCCAGTTAGAATTACTTTTGTGGCAGGGAAGAAGCAAAAAATTAAAAGAAGTGTTTCAGATAACACTGGAAATCCACAGTTGGGGTGGTACATGTATTCACATATTTATATGAATATCATCAACTCCCAGAGAAAATAAAATCAGTATGAGTGAGCTAATCATTAACTTAAAGGATGGAAAAAAGAACAGCATAAAGGTTCAGAAAAATGAAAGTAGGACAAAATTAATATTTTAAAAAACTAATAAAAAAGAATCATAAAAATGAACAATGTGCCCCTTGAAAACTAATGAAATCAACAAAGCTTTAGCAATCTTTTTTTTTT
>CM052898.1:4925155-4948084 GCA_028534135.1 Potos flavus
CTCAGGTCATGATCCTGGAGTCCCAGGATCGAGCCCTGCATCAGGTTCCCCATTCAGCAGGGAGTCTGCTTCTCTTTCTGGCCCTTACCCCACTCAAGCTCTCTCTGTCTCTCAAATAAATATATAAAATCTTTTAAAAATAATTTTTAAAAAATAATAAAATGGAGTCCCTTCAGCTTCCCTACCTCATGGATATTTCGGTGAACCCACACCATTGGAATTGACTATTGGGGTCAGAGGTACAGCTGCCTGGGGAAGGAGGTCAGCCTCCCTGCCTGGTCCCCCCACTATGCAGCTGCTGGGCCTTCTAGGACTTATGGGTCCAAATAGGAAAAGGGGAGGAGTGCCCACGTCTGGACCAGGGGTGGCCTGCCCCTGACCCCATCGTGGGGTATAGCAAGAGGAGGTCCCTATAACCAGGCTGGTGTTTTGAGGTACTCTGAGACAAGAGGATGTCCATGTCCCTGGGGATTGCTACAACAGGTTAATAACCCTTTAAGGCCGAGATGGCAGGTCTCCTAAGCACAGCTGGCAGGCTTTAGCTATAGTCCCCCTCCGATCTGCTGTCAAGGATGGCATTCCAGTCCCTCCCCAGAGGAACATCGAGACCCCCAATTCTTGGGCCCAGCCAGCTAAAACATTACTTAAGTAATTAAAGTCAAAGAAGTTTATATCCCTGCCCTTCCCAGGAGCCCAGCGAAGGTGGCTATTTTACTGGAGGAACGTGCTAAACCACGAGATAGGCGTTGGGTCCTATTTAACCACAGCTTCTCACCAGTATCCCACCCAGAGGAGGAAAGAGCCCAAAATCCTGGGGGACAGTAAACATGACAGAGTGCAGGATCCTAAGAAAAAAGGACTGGTCCCTTTGCTGGAAAAAAGGGGGAAAAAAAGTACAGTGTCACCATTGTAAGAAATAAGACGATTTATCCTCTGCTTTGCCAGTGACCTTCCAAAAAGTAGTAAAAGAGGGGAAGGCAAAAAAAGGAGGAGGAGGAAATACACACCATCTCTGTCTTTAAGGCTCCAACCCAAGAAAGCACTCCCTCTCCCCCACCCCAGGAAATGAATGCCTTGGGAGGAGGATTAATGATTAAAAGGTTAACTAGTGAAATTGACCCACTTTTGCTAAAAGATGACTCTGTCCTGGTTGTACCTCCCAGACAGTCCCTTTTCCCATTATTGGAATGGGACCTGCTGAGCCAACCTCATGAAACAAGCCGAAAACTTTTGCTATTGGTGGGCGCCAGCCTT
Source organism: Potos flavus (assembly GCA_028534135.1). Taxonomy (NCBI): domain Eukaryota; kingdom Metazoa; phylum Chordata; class Mammalia; order Carnivora; family Procyonidae; genus Potos; species Potos flavus. The sequence goes on from CM052898.1 coordinate 4,926,410, forward strand.
TGAGAATGACTTATCTTTCCCTTATCAGAGGAGGTGTCAATATGCCCCAGGAACCACTGACTGAGGAAAGGCACTGAAGGAGTTCGGCCCATCCTCACTGACTTAGTGAAAGAAGGGACACCGATTCCTGCCATTTCACCTTTTAGTTCCTGGCGCAGCCTGTGCTTAAAGTCACTAAGCATAAATGAAGCTGACTGTAGACTATAGTGAAACATGATTATTCCCTTCATTAGAGCACCCCTACCAAATATCACTTCCTTAATGGATGATGTTTGAGCCAAAGTTATAAATTTGGCTAATATGTTCTACTCAATAAAAGTTTCACGGGGGAGGAAGGCATCCTCATCCACTGCCCACATGCTGTGCTCTCTCACTCTCTCTCTCTTTTAAAGATTTTGTTTATTTGAGATAGAGAGAAAGAGCACGAGCAGGGGTAGGGGAGAAAGGGAGAAGCAGACTCTCCGCTGACCAGTTGGGAGCCCAATGCGGGGCTCGATCCCAAGACCCCAAGATCATGACCTGAGTTGAAGGCAGATGCTTAACCAACTGAGCCACCCAGACACCCACATGCTGTGCTCTCTTAAAGGCACTGTGGAACAAACTTGGACCTGCTCCCAATACCCAGGAAGTAGAACAGATCCCCTCAGACTAAACGCCAGCCACAAATGACCATCAGCTTTAACCTGTGCTCTGTGTCTGTGCCCCTTCCCGGTAGCTGAAGAGCCCAATCTGTACTGCAGCTTAGCCGTTTAATATTCTGCACTTCTCTTCTGAAGGGGCAGGGCAAAAAGCCCCTTATCTCATCAGAACCTAGGAGGCAATGAGAAATTGTCTTCTGACAGTTTCCCAGGGGAGGTGAGTGGGAGATGGCCTCATAGCACCTCCTTCCAGGCCTCCCGTCCTTTTATGTTCTGGGAGAAACACAGGGCGTTCTGCCAGCATTCAGACTGGCCACAAGTCAAGCCTTTGCCTGGATGGCCTATGTGGATAGATACAAAGTCTCAAGGGCAACACAGCACAGTCATTTCTCTACAACTCTGGTACCCGATTTTTCATGTATCTAGCTAAGAATCCTTTTTTGATGTGTTTTTGTTGTTGTTGTTGTTGTTTTGGGTTTTTTTCTGTTGTTGTTTTTTTTTGTGGTAGGCAGGATAATGCCCCTGCCAAAGATGTCCATGTCCTAATCCCCAGAACCTGTGAGTGTATTACTTTGTATGACAAAGGGGGCTGTGCAGGTGAGGCTAAATTAAGGTTCTGGAGATGGGGGGGGATTATTGAGGTGGGCCCAATGTAATCACGGGGATCCTTATAAGCGAAAGAGGGAGCCCTTAGGGTCAGAGTCAGGAAGAAATGTGAGAATGGCAGCAGCGACCAGAGTGATTTATGGTCATGAGCCAAGGAATGGAGACAGTCTCTAGAAGCTGGAAAGGCAAGGGAATGAATTATCCCCTACAGTCTCCAGAAGAAACACAGTCCTGTGGACACACTGAATTTGGTCCAGTGAGACCTGGGCCTTTTCAAATGACTGACCTTCACAACTGTGAGATAATAAATTTGTTTTAGGCTACTAAGTTTCTGGTAACTTGTTACAGCATAGGAGGCTAACACAGATACTGTAATTAATTGTACCCACAGGGGCTTATGCCAAAATTGATTCTGGTTTTTTTTTTTTAAGATTGTATTTATTTATTTATTTGAGACAGAGTGAGCAGGAGGAGGGAGAGGGAGAGAGAATCTGAAGCAGATTCTGTGCTGAGCGCAGAGCCCGATACGGGGCTCGATCCCAGCCAGGGTGGTGAGATCATGACCTGAGCCAAAACCAAGAGTCAAACGCTTAACTGGCTGAGCCACCCAGGTGCCCCTGATCCTGTTCTTTTAGGGAACTTCAGACAAGACTGACCCAGACCATGACTCCCAGTAGGATGATGAGAGATTCATGAAGGGTATGCTTCAGCCAGGCTCCCCATGCAGAGCCAACCCAATTAAATCATTAAACTGGTTGCAGCAAGAGGTGTTGGCAGCTGAACATAACCTGCTTCAGCAGGCCAGCAGGACGTCCAGGGTGATACAGTTGTTCATTACCACTCATGCTAAAGTGTTTAGAACACTGTCATCATATGTGGGAAATGTACCAAATAGGCCAATAATAATAGGAGGAGGCCAAAGGGAATCATATTAGTGTCCAGAAAGTTAATTTTGTTCCATTAATTCATGTTCAGTATCAAGGAAGGCTGCTCCTCCTTGGAGGTTCTTCGAAGTGTCTAAATGTGAGCATCCATTTCAGAGGTAACCTTGGGGCATGGAGAGAAAGTTTATGGATTGAGACTTTTTTAGAGTTTTACTGTGTCATTACACATTCAGCATCCTCGTTTTACTGCAGATAAACTCACACTTTCCCATGGCCAGAGATCTTGGAGACCAAAACATTGGGCAGATCTCATAAAAATATTTGTTTCCCTACAGAGTTTCTGTTTGGGATTATGAGAAAGTTTTGGAAATGGGCAGTGGGGATAGTTGGACAACTTTGTAAATGTACGGAAAGCCACTGAGTTGTACACTTAAAGATGGCGGAGGTAGTAAGTTTAAATTTTACTGCAGTTTTTAAAAACATTTGTTGTCCTTCATTATCTTATCTCATTGGGTGCATTTTTCTCTGAGCAGTGTGTCAGCTACACACACTTTCTGATCTCCCAGGAGGAGCAAAGGAAGGAGCTAGGGAAAGTGTACAAATATTTATTTAGGAATAGCAGAGAACTGCAATTTGGGACAAGCAACCTACAGCAAAAACCATACACTAGTCCAACAAACAAAGTAGAGGAACATTATTTTATGCAGAATGAGAAAGTTGGGAGGGGTTGTTTTGAACAAGAGTCCCTCGGAGAAAAGGAAGAGTTCAGGGTGATGATAGTTTCTCATTGACTGAGTTGCTGGGGAAGTCTGTTTCTCACAGGAGATGGCAATGTACATCTTCTGTTGGGGATTGTAATTTCCTGTTGAGGATTCTTCTGTTGGGGAGTGTATAATTGATAATTCTTACGGTGATTAAGGAGTGGTACCCTGTGAGAGCTTACCCTCCCGACTGCATTTGAGTAAGGTTTTCTCTCCCCACAAGACAAAGTTTCTTTTTTTTTTTTTTAGATTTTATTTATTTATTTGACAGAGAGAAAGAGATCACAAGTAGGCAGAGAGGCAGACAGAGGGGAAAGCAGGCTCCCTGCTGAGCAGAGATCTATGCGAGGCTCCATCCCAGGACCCTGAGATCATAACCTGAGCCGAAGGCAGAGGCTTAACCCACTGAGCCACCCAGGCGCCCCACGACAAAGTTTCTGAGAATAAATTACAATTCTATCAGAACAGCAGGTTCACTACCTAGTCCTTGACATATCCCTTGGGAAGCAAATCCCTCAAGCTGGGAAGAATTACAGCAATTCAGAACTCCCTCCCCTTTCACCAAAAAAAAATTTAGAGGATTCCTAAGACTTACTGTAGACTGTCCACTTCCAACTTAATGTAATTATTTGCCTCCTTCTATGACATGCTAATGACATCCCTGAAGCTCTGCGGTGGCTAATATAGAGAACTCTCCCACTCTGGTTCTCTCAAATTATAATAAGCGGTTTTCTTTTTCTTGGTACCTGAAAGGGATGGCCAAGCTCTTGGACTTTTAACTCAAAATCATAGTGGAAATCAGAGCCCGTTAGGCAAAACAGTTGCTCTCCTAACCCAGTAAAGAAGACAGTAGCCTCGGCCGCACATCTAGACAAGGCATCTTAAACTTCGGGTCACTTCTTCTCCTCCAGTGTAGTGTCAGAGACTCCAGACTACGTGCTGTTATAGCGTTATCCCCCTCTTGCCTCAGGTGCAGTTTGCAGCTCCCTTCCCAGGTACGGGGAATCACAGACAGGAGACTGAACTATATTGAAAAGAATGAATCATTTAGAGTGAATTTATGTGGCCATAGGAAAAGCTGAAGTGTAGCTATGCAGCGGTTGTATTCATTATCTCCACCGGGAACGTGCAACAACAGCTGTGCAGTGAAGAGTACGATGCGTTCACGTACGCACCAAGATTTGAAGGCAAATGTTATTCAGTTAAGACAAGTAAGAGCACCGGGCTGGGGAGGAAAATAAACCGCTCCGTACCCAGCCGCCCGCTTCGTCCCCGCGAAAGGAAAGCTGCATCCTTTCCTCCTCCAGCGGTTGGCGGAACAGGCGTCCACGCCGCCCGCCCTTCCCGCGAAGCCCCGCCCCTCACCTGAGGTCCCGCCCCTCACCTGAGGCCCCGCCCCTGGAGCCGTCCGCCCAGACCGGAAAAAGCGCATGCGCAGGGCGGCGGCCATCTTGGCCGCGCGCCGCTCCCGCGTCTGAGAGAAAGTCGTCGCCTCTCAGCGCCCGCCCTCGGCGCGCCTACGCGGGAAAGGAGGAGCCCGAGAGGGAGGCCCGGGGTTGGAGGTCCCTTCCTCCGAGAGCCCGAGTCCCCTGGGCCCCCAGGGCGGCAACAGTAGCCCCAGAGGGAGGCGTACTGGCCAGACCTTTCTCGGCCGCGGTGACTCCGGCTCCAGCGCCCCCCGCCCCCGGCAGCCTGACGGTTGTGTTTCCTGCGGGCGGGCACGCGGTGCGCGTGTGGGTATCGGTTATTGAAATTCGGTAAGTTTTCCGGTGGGGAGAGGGACCTTTGCAGGTTCTTAGGGAGCACGTGTGTGTGACACAAATAAATGCAGGAGTGAACGGGTTCGCCAAAGTACAAAACCTGGCGCGGTAGAGCCCTGCCAACGCCCGGAGCTTCGAATGTGGGAGTCTCGGAGGGGAAGGGCCAGGCTGGCCGGTGGCCGTTAGCTGGAATTGGATTGACCCTAAGTAAGAGGAGTTTGGACAGGTGGCTTTTTCTTTCGGCCGTTCATCTGGAAATTCGTCCTTAAAATCTGTAGCGGCAGTAAAACGAGTATCCGCGGAACCTTCATCCACGTTCACGAGTTGCTAAGATTTTGTCTCTCGCCCTGTGTACTGTTATGATGAACCGATTAATGGTAAATTGCAGACATTCACTTCTCCGCTTAATGGTAAGCGTGCATCAGGACAGTCTTTTATTAAAAAACAGAACTCCACTTTAGGTCCAAGAAAGTAGAATTTCTCCGTTTTTCCGAAAGTATCTATTAAAGTTGTCGGGATTTTTTTGGGAGCTAGGATCCGAACAAGATTTGTGTATTGCATTTTGTTTCAGCTCTCTGATCTCTTTTACCTAAAATATTTGCCTGCATTTAAAAAAAATTAATTTTGGTTCTTTAACGTTCCAGAAGAGTTATATTGTAAAATGTTGGCGTTCCAATATGATGTTGTTTTACTGTGATTTCATATACTTATTTGTTTTTATTTTATTTTATTTTAAGATTTTTTTTTATTTATTTGACAGAGATCACAAGTAGGCAGAGAGGCAGGCAGAGAGAGAGTGGGAAGCAGGCTCCCTGCTGAGCAGAGAGCCCGATCCGGGGCTCGATCCCAGGACCCTGAGATCATGACCCAAGCCGAAGGCAGAGCTTAACCCACTGAGCCACCCAGGCGCCCTATTTATTTGTTTTTAAAGATTTTATTATTTGTCAGAGAGAGCGCTTAAGCAGGGGGAGGGGCAAACAGAGGGAGAAGCAGGCTCCCCACTGAGCAAAGAGCCTGATGTGTAGGAGTTGATCCCAGGACTCCTGGGATCATGACCTGAGCAGGGGTTAGAGGCTTAACCAACTGAGCCACCCATGCCGTCCCTTCCTTAGAATTTCATTTAATTAACTTGTCTATTTCTTGTAAAGTAGACTCAGATCTAAAGCAATACTGTCTAATACATATATATTGTGAGGTACAGATGTAATTTTTTATAATTTTTAGTAGACAACTAAGAACAATTTTAAGCTGTGAAATTATTTTTAGTGTGTTTTATTTAATCCAACTTATCCAATTATCAATATAAATGTATTAGCGAAATTAATGACTAATGTAGTTAATAGAGAATTATTAATGAGAAATTTTACATTTCTTTCCTTTTGTAATAAGTTGCTGGAACCCGGTGTGTATGTGGATCTCAGTGTGGATGCTGATTTTTCATTGGAAACTCTTGATCTGTATTTAGCTCTTACTGTTTTGCTGTAGAAAAAAGATCTCCAAATCCAGATTGTTCAAACATACTGAAAAGCTTTTTCGAGTAACTGAATCAATTTTATTTCTAAATTCTAATTAATTAAAAGTAAATAAAATTAAGAACCTAGTCCCTCAGTCACACTAGCCACATTTCATGTTCACAGTACCCAAAGAACCAGCCAGTGCCTGCCTGGTTCCTGGTTAGACTGCAAATTTAGACACTTGAACGTTTCTGTGTACTTTGTATTGTATCTCATCAGAAAGCAGGTAAGTGCAAGTTGTCCCATTGTTTATTAGGAAGGAGAAGCATTTAGTCAAGGTGCACTTCTCTCATAGTCATAGTCATGTATTTTTTTGAGTTAATCCTTGGCTGATATTTGGCAACAGGGTAATGTTTCCTAACAGGCTTTCATCCAAAGGTTTCACATCGCTTGTCAGTCTTTGCCTCAATCTGTTTTTACATGGGGGGGGGGGGGCGGATACAAAATCATGTTTTTCCTAATTCTGTCATTCCTTCTCCATTCTTTAGCTGTGCAGCTTTCTTTGCCCCCCTCCCCTTTCCTCTTTTTTTCTTTTTGGAGTATCACAATATATTCTTGGACTTTTTCTTTCATTCACTATTATTTTGATGCTCAGACTGTTCCAAATTTGCCCAAGGGTAGTCCTTTTGAATCCTGTGTTCCTTCAACATGAATCCTTTTAGTCTTTAAACCCTATTAGTCTTTAAGTGTAAGATAAATCCCCAGGTCACTTTGTACTATTTTTTTTGGGGGGGAGGACTTTCTTATTTGAGAGAGAGAGAACATAAACAAGGAAGAGGGGCAGAGGGAGAGGGAGAAGCATGTTGAATAAGATGTTAAATGGAAGACACTAGACACAAATTAACGCATGTCATATGATTTTATATGAAGTTCAAAAACAGGCAAGATTATAGTGTTAGAAGTCAGATTAGTGCCTCCACTTGGAGAGGAGAAAGGAATAATTTAGATGAAACATGAATGCTTCGGGTGGAGAAATTCATGATAATGTACTGTACACTTGTAATTCTACACTTGTTTGAATAATTCAATAAAATATTTGAAAAATGAACTCAACTATAATTTCCAAGTGTTTGAAAGGATCAATAAAATGAACATAAAGCATAAGTAAAAAAAAAATAATAGCATAAGGAAGGAATTTTAAAAAGGCAAATTTAATGAAAAACTAAGAGGTGAGGTTTTTTTAGAAAAAAAGATAAACTTTGGGCAAAGTCTGATTTAGCACTCCACCTACTCAACATTTTATATCCTCTGATAAGACTTAGGGAATTGGTCAGATCACTTACATGAGTGTTTCTAAGCTGCCAGTGAAGTAGAGCAGTATTAATATATATTCTGAGTTTGTTTACCATGGAATTGTTCTAGTGCTTTGGATCAAAAATTGACTATCACTTTTTAGGCAAGTCAGATGTCAGTTTTTCAAGAGTCTTCTGAAATGGTTGTTTTTCTATTCTGTCTTTATCTTTTGCAGGGCTAGTCCTGAGTTTGCCAAGAAAAATCCTTGGGTGTATGTGTGTGTGTGTGTTGGGGAAGGCAGAGGATATATTCCTTATCTGTTCATATTTTTTCCCTAGCACTTAACGCCATCTAACAGGATACAGATTTATTGTTTAGTGTCTGCCCAGACCTTTGGAATGTGAAAAATCTAAGGTATTGGTATTTTCTGTTAGTTCACTGTGCTCTCCTCAGTGCCTAGTGTATTATGTAGCAAAGGGAAGAACCTTCATAAAAATTTGCATAATGAATGAAGGCATAAGCTGACATAAGGACCTGAAGGAAGGCAGCTGGGCCTATGTGATTTTGCCAGCTGGAGGAGCTCAAAGATGTCTGAATTAAATAAACAGTTTGTGCTAGGGATCCTCAAGACCACCCTCGTGCTCAGCAATGCAGTAGGACTCACAAGACTCATGCTCTTAAACCCAACATTATAGTTTATAGAATACAGATCAGAATCAGCAGAAGGATGAGCATGTGGGATTAATTCCAGAACAAACCAGGCACAAACATCCAAATGTCTTTTCCCAGTGACAGTTAAGTGGGCATTGCTCCTAGTAATAATGTGTAACATCACATGTGAAATATTGCCAAGCAAGGAAGCTCACCCAGTACATTAGATTATTCAGTCGTACTTCTGTAACAAAAATATTATAGATTGGGCGGCTTATAAACAACAGAAATTTCTCATAGTTCTGGAGACTGGGAAAATCAGAATGAAAATGCCAGCAAAATGGTGTCAGGTGAGGACCTACTTACTGGTTAATGGAAGGCAGTCTTCTCACTGTGTTATCACATGGCAGAAGGAGCAAGGTAGCTCTCTGGGGTCTCTTATAAAGGCACTAATCTCATAATTACCTCTCAAAGGCCCCATCTCCAGAAACCATCACATTGGGGATTAGGTTTCAATGTATGAAGAGGCAGGGAGATACATTCAGTCTATAGTCCCTGAGCTTTGGTGTCCAGGTTTTTATTGTGCGTCAGTCCCGTAGACATGCACTACTTGCATGACTGACTTCAGCCACTTAAGCTTCAGCCTGAGTTCAGACTGTTAGAACATTGCCCAAAGCCTCAGGCATAAAACAGATTTTCACCATAAATCACATTGTTAGCATAAACTATCTGGTCCAGCTGGTAACTGTGTAGCCCAAGGCGTCAGGCATACAAAAACATTATCAGGCAGGGTATTCCATGGACTCAGGTTGTCTCCCACAGCCCCACCAAGAGTAGGTCTGAAGACAGGCTTTTCTCAGGAAAGTGCAGGATTTGAGGAACCTAGACCTGTTGAGTTAATCATTTATTGCACACCATTTTATGATCATTGTCCAGGTATGTCGGCAAATAACAGTAACCTCAGGAGTTCAGGCTTTTGAGATACAGTAACCTGTATTTAGACTCTGGTCTTCCTAATTGGTGATCTTGGCCAGTGACTGCTTCTTTCTCAGTGTAGGTTCCCTCAACTGTGGAATGACAGTAATAATAACTATGTTGATAATCATATGAGCTACCACTGCTTCTGGCACATGACAGGTACTCAGTAAATGATGATCGTTATTTATATTCATGTGGTATACTCTACAGTTTTTAATGGCTTTCACATAATGTAATTTCATTGTCTACAGAGAGCTAATAAATGATGCTTCATGACAGCTGAGTAATGCTTGTTTCTTAAAGACTGATGTTATGTGGCAAGATTCCACTGCTACTTAATCAAGAGGAATTGAGATTGACCTATCTCTGCTAAATTCAGACACTGTCTTGAAGGACTTTGAGAACAAGAAGAGTTCAGGCAGATTTTACTATCATACCCACAGGATGCCAGCCATTGATCTTTTCTCTTATGGTAAGTCCTTATCAATGCTCCTGTCAGGGACTGTTTTACCTGGCCTATAAACAGCCTGTCTTGTGGTCAGGGTCTAAGCAATCCTGTTTCTATGCTGTCTAGGAGGGGGGCTTAAGTAAATAACATTCTGATGTCTGTGTCCTGGGATGTGGGAAGGAGGGGTGAGGATAGGTATTTTTGTGGAAGAGGGTCTGCTTAATCACATGATGAGATTCATTATTGTTGGCCAAAGAAAACAACAACTTTACCTCTCTGGACTTTAAATTTCTTTTTCTGTAAAATGGAATTATTAAACTCTTCCTTCCAAAGCTCAAAACCCTTCTTCTGATTTCAGATGAGGCAGGCTGCTTGGGTATTTTATGGCAACAGCATGTGTGTCAATTTAGAATCAGTGTGGAGTAGCTTCTAGCCTGAGTGGAAATTTGGGGGAGCCTAGGTTCTCAGGTTTTATTTCTTCTCCCCAAGGTCACCTTTCTCAAGATTTTTTCTGTCTTCGTGAGGAGAAGTCAGAACGGGAAAGGATAGTGACCAGGTGTCTGACAAATTTTTCTCAGGTAAGTAGGAAATTTATTCTTTTATAAAAGTACATGATTCTTCCTACCAGGTAGACATGTTTCCTTGTAGTGGAACAATTTCTTTATTATATAGGGCCTGCCTAGGGACTGAGTACCCAGTTAAATATCCTCAGGTTTTACGATTTTTTATGTGGTTGACAGAAGACGTAGGGAAATGATACTGTTATCCCAGTGTTTACTAATTCAATCCAACTCTCATCCACGCTGATTGTGTGCTATCAGTGTGCTATGATACATTGTGAGGGAGTGGACATGTGTTTCTCAGAATGTGTGCTGTTGCTGGAGGAATGATTCATTTATTTGCCAGCATTTATTTTGTCTGTAATGTACTCAGTCCTGTCAATAGAAAAGAATAAAAAAGTGTACAGTGTATTTGTGGTGAGATACATTCAACTGGGTGAAAGAGGTGCTCTTAAAGTTGTATGACTGGATGAGGTCACCAGTGAGTATGTGTAGATAGGAGAAGCCCTGGGAGAGATGATGGGAGGACATGGAATACTATCTAAGCTTTGGGTCTCCCATTCTCTTTCTCCAGTGAACATGAGTTTAGATGGCAACTACCTGATTCTGGGATGTTTGTGATGGTTTAGGACCCAGTGACCTTTGAGGATGTGGCTGTGGAATTTACCAAGGCAGAGTGGACTTTGCTGGATCAAACCCAGAGAAGTGCAGACATGTGATGCTGGAGAACTACAACAGCTTGGCTGCAGTAGGTAAGGTTGGTGCCATGTCTTCATTTAGCTTTTTCTGGAACAAATCTTTCTTAAGTGACTATATTCTAGACTCTGCTGACTAATGGCAATGCAATGGTAAAAAGAGCAGACATTGTTTCTGTTCTTGTAGATCTTATCTTGAAGTGGCTTCCTCTTGAAAATGAAGATTTGTTTGTTGCTCTGGTTTTATTTTCTCTATGGATTGAAAGGCTTAGGACTTCCAAAGTGTTTCAAAATACAAGTTTGAGCCTGGGTTTCAGGGGAAAGATCAGCACCCCTTTTGGTGAACAGTGAGAGAGTATGTGTTTGCATTTTAGTTTCATTTGAAAGTTTTTTGGTCTGAAAAACAAAGTTTATTGGTTCAAAAAAGTTGTCACAAACATGTTATTGTTTCTCAAGTTATACCTGACAGTATTTGGTATCCCTGGAGAGCAGAATCTTGGTCATGACTTACGGATTTGTCATTCTTTGTATGTTCTTGTATCAAGCTTTTTTCTCTGAGAGCCAGGTGCCATACATGCAGACCAGATCTGATCTTTCAGGTGGAACAAAAAGGAGAGCGGAGGATAGTGGGAAGGGTTCTGCAAAGTAAAGGAAAAGGGAGAGGTGATTTCTTTATGAAAAACAGCAGGAATCCATGAGAGCTGCAGTCTATTTGGAAATGTTAAATAGGAAGCTTTTGAAGATGGATTTTTCCTGAGAATGCTGTTGCCTTTGGTTTCTGTGGTTCCTTGGGTACTTTAGACTTCTCTTTAACTTTTCATCCACTTTTCTGAAACTTCTGTTGGCCTGACAGTAAGATCTATTTCTTTAAATTTTGCATTTAGCTCTTTATTCATTTCCTTTCATTCTTTGCTTTCCTGGTTACGCTGCTTTCTGTTCACCATCATTCTCAACATTTATAGAATCATTTCTTAGGAAATCACCTACCAACTTGACCAGCACCTTATCATTGCCAAACTCTTAATATAGTCAGAATTCTCAATCTCTATATATTCTTTTTATTTTATATTTTAAGTCAGTCTTTGAAAGTAAGTAGGCATCAGCCTTTTTTTTTTTTTAACACTTTCCTTCCATCTTTTATTTCTCCAAGACCTTAATATTTTTTTAATCTTATTTCAGATTGGGAGATTTGTCTTAATACCAAATGGTCAGCACCACAGCAGAATATTTTGCAGGGGAAAACACCCAATGTGGTAGAAATGGTAAGATTCAGTGTGTACTTCCTTGCTTTCCACACCAATGGAAGATTGGAAATTCCATAAGATAGAAAAGCGACATGATAACCATAACAGACATCTGGGGCTAGTGTTATTCATCCCAAATGAAACTTTTCTCACAGAGTCTCTGAGCATTATGAATTTGACAAGCCCTTTATTTTTTTTTAACATCTTAATTTAATTTTATTTTTTTTAGTGTTCCAAGATTCATTGTTTATGCACCACACCCAGTGCTCCATGCAGTACATGCCCTCCTTAATACCCACCACTAGGCTCACCCATCCCACCATGCCCCCCCTTTCAAAACCCTCAGTTTGTTTCTCAAAAGTCCACAAACCCTTTAAATACATAATTGAGGTAAAGTTTTGGGTAAGTAATTTCATCTCAGTCAATTGTCAGCTAATTTTACTTCAGGCCTTACTGAATGTAGTAAAGACTACAACAGAACTTTTTAGCAGAATGGTCACTTCATTCTGCTTGAAAGCACTGAGGTGTGGAACCATGCATTGCATGTGGTGAAAATGGAAGAAAAAAACCAAAAAACTTAAGTCATACTGATTTGTTTCTTGTGTAGTATAACAGAATTCAAGGTAGAGGGGAGGATCTCTGAATATAATAAAGCTGGAGAACTTTTATAAGTCATCACTAATCTCTTTATCAGCAGGAGAGAAGCCATATTGGAGAGGAATTGTTTAATTTTAACTATTGGGAAGAAGCCTTGAGTGAATACTCCTACTTTACAGAGTACTCACATTAGAAAGAAAACTTGTGAGTGCAACCAGTGTGTAAAAGCATTCACAAAGAACTCTGCCCTTAATCTACACAACAAAACCCATAATGGAGAAAAGCCTCCTAAGTGTAATCAATGTGAAACAGTTTTCAGCCAGAATCCACATCTGGTTCATGAGAAAACTTATACTCAAAAGAAACCCTATAAATGCACTGACTGTGGGAAAGGCATTCCTTCTTCCTTACACCTTAGAGAATGTGTAAGAATTCATAGTGGAGAAAGGCCACATACCTTTAAAGAACATAGGAAAGCTTTTTCTCATTCTACAAGCCTTTTTGTACATATGCAAATGAACAATAGAAAAAAGTCTTACAAATCTAAAGAATGTAGGAAAACCTTTATTTGATCTTCTTGTCTTATTCATCATTTAAGAACTCAAAGTGAACTGATGCCTATGGAATGTAAGAAATTTGAGAAAGCCTTTCCTTGCTCCCCAAATCTTATTAAATTACACAATTTCATATGAGAAACACTGTGTTTGCAAGGAGTGTAGTAAAGAGTTTACTTGTTTCCCAAAACTTAATATTCACATATGAGTTCATGTGGAAGAAAAACCGTATGAGTGTAGTAAATAATCTGAAAACCTTCACTGATTCTGCAGGTCTTATAAAACACAAAAGAACTCACACTGGAGAGAACACTTAAGAATATAAGGAACATGGAAAAGGCTTTGTTAGTTCCTCACACCTTACTGTACATCTAAGAACTCACACTGTAAGAAGCCTTATGTTTGTAAGGAAAGTGGGAAAGCCTTTAATAACTCATCTTGCTTTAAAAGTCACATGCAAACTCACCTTGAGTAAAACCCTGTAATTCTAAGCAGTGTGGGAAAGCCTTTATTTGATCCTCATTTCTTATTCAACATTTAAGAACTCACAGTTTAGAGAGACCTTTTGAATGTAAAGAAATATGGGAAAATATAGAAAGACCTTTTGAATGTAAGGAAATATGGGAAATCATTTAGATATTCCTCATACTTTAGTCAACATAACACATACTGGAGAGAAGCCATATTAATGTAAATGTATCTTTTTTCACTATTTCATCAGACCTTACAGTAGACATGAGAACTCACACTGGTGGATGACCTTTTGAATGTAAGGACTGTGGGAAAGCCTTTACTCAGTCCGCATATCTTTTTTTTTTTTTTTTAAGATTTTATTTATTATTTGTTAGAGCATAGGCAGAGGGAGGAGCAGGCTCCCTGCTGAGCAAGGAGCCTGATGCGGGACTCGATCCCAGGATCCTGGTATCATGACCTGAGCCAAAGGCAGACACTTAACCGACTGAGCCACCCATGTGTCCCTCAGTCCACATGTCTTATTCAACATTTAAGAACTCACAGTGGGGAGGGGCACCTGGGTGTCTCAGTGGGTTAAGGCCTATGCCTTCGGCTCAGGTCCTGATCTCAGGGTCCTGGGATCGAGCCTCACATCGTGCTCTCTGCTCAGCGGGGAGCCTGCTTCCCCCTCTCCCTCTGCCTGCCTCTCTGCCTACTTGTGATCTCTCTCCTCTCTGTCAAATAAATAAATAAAATCTTTAAAAAAAAAAAAACTGGGGAAAGCCATATATAGATGAGGAATGTGGGAAAACCTTTACTACTACTTCACGCCTTACTGAACGTATAATATTTCACTCTTGAGAGAAGCTTATGTTTGCAAAGATTATGGGCAAGTCTTTAATACTTTCTCTTAGAAAACACATACTAATTCAGAGTGAAGGTAACCTTATTAGTGAGGAATGTAGGAAGCCTTTAGCTCTGCCTTATAGTTTACTATTCAGCTGTGATTTCACAGGTATGAAAAATCTTATAAATGTAAAATGTGTAGGATTTTTAAAAAAATTTTTATCCCGCACTTTGGGAAACTATGAAAGCACACATTAGGAGAGATCCCATGAGTGAAAGGGTTATAGGAAAGCCTTTGATTGTTCTTTGTTATTAGGAAACATAATTCACACTGGAGACGAACTGTGAATTATAATTATAGAGAATGTGGAAAAGACTATGCTAATCTATGTTACGTGTAATAAGTCACATTTGAGAGATTCTGTGTGAATGAACAATGTAAAAGCAGTGCTTTCAGTAAATATCTTACATATATTTATAAAAATTGAAGTCCTGAGAGGGTTTTTTAAATGAAAAACCTTTGTGGGACACCTGGGTGGCTCAATCAGTTAAGCACCTACCTTCGGCTTGGGTCATGATCTCAGGGTCCTGGGATCAAGTCCCGTATTGGGCTCTCTGCTTAGCAGAGAGCCTGATTCTCCTTCTGCCTGCTGCTCCCCCTGCTTGTGCGCTGTCTCTCTCAAATAAATAAATAAAATCTTTTTAAAAAATAAATGAAAAACCTTTGTTACAAAAGGTTTTTTGTTTTGTTACAAAAGATTTTTTAATAAAATTTAAAAGTGTTAAAGATTTGGGTAAGATTTAGAGTACAAATCTTTACTTATTGCATCCAAAAAAATTGATACTGGAAAAGAAAACCATTTTTTTTAAATGAGGTGTGTGTGTGTGTGTGTGTGTGTCTTTTCTCAATGCAGACCAGTAGTTTTAAAGACCAATGATGTTGAACATCTTTTCACGTACTTGTCATCCATTTATCTTTGGTGAAATGTACGTTCAAATATCTTTTTTCTTGTTGTTAGAGTCTTTGGTTTGTTATTGTTGAGTTTGGTTTTCTTAATGAACAGGTTTATTGAGGTATAATTGCCATGCAATAGACTGTACAAATTTTAAGTGTATGACTTAAGTTTTGATGCGTATACACATCCATGAAATCAGTTGTTTTCCTGTACACTAGCAATGAACAAATAGAATTTGAAATTGCAAATGCAATACTATTTATATTAGCACAACAAAATAGGTGCATAGTCCATTTGGGGAAAACTACAAAACTCTGATGAATGAAATCAAAGAACTAAATAAATGGAGAGATATTTAATGTTCATAGATAGACTCTGTATTGTCAAGATGTTAGTTCTTCCCAACCTGACTAAAGATTCAGTCCAGTCAAAATTCTGGCAACTTATTTTGTGGATATTGACAAATGATTCTAATGGTTTTATAGAGATGCAAAAGACCCAGAATAGACAAAACAATATTGAAGGAGAACAAAGTTGGAGGACTGAAACTACCTGGCTTCAGGACTTAATATGAACCTACATTAAGTCAGCTGGTATTGGTAAGAGAATAGACAGTTTAATGGAACAGAACAGAGAGCTGAGAAATAGGCCCACATAACTCATCTTTGACAGAGGAGCAAAGGCAGTGGAATGGAGTGAAGATAATTCTTTCCAACAAATGATGCTGGAACAATTAGACATCCACATACAAAAGAATGAATCTAGACACTGAACAATCTTCACAAAAATTGACTCAAAATGTATTGTAAACCTAAGTGGAAAATACACAACTCCTAGAAGATAATATAGGACAAAACTTAAATGTCCTTGGATGTAGCAATACCTTTTTAAATGCAAAACTGAAGGCTCGATTCGTAAAAGAGATAATTGATAAACTGGACTCATTAAAATTAAAAACTTACGCTCTGTGAAAGACCTTGTCAAGAGAGTGAGAAGACAAGCACGGGTTGGGAGAAAATATTTGCAGAAGACACATTTGGATAAAGGACTATTATCCAGAATATACAAGGAACTCTTAAAACTCAACAGTATGAAATAGCCTATTAAAAATGGGCCAAAGACCTTAACAGACACTTCTCCACAGAAGATGTACAGATGGCAAATAAGCATTTATGAAAAGATGCTCCACATCATATCATCAGAAAAGTACAAATCAAAATGAGATACCACCACACATCTATGAGAATGGGCAAAATCTGGAACACTAACAGCACCAAATGCTTCTTTGCTGGTGGGAATACAAAATTGTACAGCTGCTTTGGAATAGTTTGGTGGTTTCTTATAAAACCAAACATACTCTTAGCAAATGATCCAGTATCCAGGGTCCTTGGTATTTACCTAAAGAAGTTGAAAACTTATGTTCATTCAGAAACCAACGCATGCATGGTGTTTCAGGGGTTTTTCTTTTTTTGCACATGAATGTTTATAGCAGTTTTATTCCTATTTGCAAAACTTAAGTAGGTGAATGAATGTCTTCAGTAGGGAAACGAATAAATGAACTGGTGCATCCAGACAATGGAACATCCAGCACTTAAAAGGAATGAGCTATCGGGCCTTGAAAAGACTTGGAAGCACCTGAAGTGCAAATTACTAAATGAAAGAAGCCAATCTGGAAGGGTTACATACAGTATGATTGCAACTCTATGACATCCTGGAAAAGGCAGAACTATGGAGATCAGTGGTTGTTGGGTTGGGGGAGGGACAGCTTAGGGTATGACTAGGCAAAGCACAAGGGATTTTGAAGTCAGTGAAATACCTTGTATGATACTGTAATGGTGAATCTGTCACTCTGTAGTTGTCCAGACCTTAGAATGCACAACAGAAAAAAACCCTAAGAGACTGTGGGTGATGATAATGTGTCAGTGTTCATCAGTTGTAACAAATTTACCACTCTGGTGTGAAATGTTAGTAATGGTGTAGGTTATCCATGTGTGGGGGCAGGAGTATATGGGAAATCTCTGTACCTTGCTGTTAAATTGTGAACCTGAAGCTGTTGGGGAAAAAATTGAATCCCCAAACCGTGGGCAAGGAGCAAGATGAAATAGGTCTAGAAAACTACTCCATTAAAAATATGGTCCTGTGGGAAAGCAGGTATGTTTTAGGTAGCAGAACTCCACAGAGAATCATTCCTATGATGTAGTACTGCTCCTTAAGAAAGGAATAGACAAGATGTTCCTGTCTTTCAGAATTGCTGTGGATCATTGGCTGCAGTAGGCCTCCCATTCTTCCCACTCCTTCCTTCCTTTTTTAATGATAAGCAGCCAGCATTTTATTTTTTAAAAGTTCTTTAGTTTTTTTAGTAACCTCTATACCCAGTGTGGGGTTCGAACTTACAACCCTGAGATGGAAAGTCAGATGCCCTTGTGACTGAGCCAGCCAGGCACCCCCCCAACCCCTTTCTTAATATGTCTATTATGATTATCCTTTCCTCCTCTCACAATTATAGAGAGAGAGAGAGTGTGTGTGTGGGGAGTAAATAACTTGTTTCTTTACTTCACAAATCTTCAAATCAAGAGGGACATACTCAAACTAAACCCAAGCAGTCTTTTCCAGATTGGACCTGATTTAGATGTTAAGATTTTGGACACAGAGCTTGAGTCTGATACTATGGGCACAAGATTTTGGCATGGTTTTAATAGGCGGTGACTATTTGTGTATATGGAAGATACATAAATAGTTTGTGGCAGACTGATGATTTTAAAACATGGTCCCAAAACTCTTTGACTCTGTTCCCTCCCCTTGAATCTGGGCATACATTTGACCTTTTCTAAGAGGAGTACAATATAAATGGTGCCATGTGATTTCCCAGTCTAGGTCATAAGAGGCCATGCAATTCCCTCCTGGCTGTCTTGGCATCTTCCTCTGTTGGGATACTCCCAGTTGGTATGCTTCCCTTGGAAACAAGCAGTTATGCCTTGACATGGAGGGGCTACATGAAGATGCTCCTCTCAGCAGTCACCAACTGTTCTCAACCCTCTAGCTATTTCAGGGAAGGCAACCAGATGCATGTGTGAGTCTCCAGATGACTCCAGGCCCTTGTCTTTGGAGTCACCTTGAGCTGTGTGAGCCTTCCCAGGTAAGACCCTGGTCTTTGTTGGGCAGAGACAATCCATTCATTCCCTTTGTGTCTTGTCCAAATTCCTGACTCATGATCTGTGAAAATAATAAAATGGGGAGTCCACACCAGCGGTTTTCAAATTTTTTGATCTCGGGACACCTGTATACTCTAAAATGGAGCATCCAAAATGCTTTATTTTATGGGCATTGTATCTTTTGAGTATTTGACATATTAGAAGTTAAGACAGATGTTTCAAATATTTATAATTCAGTTTGTAAAGTATGTATTTATGAAAAATAACCATTTTCCAAAATGAAAACAAAAAAATGTGAGAAGTGAGAGTCTCTTCTTGACCAAACTATGGTAAGTCTCCTGAACCTTTTCCTAGGTCTATTGGTGCACTTATAAAATCCAGTTTTAACAAGAACCCTGCTAAGTCAGTTTAGCAAACTTTCCCTCATCCTCCACTATCCTTCAGGTGATTTCTAATCACCCTGGCCTGTCTTCAGCAAAGATTCTGTTAAGTCAGTTTAGCCAGAATCACTAACCCCTCTTGTTTCCATCCACTGACCCCTGTCGTGCTCCTTGGCTGTAAGTTCCCACTTACCATGCTGTATTTGAGCTTGAGCCCATTCTCCCCCACTGTAAAGTCTTGTTGCAGTGGTCCCTGTACCTATCTCGATGGCTGAAAAAAGTCTGTCTCACCATCTTTAACAGGTGTCTTTTTTTTTTTTCCTTTCTAGATGAGTGACAAGCTTTGTCAAAAGATTTTATAAATCATTTTGTCTAGCTTGATGACAGCTGGAGTCTCAAAGGTGCTTCTGCATTCAGTTTTTTGCCATGTTATTTTAGATGAAGTATATATAGAAAATTTGGCTTCAGTGAGATACATAGGTGGAAAAGAAGTATTTTCAGATAATTTTGGCTCTTTGATACCCTGCCAAAATTCAACGAATAGTAATTTCTTAAAGACTTAGTTGCACCGTGGAGTATGAAATTCTATGAGTGAACTCTTCCTATTCTGTTATATTAAAATCCATTGATTTTTTTTTTTTTTTGCACTTAGGATATTTTACCTGTACATGATTTTGTGCCATCATGTGTTACTTGTATAGGAAATAGTTCACTATATTATGCATATTTTTCAAATGTTGACTTACTATACAGCATTAAGCATCATGCACTAATATAACTTGATCATAGCAGAAAGGTTTGTAAATGTTGACATCAACTGCCAACATTATGGTTGCAGATATATATTTTCCAGATTTTTCTCATGCCTCAAGGGGATTTTTAAGGAAACCTGGATTTTTTATTTATCATGAGTATGTGCCAACGAAGAATACAGTGTTTGTGGCACTTGATGCCACTGCCTTGACTTCTGCTAAGGTGCCAGCACTTAATACCCACCATTGCTTTTATATCATCAACATAAATGTCAACATGATGAAATGGTAAATAATAGAACTATTATAATAATAGTTTCGACCTCACAGACTGCCTGAAAGTGTCTTGGCATCCCTCAGTCTGGTAACCACATTTTGAGAACTGCTGTTATATATCACTATATTTGGGGTGGTTTGTTACAAAGCAATAATAATAACAGACTTACTCTCTTTTTCTTTTTTATAATTAGTCTCTTCAATGGTCTAGACAGTTAAGTGGGAAAATTCTAGGGTCCCAGTGTGCTTCAGAATTTGGCTTGCTTTTTGCCCAAGTAGAGCCTGGGTGTTAAGGGCTCAGACTGGAGCCTGACTGTTGGAATGTGGGTCCTGCCATTGTTGCTTTTGAGCAATGTGTTTGGGGTACTTCCCTTAGCCTCTCCTAAGCCTTATTTCCATTTGCTAAATGAGATCATTAATAAGGCAAGTGATTTGTTACCAAATGTCAGTGGAAACTTTCCAACAGTCATGCTCTCACAAGGGCTGGTGAGAGCTCCCAGTTATTTTGCACTTACTGTATGCCGTAAGATGCCCTGAAGGCTTTCCGTGGACTGAGTCACTTCATCTTCATTACAACTCTCTGAGGAGCCACTGTTCTTATTCTACTTATGTGATTTATGTTACATGAAATATGCACCATCATTTCTGGTGGATTCTAGCTCAGTGTTTTCAGTTTAAAGCATCCAGTTTTTAGAGCTAACAGAGGAACCCTAGCCACTGATTCCAGGCTCTCTGGTCTCATCCAGAATTAGCAGTAGCCAAATTCTGTTCCTCTGGGTTCCGTATTACAAGTGGCAGATTTTCGGAATTAATTGTGTTCCCCTCAGCAAAGAACTCACAATTCAGTTAGAACACAGATATCTCCACACAGAAACTCAATGTTGATGCTGCAGCTGACCCAGAACTGCCAGCAAAATTGAATCTGCACTTGCTTGCAAAATGTGGCCAACTACTAATTGTAAAAAACGTGAAACACGCATTCTGGCAAAAGTGATAGCAGATAGTCGTAGGCTGGACCTCAATAGGAGTGAACACTAGCCCATGGTTTTGCAACTGTGAATAATTTTTATGAGTTTTTCGAATAATTTTAATGAATAATTTTTATCTCCTTATTTTCACTCCTCCCATTTCTTTTCCCTTTCTTGTGGAAATTACAGTCAACTTCATCCTTCTGATTGCACATGCACTTCGTGTACAGTCTTGTTAGGCATCAGATATTCCAGAATATAAGCATGATAATAATTAAGCACATGACTTTATTATTAAGCCACTTACTCTGCAGATCCCAAAAATGAACATGTAAACACCCGTGGCTGGCACCAGAGACCTATTAAATCACAGTAAAATCATACCAGAATAAGACTGACCTTTTTGCTTCTCATTTTGCTTTTTAATAATCATTCTTCAAATTCAGAGCCACAAATAGATTTTTTCTCCACTGTTTTGGCACCTGTAACAGTACAAATGATTTACTTTCAGATGGTCAGTTATATGTGTTGGTTTTCAGGAATTTCAAGAAAATGAAAAATTTGCTGTCATCAAAATAAGAGGAAATAAATCTTCATTTGTCTATTGTAAAAAACTTAGCATTTGACAAGGGCAGGTAGATCATTTTTTAAAAGTATACATGAACATTTAATGAAGCTAGAGATTTTAATTTTGGAACCCTGAAATCCCCCAGATTTAGTTTCTGGGAATTTGTATTGAAAAATGTCTCTGCTCTTTTTTTTTTTTTTT
>CM052898.1:4948584-4963769 GCA_028534135.1 Potos flavus
AGCAGGGAGCCCGACGCAGGGCTCGATCCCAGGACCCTGAGATCATGAGATCATGACCTGAGCCAAAGGCAGAGGCTTTAACCCACTGAGCCACCCAGGCGCCCCAAAAATGTCTCTGCTCTTAACCCATATGTGGTTTTTTGCTAGGTTTTGATCTTGGTATAAATGGTGAGAGGGGGCGCCTGGGTGGCTCAGTTGGTTGGGCGACTGCCTTCGGCTCAGGTCATGATCCCGGAGTGCCGGGATCGAGTCCCGCATCGGGCTCTCAGCTCCACGGGGAGTCTGCTTCTCCCTCTGACCTTCTCCCCTCTCATGCTCGCTCGCTCTCTCCCTCTCTCTCTCTCAAATAAATAAATAAAATCTTTAAAAAAAAAAAAAAGGTGAGAGGGACTTTTTTTTTTAATCCTAAAGTAATTTTTTTTTAAATCTGAAAATTTGGTCAATAATAACAAACCAGAAATACACATGCAAGGATTTCTAGTGGAAGAAGAGCTACCCATTGAGATTGAAAGCCTGTTCTCAATTTGACGTCCTTTTTGCTTTAAGAGCATAAGAATTTTAGGTAAATGCATCACAAAATGTTCTTGTATTTGTGTGAGCCAGTGGTGGCTTAGTATAAATGCAGTATCCTAACATGGCTTTTTATAAATGCTTGTGAGGAAATCTCCAGCATGTTTACCCTGCTTACCCCAAATCTGACTGGACTGTCCAAGTCCATCGGGGCCCCAATAAGAAGCATGATTTTAAAACATGGTCCCATAATTCTTTGATTCTGTTCCCTCCCCTTGAATCTGGGCATACTTTTGACCTTTTATTAGTCATTAGTTTTAGTTTAGTCATTTTATTAGTCATTAGTTTTCAAATGAGATTTATGAGAATGGGAAATTCACATCTGGTGCAGTAGTTTTATGCCAACCCCGTTCATGTCCCCAGGTTCTGCTTGGCACCTTGAAGGCATCTGTGTGGGTTCCCTCTGTTTGATATAAAAATTAGTGCCCCACCCCATACCCACTCTGTTACCCCAAATGTTTGCGGCCATGGGAGGTAGGGTCAGCCCTTGGTAGTCCTTTGAGTAGAAGAGCTTTGAGGTGAGGGCCCAGGGTTCACTGTAGCAGCAGGGAGCAGAGCCAGTTGTGAAAAGAGACATTCCACAGTCTGAATTTCTGGACCATTTGATTCTCTGGAATTTCCTTTTTTCCTCCATCTCCCAAAAAACTTTTAAATGATGGAATCAAATTCATTAGTGAACTCTTCTAGGCTGTGTTTCTGTGAACAAGCAGCCTGACCTGTGCATCTGCATGTGCAACTTTGTCATTTCCTCTGGGATCAAGAGGCTCTGGGCTTCCAAGTGCAGTGCATAAACAAAGATGGCCAGGGCAGAGTTATTGGCCAAAGCTGTGTTTGTGTACAGTGGAGCTCAGGAGGGCTAGTGGACATTTTATTTTTGTTTCAAAATGTCATGCTTTGTGCCCAGAGCAAAGCCAAGAGTCCTTGGTCAATAAAAGTGTAAATGTCCTCAGTTCAGCTAGCAGTACTGTGTAAGGCTGTGCTCATTATGTGGTAAAGACCCTAGCCTCCTTGAAATCTTTTTTTGGAGAAATGTAGATTGAAAATTTTACTTTTTTTTTTTTAAGTTTATTTAAGTAATCTCTACACCCAACATGGGGCTAGAACTTACAGCCCTGAGATCAAGAGTCGAACGCTCCACCAACTGAGCTAGCCAGGTTCTGGAAAATTTTCCATTTTAAACACATGGTTCTAATCTATGAATTTAATATTAGTAATTAGGTTCCTAGCACTTAAAGGACTTTTCTGTTTACTGGCAGTTACTTTATGGTGCCGTCTGCCTAAGAAGCACAGCCCACCAGGAAAGGATTGAGATTTCTTTTAACCACAGATCTCCACTTCTGGGTAGATTCATTAAATATTAATAATGGTTCTCTTAATTCTTAAATCCTTCTGTGTCTAGGCAGATGTTTTATTCATGGAGGTGTCAGGAAAAGTCACAAAGGGGGGTTATATAACGAGACTTTTTAAATCGTGAGTTTCGAGTGTCTAAATGTAGAAAGAACAACCCCAAAGGACCTAACATCCACCCTTTTCTCTACCAGATTGGGATTTTCGCTTTTAGATCATGGACTCCATTTATGCAGATTTAAAAGAGTCCTCGGGGCCCCAATAAAATACCATTTCTTGGTGGGTAATTTAAACCACTTATTCAGACCCAACGTTTTGTTTATTTTTTGCTTTTTGTTTTTAAATACCAGAATATAATGGTTTAAATTGAGTCCGACCTCGGTGGGAACTTATTTTGGTTAGGAAGATAGGAGGGGCAATAACCTCACATGTGAGGCTTAGAAGTGAGGCTTATGCCCGTTTTCCTTTGCCGCTCAGCCCCTTTTTCAGTCTTGGGGAAGTCCTACTTTTCCCCTCGGATAGATCGTATAGCGTCAAGGACAGCTCTGAGATCAAGAGCAAGTTGCTCCGCTCTTTGCGTGCCCCTTTACTCTTTTTTTAATGCCTGCACCTGAGGTGGGGCGCGAACTCACCATCCAGGATCAAGTGTGGCTTCCCTTACGGACTGAGCCAGCTAGGAGCCCCCCTTCTTTTTTAAGGGAGTAAAAAAAAACCTCTTTCCTGCACTTTTACCCTGCAGTGCCTCCTGGGCCGCGTCCCCAGCTCCTGCCTCCCAGTCCCTCCCCCGCACAGCAGGGCCCCAGGGTGGATCCGTAGGAAGCCGCGGTCTCTGAAGGCGCCTGGTACAGGCCGAGGCCGGGTGCAGAAGTGCGCCCGGCCGGTGCTCTCTTCCGGGGCTGTTGCGGAAGCTGAGTCCCCTTTTTGGTCCATTGGCGGCCGGCCTCACCTGGCTATATCCCAGGTGTGGTTCTGTGGATCGAAGGAGGCTGCGCGGGGTTGGGGAGAGGTCAAGGGGACGGTTTCCAGCGCTAGCTGCTTTGAGGCCACAGCACATCCTCAGGGCCTCATCGCGCCCCTCTCCGCACCGGGGGCTCCTGGCCATCCCGGCCTTTCCTCCCTGGGCCTCGACCTCCGTCCATGCGTGGCCACTCGGGACGTCTGGCCCGAGAGGAGGCAGGTGGGGGTGCGGTCAGGGCGTGTCGGCGAGGCCTTCAACCCATCCCCGGTACTCCTTTAAAATTCTCCCCCAAATTAGTTATTTTTCCACAAGAAAATGCCCTTTTCTGTATCTCATTTTCTGCGTTAACGGCATTACCTTGAAATACTCATCACTTGACAAAGATCTTCCCTTCACCCCTCCACCCCCGACCTGGCTTGGACTTGTACAGATGCATCCCAGTCCCCTGTGGAGGACGAGTGAGTTGTTCCCCTCTATATGGGGTTGTGCGTGTTTCTTCCATTTCTGTGCCAGGGTCGATATTTAGAGGTAAAGTTGTGGGATCATGTAGTATTTCTAGTTATTGCCAACCGCTACGGCCCATGAGGCTTGTTCTGTTTTGAACCTTCAGAGTGTTTATTTTCCATCCAGCAAGCTGCAGACCTCTTTGGTTTTCAAATAATTTACCTGTAGATTCTTGGATGTTTACATAATAATGGTCATGTCGTCTATGAATAATGACAGGTTTATTCTTCCTCTGTAATCTTACAACCTGTTATGTCTTCCTATCCTTGTCCCCCCAACCCCATCCTGCATTTCTCCCTAACCCTCCCTAATATGCAACATCGGATAAAACTTCAAACACTGCAGCGGGCTGTTATGTCTCTTAACCAGTCTCTGCCAGTAGCAGTCCTCCCTCTCTGTCTCCCAGACTGCGTTTGGCTGTTTATATCTTCTGGATGTCATTGTTTTCTTATTTTTTTTTTTTTTAATTTACTTGAGATAGAGCAAGAGAGAGAGGGAACACAAGCAGGGGGAGCAGCTGGCAGAGGGAGAAGCAGGCTCTCCACTGAGCAGGGAGCCTGACATAGGGCTTGATCCCAGACTCCACAATCATGACCTGAGCAGAAGGCAGACACTTAACCAACTGAGCCACTCAGTGGCCCCTCATGATGTCATTTTAACATGTCCCTCAGACCTCTTCCCTCTCTTTATAAACTGCTAATTACGTGAAAGGATTTGTCAGGGGGGTTTTTGGCAAAAATATTTCACAGATGATGCTATTTCTTCTTACAGCATATCAGAACTTCCATGCGATTCCAGGTACCTGCTTGGTGTTGTTAAGATTTATCATTTGGTTCCAGTGTCAGCTTGATCCTTCCTTTATGAAGTTCTCCAGCTTGTTTATACAGTCTTCATTTATCTGCTAGTTAATGAGTCCTTATTAATTACAAAAGGAGAAAATGATTACTTAATTGAAGAACCTGTGGCATGCTACCTTAGCCACGTGATTAAAATTAACACCAGTAAGGAGACAGACTGGATCATATGCCTCCTGAAGTGGCTTACCGAGGACACCTATCAATTGTGTAATCCTTCATCCAAAAATGAACTTTCTGAATCTAATCCTGAGAAAACATCAGACAAGCCAGAATTGAAGTGGAGTCTGTCAAACATCTGACCTGGACTCTTCATATCTTGAAAGATGAAAGGCTGAGGAATAGGTCCAGATCAAAGAAGAGTAAAGAACGGTGGTTTGAGGGCATGGTCCCATATGGGAAATTTACAAAGTGATTGCTATAAAGGACATTATTGCCCAGTTAGTGAAATGCTGCATATAGAGTGTGTGTTACATAATAATATTAAATCCATGTTAAATAGTCCTGATTTTGCTCCTTGTGGTTACGTTAGCGAATGTCCAAGTTCCTGTGTCACTCTGAAGTATGTAGGAGGAAAGAGTCATGACATCTGCTGTTTCTCCTTGAATAGATTCTTCTTAACATTCTTGCTGAAACCGGGAACACGGGTAGAGAGAGAAAGCAAACTTTAATGGTGAAGAGTCTGTGGAAGTTCATCATATTCACACCATTATTTTCTTTCAGTTTGAAAGTTTTTTCAAAATTAAAAGTTAAAAATAAACATCCCCATTCACTTTTCACCTAATATCTTAGTAGCTGTTGATTATCGTTGCCATGATCCATTAATTTACTGGTGCTTGAGAAATGGTGACTTTCTGACTCTAGCATTTTCTTTATGATAAACGGAGCTTCTTATAAAGCTTGTATGATTCTTCTGTAAAGAAAAACTTTGCCTCATCACAGCAGTTTGGCAATCATAAAATATTGTTCACAAAGGAGAGAGGGACATATGCTTGATTCTTTCCTTTTAGAATTTTCAGAATTATGAGTTGATATCCTGGCCTCCTCCAATACTGACCATTAGGGTTTTTTTTAAATATCGTTATAAACTCATGATTTTGTTTTAGATTTGATGATTTCAACACATTGCAGTCATTATTTTGTAAATTGTTCCATCTTAAGCCAGGGGGAGCTCTTTTTTTAAGTTTTCTCCTTTGTCTTTTTGACACAACCCCATTAGCCTTTACTGGGTTTCTTTCTGCTATATGATGTTCCAGACTCACCTTGAATATTTCATGTTCTACACTGGATTCAGCTGTTTCTCAAATGAGCCCTGGTTTCTTTCATGAGCAAATGACATTTAGAGGCATGTTCATACTAAGAAGGCTCATTGCTCCTCACAGTGCCTATTGACTGTAGACATTTTTAGTAGTTCTGTCTACAAAAAAAGTTTAAAAATTAAATTTAATTGTATACTGTATTCCTGATTCCTAGTTGTTCTTGGATAGGGAGGTAAAATCCTAACAAGGAACTGTACTGTGGGTATGTGTATGTGTGTGTGTGTGGTCCCTCTGAAGCTAGTACGAGGAAGCTTCTAGGGTGTAAGTGTTGAATATCTGTCAAGCTTAGGCTCTGGTGGCTTCTTTCTTCTCTAGGTCTGCTTGCTCAGAACCCTGTCTGGTAAGGAGGGAGACATACAAGAGGGAGAATGGCTGCAGGATTGCTGACAACCTGGTCACAGGTATAGAGGAAATTATTCTCTTTCCAAAAAACATTGCTGTTCCCAAAGGACACATCTCTTGCCCCTGACCTACAGTTTCAACTGAGCTGGCCTCGGTCTTCCCCACTTCTCTGGGCCTCTTAGAATGAGATAAAGAATGCCTTAGGAAAGGCTTCTATTACTACAACATTTGCTAATTTCTCTTTTTCCTAGTTCTTTCCCCAAGTTGAGTATTAGTTCCATATTCTGCTGGGTGCTATGCAGAACAAGAGAGATTTGTCACTAGGAAAATCATTCATTGTCCAGGTATTTTTCTCATCCTGCCATACAGTCAATCTATACTTGATCTTGACTAAGACTGGAAGAGTCCTCGCAACCTAGTGGTGGGAAGATCAGGTCAACTATATATTAGACAAGCTGCTAAAAGCATGAGTCTGGATGAGATGGTCCAGGCAGGGAGAGCAAAAGAAGAGCGTTCCAAGAACTGAGCCTTGGGGCAGATGATGGGAGGCCCCCAAAGCACATATGAGCCTGCTGTGTGCTAGTCTCCTTCCCCAGTGCTGGCAGCCTCCCCACCATTCTTTTGCTACACTGTAAGAGATGGGCCTTGCCTGAGCCACAGTGCGTGTGATGTTTCAGGATTCAGTGACCTTTGAGGAGGTGTCAGTGGACTTCTCCCAGGAGGAGTGGGCACTGCTGGACCCTGCTCAGAAAACCCTGTACAGAGACGTGATGCTGGAGAACTACAGGAACCTGGCCTCCGTGGGTAAGATTGGCCTCATTCCTTCATTTTCTCATTTCTTCATGCAGCAGATGGTCCTTCCTCACATACCATGTTCCAGGATATGTGAGAAGAATGACAGTACATGGTAAACACAAAATGAATGGCTTCTGCCCTTGTGGGTCAGTCTCATGGCTTCCCATAAAAACACACTGATTTCATTTTCATTGTTATCGTAAGATTTTGATAACTTGCAGTATTTTTCTGCTCTCGGGCTTGGATTTCGAGGGTTAGTTCCCTTTGGATGGGGCATACATAGGTGTCTGTTTTGGGGACCTTGTAAAAGAGCTCAGACCTGATTCTTTGGTCACTCCTGAAGTTTTACTTGCCTATCTTCAGAATCCTTTAATATCAAAGTATTAGAATCAGTTTCTTGGACAGATTTCTTGTGTCCTTCACAGTTCCCCAACCTCACGTGTCTTTCTCCATGAGCAGGATACCTTCTCTGCAAACACAGTCTGATCACGGAGGTGGAGCAGGAAGCACTGGGGATAGAGGAGGGGGCAATTCTCCAAGGTGCCTATACAGGTGAGCCCCAAGCAGAAAGGAGTCACTATGTGGAGCAGCCTTGGTGAGGGATGGTCCATTTGGGACTGTCAGTTTGTGGGAGAACGAGGCCATTATGTGAGCTTTCCATCTTTCACCATCTCGCCATTCATTCACATTTTCATGTGGTCTCAGAGAAAAAGCTGTTTTAATTCCTCTTTCAATTTGACATTTCCTTGAATACTTTTTGTTCCATTTTCCCTACTTTGCTTTCCAGATAATACACTCTCCTATTATCTCAAACCTCCAGAATCCTTTCTAAGTAAAGTACTTCCCATTTCCATTGCTTGTTCCTATCATTAGCATCTTCTCCCAGAGCTAAGTTCCTAGAACAGTTCCTCTGGTCACAAGTTACATCTTCTCTTTCACATTTCCTTTCCATATTTAGTGTTACTGAAAACAAATCCATAGGGTGTCCACTTCCTTTTTTTGGGTTATCCCTACTTTTTATCCCAATAGTTACAAAAATTTTCAATTTCAGATTGGGATATTCAACTGAAATCAAAAGATGGGATTCCTATGCAGAATGCTCCTGGGAAAAAAACTTGCAATGGCATAAAAACGGTAAGATTCACCAGGAATGATTTCTGATTTTTTTTTACAGTAGGAGAAGTCTTTGAATGCCATTGAGTTAAAGCACCAGCTTCCAAATGAGGCGAGACAGTGAGGCAGGTGGCATTCACTCACCAGAAAGCTGTCTCAGGAAAGTCTTCCTGAATCTCATAAAATTAGAGAAATCTCTAAACCAAGCTCAACACTTGCTGCCCCACAGAGAATACCAAAAAGTAAACACTTATTTAAATGTGATTCCATTGTTAATTAAGCATTTAATACATAGTTAATTCATTCTTCACTCATTATTGGCAAAATTCTGTATTTAGGATGCCCTTTGTTAGGAATGATGGAGTCCTGGGTTAGAGCATTCAGTTGATTCAACTTGAAGGAACTAATAGGGCAAAAAAAATCACATACATGCACTGAAAATAGTAAAAATGTCCGTCATAATCATCTACTTCCTGTGTATGGCAGAATCCACACAAAAAAGAATTCCCATGAATGTAAAGAAAGTGAGAAAGTCTTTAGTTACCACTTACTCCTTGTTCTGCAGGCACCAACTCAACCTAGCAAAAAACCCTTGGAATTTGATCATTGTGGAAAATTCTTCAGAAAGAACTATCACTGTACATGTCCAAGATACTGTGAGGGAGAGAAATGCTACAATTATAAAGAATATGGGAAAGACCTTGGCCACCCCTCAACTCTTAGCAGTCATGTAAGTACTCACAGTGGAGAGAAAACTTGTGAGTTTAATGATTGTGGCAAAGCTTTCAATCAAGAGGCATCCCTTAGGAAACACTTAAGGACTCTCACAGGAGAGAAATCTCATGCATGTAATCAGTGTCTTGTGTCCTTCAGCTTACACCCTTCCTTTTCAGTACGTGTGCAAATACCTACTGGAGAGGAACTCTGTGAATGCCGTGATCATGGAGAAAGAGCCTCCCTTGGTGTCCACAAAACACTGTGTACTGTGGAGGAAAGCTCAGAATGTAAGGAGCATGGAAAAGCGTTCGCCAGCTCCTCGTCCCTTCAGAAATGTGTGAGACCTCATGCTGGAGAGAAACCTTATGAATGTGGTGACTGTGGGAAAGCCTTCATTTTTCAGTCTTCCCTTAAAAAGCACGTGAGATCTCACACTGGAGAGAAACCTTATGAGTGTAATCACTGCGGAAAATCCTTCAGCCAGAGCTCTCATCTTAATGTGCATAAAAGGACTCACACCGGAGAGAAACCCTATGACTGTAAGGAATGTGGCAAGGCTTTCACTGTTCCTTCATCCCTTCAGAAGCATATGAGAACCCACACTGGAGAGAAGCCCTACGAATGCAGTGACTGTGGGAAAGCCTTCATTGATCAGTCATCCCTTAAGAAACACACACGGTCTCACACTGGAGAGAAACCTTACCAGTGCAGTCAGTGTGGAAAATCCTTCAGCACAGGCTCTTACCTCATTGTTCACAAGAGAACTCATACTGGAGAGAAAACCTATGAGTGTAAAGAATGTGGGAAGGCCTTTAGGAATTCCTCATGCCTGAGGGTACACGTGAGAACTCACACAGGAGAGAAGCCCTATCAATGCATTCAGTGTGGAAAGGCATTCAGCACTAGCACTAACCTTATAATGCACAAGCGAATACATACTGGGCAGAAAGTATGAGTGAAATGACTACAGGAAAGCCTTTATTGGGCCTTTACACCTCATTCCTCATTTTAGAACTCAAACTAGAGAGCAGCCCTGTTGTGACCAATGTAGAAAGCCCAGGCACAATTCTTGACTTATGCAATACTGGGACCAATTTTACAAATGTTATCGTTCTGTGATTGTCTTTATCAGTGCGTGTCCCATCCTAAAAGTGTGACAGTTTGTTAACTGAAAATATTAAAGGTTACATGGCACTCTAAATTCCCCTTCATCTATATCACAAAAGTTTTGATAAATAATGTTTTCACCATAATTTAGTACTAAATGTCCGATCCTCATCAAGATGTCTTGGACCCGTAGGTTATTTAGAAATGTATTTTTAATGTGCAGACTCTGCATATTTTAGTTATTTTTTATAGATTTCTAATTTAATTGGATTATACACAAATGCATGGTCTTCATGATGTAGATTCTGTATGACATTATTTCAAACAGAAAATTATTGGAGAGTTGCTATGTGGCCCAATGTGTCAGATACAGCGAGTATCCCCAGATCCATTCCTCCCTCCCTTTCCTAAAATAACAAAACTACAATTATATTCAAGTTGGCAGTGTGAACAATTTTTTAAGGAACTCTCTCAACTTTCTTTGCCGCCGTGAGTGCCCATGAGCCCTTGGTTCTGGCCAGTGAGAAATCGGCAGAGGTCACTGCTCGTGGGTTCTAAAGAAGCCTGTGGCAATGGGAATATCTCAGCTGGCATCTTCTCTTCACCATTTGCCCTGTGTCTCATCTCATTTTCTTTCCTAGAAAATAGACCAAGAGGATGATAGTCAGAGGCTACTGATTACATAACAAGGATATGCAGTATTATTTAGCTGTACCAACCTTGGGTTGCTTATTTCTGAGCTTCATCTAACACGAGAAAAATAAACTCCTAACTGATATAAACCACTCTGGAGGGAAGCTTCTGCTACGAGGGATTTCCGTTAACCGATAACATCTCCTATGTGGTTAAGTTTTATGAATCCTTTAAATATGGTTGAAAACAGTGCCTATTCTGTAATTATTTGGTATAATTGGTGTGTCTGATGGATGAATCTTTTGTGTTTTTAAAATTTGTATCATTACAAACCTTCTCTCCTCATTTGTCCTTTATCGAGAGAGGTATGTTAAATGTGTCACTATCACTGTGGGCAGTCGGATTGCTTTTTTAAACACTATCTCACTTTGAGGCACTATAGCTAGACGCATACAAATGTGGTCATTTTATATATTTTTTTTTAAGATTTTAGGGGCACCTGGGTGGCTCAGTGGGTTAAAGCCTCTGCCTTCGGCTCAGGTCATGATCTCAGGGTCCTGGGATCGAGCCCTGCATCAGGCTCTCTGCTCAGTGGGGAGCCTGCTTCCCCCTCTCTCTCTGCCTGCCTCTCTGCCTACTTGTGATCTCTCTCTCTCTGTCAAATAAATAAATAAATAAAATTAAAAAAAAAAAAAAGATTTTATTTTTATTTATTTATTAGAGAGCACGCACAAGGACGGTGAGGGGCAGGGGGAGAAGCAGGGTCTCTGCTGAGCTGAAAGCCCAATGCGGGGCTCGATCCTGGAATCGTGACCTGAGCCGAAGGCAGACGCTTAACAGACTGAGCCACCCAGGTGCCCCTCATTTTATATTTCTGATAAATTGTCCTTTCATCCTTTTTTTTTTTTTTTAAGATTTTATTTATTTGAGAGAGAGAAAGCATGAACAGTGGGAAGAGGGAGAGGGAGAAGCAGACTCTCCACTGAGCAGGGAACCTGATATAGGGCTTTGATCCCAGGACCCTGGGATCATGACGTAAGCTAAAGGCAGACACTTAACCAACTGAGCCACCCAGGCACCCCTGTCCTTTCATTCTTATATATTTTATATTTTTCTCCCCTAATAATGTTATAATTCACTTGGTATAAATGCAAACTATTGACCTAGCTGATAACATTTTCTCCTTACCAGTATGTAAGGAAAACCAGAAACAACTTACCTCTCCTCAACACTATGCAGTGGTGTTCCCTGCAACACCAAGGGGGATCTCCTCAGCCACTACATCTCCTGTGGGGGTCAAAGAGATCAGGAGGTCCTCAGCAGCCTTCCCTGCCAAAGACAGCAGCAGCCATCACATATGTCTCTGTTGTTCCTTACTTTGCTTCTGTCGTGATTTGTTCCCCTGCCTACCTGGTGGAGGATGAGATCCATGTTTCATGAAAAAGGGAAAAGGGTAAGAACATTTTTCCCTGCTCCCCTTAAAAAACCTCAGGAGGTTTCTCAACTCAAACCCGTTTGTAAATCTCCTAGTCAATGTGCATGGGCTCTCAAGTGCCACTGCCTATCAACATGTAACAGCATCTTCTTGAAAACCAAATATTATAAAATTGGGATTCCCCCAATCTCTTGGAGAGAGACTCCAGTCCCTCTGAGGTTGAAAGGGACAGTCTAGAAAGAGAGGTCACTGCACATAGCAAAGGTCCACTCAGGACCATCAGGAATTTATGAGTAAATACCTAAAGAAAAAAAATAGGGAAAGATAAAAGACCAAAAGAAAAAAAGTATAGCGGCAGGGGCTTTATGTGGCTACAAGTAATTCCTCCCTTCCCAAAGAACAGGAACTTTAAATCTTCTGTACCAACTAACTGTCAGGTCTAGAAACATTATGTTAGTCTTCAATTGCTTACTCATTTAAAAACGATAATGAAAAATAAACCCATAGATACAGGGGAGAAAATAAAAGGTAAATTATGTACATTTCCAACATTTAATATAGATGTATGTATGTAAATTATACACTACACACAAAACTAAATTAAAACAAAGATCACATTTGAACCAATTAAAAATCTAGTTTATATATTCAAGTTTATATGTTAAAAACTTACATAACAAGTTTTATATATAATTATATATGTAACAAATTTATATTAAAAAATTTACACATCCAAAAGAAAAAAGGTCACTTAGGCTTTTGCGCCTCCACAATGTAAGTTCTAAATTAAATAAAACATTGCTAAGATATACTAATTGACAAGGCTTCATAAATTGTAATCAACACTAGGGCCCAAATTATACTTGGGGACCCCACTAAATTTAAACATTTCTCCTATAATCAAAAAAATAATTAAAATAGAGGAAAATAGGTGTACCCCACTGTAATTGTAGTCGTATCTAAATTTCCGATAATTATTATACCCATTACCCTAACGTATCCCATCTTAAGCATCAATGCCCTGAAAATGATGAAAAATAAATTTAAATTAAGGTCTTTGGCTTTATTCCTTGATAAAATGTGATTCCGTGGACACTTGGTTAAAATAATTAATAGGGCTCAATAGGTGTTAAAACTGGCTTTCAAGATTTAAAACTTAATAAAGAGGTGCTTACTTCTACTGCTTCTCCACTTAATAATTCAATTTTGCCTATTTCAAAAATTGAGAATAAGTAAATATATCTTTTTTTTGGTATTAACTGAGTAAAGAGCAGTCAAGAGTTCCTGGACTGCGTGAATGGCACTGCTAGCCATATGTGATGAAGCACTGGAATGTTACTGCTTTCCATCTCTTACTTTGTAAAAAAAAAAAAAAAAAAAAACAAATGGACCAAAGATCAACCATTAAGACAAAACTGCCAAATTCCCAGAAGAAAGCATAGGAGGAAAGCTTCTTGACATTGAATTTGGCAATGGTTTCTTAGATGTGATACCAAAAGCACCTTGCAATCAAAGAAAAAAAATAAATTGTAGTTTATCAAAATTAAGATCTTTTGTACTTCAGAGGTCAGTCATCAATATTTAAATATTTTTGAACTCCAAAGAACACATCAAGAAAGTGAAAGACAACCCATGGAGTGGAAGAAGATATTTGCAACTCATATATGCAAAAAGCAACTTCTATACAGAATATATAATTCTTACTAAATAATGAAAAGACAAATAATCCAATTTTAAAATAGACAAGAGATTTGAAGAGACATTTCTCCAAGGACATAACAAATAGCAACAAATACATGAAAAGATACCACTAGTCATCAACATCACCGGTCAGTAGAAAAATGACCCAAATCACAAGGAGATATCACTTCTTACCACTTAGGATAGCTAAATTAAGCAAAAGTTAACAAGTGGCATACTTGTTAATATGACATACTTGAAATAAGAACTCATACACCGATGGGTAAAATGTAAAATGGTACAGCCACTTTGGAAAACAGTCTGGTAGTACTTCAAAATGTCAAATATATAGTTAGTATGACCCAGCAATTCCACTCCTAGGTAGATATCTATGGTGATTAATTTTGTGTGTCAACTAGACTGTGTCATGAAATACCTAGATATCTCATTAATGTCATTTTTAGTGGTGCCTGTGAGCATGTTTCAGGAGATTCGCATTTGAATCAATAGACCGAGCATAGCATATCACCCTCCGCAACATGGATGGACATCATCCAATCTGATTTAGGGCCTGAATGGACCAAAAAGCAGAGGACGACTATATTCTCTTTTTCTGTCTGGTTGTTGAACTGGGATATTGATCTTCTCCTGCTCTTGGTGTTCCTAGTTCTCAGGCTTTGAAACAAGGACTGAAATCTACATTGTTGGCAGTCTGGCTCTCAGGTGTTTGAAAGGCACCACCTACTTTCATAGGTCTTTCTATTGGGGATGGTAGATTGTGAGATTTCTCAGCCTTCGTAGCTATATAAGTAATTCCTTATATAAAAGTCACGTAGTGTGTGTATAATAAGTACATATAATGTATGTTATGTCCATTGTATGTGTATATATATAATAGATCTTTCTGAGCTCACCATAAAGTTCAGGGCTGTATGTTCTATTTCTCTGGAGAGTTCTGACTAATACAATACCCAGGATAAATTACAATATGTCTGCACACACACAAAAATATGTCAATGTTCAGAGCAGCAGTACTTATAATACCCACAAAGTGTTAACAACCCAAATGTGCATCAGCTGATAAATATGTAAATAACATGTAGTATATCCATACAATGGAATATAATTCAGCAATTTAAAAATGATACATACTACAACACATATGAACCTTGAAAACATGCTAAGTGAAAAGAAGCTATTGGCAAAGGATTTTATGGTTTCATTCACATGAGATATTCAGAAAGGGCAAATCTATAGAGTCAGAAGATACATTCATGGTTACCTACACATTAAGAGAGGAAGAAAATGGGATTATGATAGTCAAAGGAGCAGTTCTTTTGGAGAGACAAAACAGTTCTAAAATTGTGCTAGTCGCACAACTCTGGAATTTAATTTAAAAAAAAAGAACAATTGAATGTTAAAGTTTCAAATGCACAAATTGTAGGTTATGTGAATTATAGCTCAATAAAGCTGTTCCAGGGGTGCCTGGGTGGTTAAAGCCTCTGCCTTCGGCTCAGGTCATGATCTCAGGGTCTCGGGATCCAGCCCCACATCGGGCTCTCTGCTCAGCGGGGAGCCTGCTTCCCCCTTTCTCTCTGCCTGCCTCTCTGCCTACTTGTGATCTCTCTCTCTCTGTCAAACAAATAAATAAGATCTTAAAAAAATAATAATAAATAAAGCTGTTCCAAAAACAAAAAGAAAAAAATCATGGTATAGCTGCATCATTAAAAGCCTAAAAAGTTTCTTATGTCTGAAGCACCTAGAGCAGTAAGGTACAACATATATTAGCCATTATATTTTTACCACTAAAT
>CM052898.1:4964269-4996680 GCA_028534135.1 Potos flavus
GGTCTCGGGATCCAGCCCCACATCGGGCTCTCTGCTCAGCGGGGAGCCTGCTTCCCCCTTTCTCTCTGCCTGCCTCTCTGCCTACTTGTGATCTCTCTCTCTCTGTCAAACAAATAAATAAGATCTTAAAAAAATAATAATAAATAAATAAAGCTGTTCCAAAAACAAAAAGAAAAAAATCATGGTATAGCTGCATCATTAAAAGCCTAAAAAGTTTCTTATGTCTGAAGCACCTAGAGCAGTAAGGTACAACATATATTAGCCATTATATTTTTACCACTAAATATTAGAATTAAATATTAAACTCTTATAATTAAAAAAAAAGTATGATATGGGCATTACTATTACCGGCACAGAAGAGTCTAGAAACATACCAGCACATATAGGAATTTAATAAAGATGGAATTTCACATGACTAGGTCAAGAAAAATTTACTGGTAAGTGGTACCACAACTGGCCATGTTTTCTGAAGGAAATAAAATAATTGGATCCACTACCTCACACCACATGTCAAAATAAACTCCAGATGGATTAAAAATTTAAATGTCTCTTAATAGGGTCACCTGGGTGGCTCAGTCGGTTAAACACTGCCTTCAGCTCCAGTCATGATCACAGTGTCCTGGGATTGAGCCCAGCAGTGGCTCACTCCTCAGCGGGGAGTCTGCTTCTCCCTCACCCTCTGTCCTTCTCCCTGCTCCTTCTCTCCCTCTCTCACTCACTCTCTCAAATAAATAAATGAAACAAAACAAAAAAAGATAATGTCTTTGATAAATGTGAGAAACAAATTCGGTATACAGTTTGGACATTTCATTTAAAGGCAAGAAACATTATTTGGGGGGCGCCTGGGGGGCTCAGTCGGTTAGACTGCTGCTCAGCTCCTGTCGTGGTCTCAGGGTCCTGGGATTGAGCCCCATGTCAGGCTCCCTGCTCATCGGGGAGTCTGCTGCTCCCTCTGTGCTTCCCCCTGCTCATTGTTTTTCTCAATAAAATCTTAAAATATTTTTAAAAAACAGATTCTTTGGCTACATATGTTTAGTATTTTGTACAGCAACACATGAAACAACCTAGCAAAATAGTTATCAATAGATGCATAAGACGCATTTGATAATGCACATAAACTATTCTTAATAAAAATGTCTTATTAAAATCAGGGTTTAAACATCTTTATTAACTCCACAAAGGCCATCCACTGAAAACCACAGCAACCACAGAGAACGTGATTACTGGAGAAAAATTCAGATGTATTCCTGAGAAATGAAGAATGCCCGGTATCAATGCTATTTCAAAAAATAAATAAAAAGAATTATGGGGGGGGTAACAGATTTGCATTAAATGTCATCACATTGAAAATCTAAAGGAATCACTTAACTGGAGTTTAGCATGGTGCCCAAATAAAGAAGGGATTGACTGGAGGAGCTACACCACTTTAGGGACTGGCAAGAACGTTAGATAGGGGAGAATCCTTGTAAGGGGTCCAGGAATAAGGAGAGGGGCAGGCAGTTCTCCGTGCTTGTTGTGGGGTCGGCCCCCTCGCCGTCCCCGCGGCACACTCGCCTTCCCAGCTTAAATATTCAGCAGTGCCGATAGGCACTGGGTCTAGTCGCACCTGCAGCCACGCCCTCAAGAGTAGGCCCCGCCCACGGCGCTGGTTCTAACTTCCGCCTAGTCTCTGGGTCCCGTTCTGTTCGCTGCCCCGAGGCCCGGCCCAGCCCTGTCCACCCACACCCAAGCGGGAGGAAACTAGAGCTTCCCCGCCTGAAGTGGTCTGACCCGGTTGACGGCCACCAGCGGGGACCCGCCCCTTCCGGCCTCACGCGGGAAGCGGAAGTGAGGTCACGCAGGCGCCGGCGTCTCTTCCGCCGCTGGCCTGGTTTCGCTTTGGCTGTGGGTCCGCGCAGGCCAGCTTCTGGAGGCTAACACGAGGTAGAGGGAAGGGGTTGGAAGATGGCAGTTAAAGGACGAGTTTGTCCCGGACCTCCCAGGAACGTGCTTAAAGAGACCTCGCGCGTGGGGCGCCTGGCGGGCTCAGTGGGTGGAGTGAGCCACTCTTGATCTTGGGGTCGTGAGTTCAAGCCCTACCTTGGGCGTAGGGATGACTAAAATAAATAAATAAATAAACTTTAAAAAGGAAAAAGAGAGACCTGGCGCGCACCGCTGCCTTCCGCCGGGGGTGTCCTCGGGAGTAGCTGGACCGGGAAATGTAAGGGCACGTCTGTGGGGTCGGTTCATACACTGCTTCCCTCTTCAGGAGCCTGCAAAGCAACTTCTGTGACTTTTCTGCAGGGGGAAAAGAGCTTCTTCCGTCGCATTGATAGACTCTGGCCGTGTCCTCGCGTCCTCACAGACCACATGGTTCCGGGGCACTCGGGTGAGCACTATGGGGGGAGCTGGTTCCGACGGGCCTGCTTTCCTATTGGTTGCAAAGGAGTGCTTGACCTGACCGTTTGGCTTTATTTTTGCGCGTTCTTTGCTTTTGACACATTACGTTCACGTAGAAAGTTGATACACTTTCTTAAATGTCTATGGTAGACATATTTCTGCGGAGAAATAGAAGCATATGTAGACCACAAGTCTTTTTACTAAAAAGAAGCAAGAATACTCACCTCTCTTCATCTGAACTTCGTAAGACTACATCCCCACAAAACTTTAAACCACTGGCCTCTAACAAAAACAAACGGAGGCTTTTTTTTTGTCTTAGTTCTGGCATAATTGAACTTTCCAGTAACAGGATATTTGGGTTAAGTATATTTTTTCCATTGAAAAATCTTAAGCCTAAATAAAATATGAACATACAGTACTATTCCCGTTGAATATTTCCATTGAAGTAGATTGACCCACTTCTAGCATTTTTCTTGTTTGCCTTCTAGAT
Organism: Potos flavus; assembly: GCA_028534135.1. Lineage (NCBI taxonomy): Eukaryota > Metazoa > Chordata > Mammalia > Carnivora > Procyonidae > Potos > Potos flavus. The sequence goes on from CM052898.1 coordinate 4,967,139, forward strand.
AAATAAATACATTTTTGGTGAACGGTAGGAGAGAGTAAGTTGAAAATAAATTGGAGGCAGGATACTTGGCCTTTAATACTTGGTAATGCATCTGCTAAAGATAAGGACATTGTGCTAATAAAACCACAATAGTATTATTTCCCCCCATGAAAGTAGTAGTATTTCCCCCATTATTTAAAATAATAATGTCCTCTATCAACTCTGAAAAAACTGAAATCCTCCATATTGTTCCAAAATAAGCTTTTGGGTACTTTTGGATCTAAGATGCAATCAAAGATTATATATGGCCATTTTTTTGTCTTTTAGTGTCTTAACCTACTTCATTGGCTATTGTTTCTCCACTTTTTTTTTTTAAGATTTTATTTATTTGTCAGAGAGGGAGACAGAGAGAGCACAAGCAGGCAGAGTGGCAGGCAAAGGCAGAGAGAGAGAGAAGCAGGCTCCCCGCCGAGCAAGGAGCCCCATGCGGGACTCCATCTCAGGACCCTGAGATCATGACCTGAGCCGAAGGCAGCGCCTTAACCGACTGAGCCACTCAGGCGTCCCTTTTTCTCCACTTTTTGAAAGGTCACGTGTTATTTTATAAAGTCACACATTTTGATGATTTCTTTTTTTTAATTGAGATATAGTTGACATAACCTTATATTAGTTTCAGCTGTACAGCATAAAGATTCAATATTTTCTTGTATTTGGAAATGATCACCACAGTAAGTCTTGTTAACATCCATTACCGCGTGTGGTTACTTCTTTTCCTTGTGATGAGAACTTTTAAGCCTTTCTCTCTTAGCAACTTTCAAATATGCAATACAATGTTATTACAGTCTCTATCCTATTAAGGATAGTCATTTAGCTAGGACTTATTTTATAATTGGCAGTTTGTACTTTTTGACAATCTTCAAGAGTTTCTCCACCCCACTCACACCCCTAACAACCATTTTTGCTGTGCAGAAGTTTTTTAGTTTGATGTAGTCCCACTTGTTTCCTTTTGCTTCTGTTGCTTTTGCTTCTGGTGTCAAATCCAAAAACTCCTCTCCAAGACCAGTGTCAAAGAGTTTACTACCTTTGTTTTCTTCTAGGAGTCTTATGGTTTACAGTCTGAAATTCAAGTGTTTAGTCTCTTGTGAGGTAATTTTTGTGTATGGTCCAGTTTCATTTTTTCCCTGTGGCTGTCCAGTTTTCCCAACACCATTTTCTTTCCCCATTGTATTTCTTCACTCCTTTGTCATAAATTAATTGACCATATTTGCATGGGACTATTTCTGGGCTCTCTATTCTATTCCATTGATCTATGTCTCTTTTCGTGACAATACCATACTTGTTTGATTCCTATAGCTTTCTAGTACATTTTAAAATCAGGCATCCAGCTTTGTTCTTTCTCAGGATTGCTTCAGGTATTCAGAGTCTTGTAGTTCCATACAAATTTTAGGATTGTTTGTGCCGTTCCTGTGAAAAAATGTCATTGGAGTTTTGATAGGGATTCCCTCTATACCCACTTTATTGAGAGTTTTTATCATAAGTGGGTATTGAATTTTATCAAATGCTTATTCTGCATATATTGACATAATCATGTGATTTTTATTCATTTTGTTAATGTGGTTTATCATATTGATTTGTTTGCAGAAATGGAACCACCCTTGCCTCCCTGGATAAATCCCACTTGATCATGGTGTTTGATCCCTGTAATGTGTTGTTTAGTTTGGTTTGCTAATATTTCGTTTAGGATTTTTGTATCTATGTTTATCAGTGATAGTGGCCTATAATTTTCTTTTTTTCGTCGTGCATTTGTCTGGTTTTAGAATCAGGGTAATGCTTACCTTATAAAATAAGTACGCAAGTGATCTCTCCTATTTTTTGGAAGTTTGAAAAGGATTGGTATTCATCTTTAAATGTTTGGCAGAATTCACCAGTGAAGCCTTCTGGTCCTGGACTTTTGTTTACTGAGAGGTTTTTGATTCTTGATTCTCTTTAATCAGTCTGCTCAAATTTTTGTTTCTTCATGATAAAGTCTTAGTAGGTTGGATGTTTTTAGGAATTTATTTTTTTATAGGTTGCCCAATGTTTTTATGTACAGTTGTCCATAGTAGTCTCTTAGGATCCTTTACACTGCTGTGGCATCAATTGTAACACCTCCGCTTGTATATTTAATTTTACCTCTCTTTTTTGTGTGTGAGTCTAGCTAAAGGTTTGTCTATTTCATCATTTCAAAAATTCAGCTCTTAGTTTTATTGATCCTTCTTATTGTCTTTTTTTGTGTCTATCTCCTTTCTGATCATTGTTATTTTCTTCCTTCTATTTTGGGGCTTCATTTGTTCTTTCCAGGTTTCTGGTGTAGGGTGTAAAGTTAAGTTGTTTGTGAGCATTTTGATATTTATGCTTTGTTCTCCTGGTTTAAATGTTTACTCCATTTCTTTTATTTCCTGACAATTGGTAATTGGGTCCAGAACAGTGGTTGGTGAACTCCGTCTGAAAAGGACCAAGTAGAAAGTATGTTTTGCTTTGCAGGACAGAAAGTCTTAAATTCTACCTTTGTAGTGCAGTGTAGTCATACATCTTAGTAAATGAATGGGTATAGCTGTTTACCCATAAAACTTTATTTACAAAAACAGGCCTGTGACTGTTTTGCTAGCTCCTGGTCTAAACGCTTCAAAAGATCAATGACAAAATACTTGTAGGTGATGTTGTGTAATCCAAGTTATATTTCATCATAAAGACCTAGATTTGTATCATCTTCCTGTTAGTGATGCTGTGTATGATTACTTAAGGTAGCGATCACCTGTCCTGTCTATTTTAAAGCTAGACTTTGCCTCTTGAATAATAAAGTACAGGCATGCCCCAGGTATATCACAGTTTTGGTTCCGTATCACTGCAGTAAAGTGAATATTGATAAAATGAGTCATTAACTTTCTGGTTTCCCAGTGTATATAAAATATATTAAATATATATTTATAGTTTACTGTAGTTCTTACCTGAGCAATAGCATTGTGCCTAAAAAAACAATGCACAGGGGTTGCTGACTGGCTCATTCAGTAGATCATGCAACTTTTGATCTTAGGGTCATGAGTTGAAGGCCCATGTTGGGCATATAACTAACTTAAAAAAAAAAAACTATTCTAGGGAAGCATACGGAACAAATTTAAATTTTAACTGCAAGGTGCCTGTTTTCAGAATATCAGCTCTACCTCCTTCATGAGTAATAGTACTCAAATACGTTTTTGGAAGTACAGTGTTTTGACTTAAATTGTATTGTGCACAGACATTCTGTATAATTCCTATTTAACTTTTGTGTTGTAGTTCTATTTGGGGAGGGGACTTCAATTTGTACATGCGTATACTGTACCATTTTTATGGGGAATGGCAATACTCTGACAATCCACAAATGATCATTGAATAACTTGAATGAGCTAAGCCATGTGCCAGGGGCAGGGATGTTATGGCCATCAAAGCAGAGACAGTGCTGCCACTGTGGGCCTTAAAATCTGTTTAGGAAGACAGAATTTAAAGATTTGATTTTATTTATTTGAGAGAGAGAGTACAAGTGGGGGTGGGGGGTGGTGGACAGAAGGAGAGGGAGAAGCAGACTCCCCACTGAGCAGGGAGCCCGATGTAGGGCTCAATCCCAGGAACCCAAGATCATGACCTAAGTCAAAGGCAGATGCTCAACTGACTGAGCCACCCAGGCAGCCCTAGGAAGACAGATTTTAAAGGAATACTGGCCAGTTTGTTCTCTGGACATGATAATGGCTTAATATGAGGGGAGAAGATGTAGTGGGCAGTGTTGTTACTAAAGTTAAGAGTGAAAGTGTGGATATGATTTTGCTAATTAAGTCCTTGAGCTACAATAAGGTACTGAGTGAGAATATAGATGAAGGGAACTTTATAAGGAAAATATTAGAACAGTTGAGAGCTTAGTGTATTTCCTAAGCTGAGGAAAGAGGTTTAGCTGAAGCAGCACAGCAAGAGAATGGTGGGAAGTAAATTGGCTAGCGGAGACAGGACCAGGGGAATTATGTACTCTGGGCAACTCTGTCAGTATCCTTTGTCTAACAGCATTTGCTTACTTTTTGTCTCTGTGTCACATTTTGGTAATTCTAGCAATATTTCCAGCTTTTATATATTTGTTATGGTAATCTGTGATCAGTGATTATAAGTCATTGAAAGCTGAGACAGTGGTTAGCATATTTTAGCAATAAATAAATATTTTTTTTATTATTTATGTATATGTATGTCTATAAACTCTGTGCCTAGCATGGAGCTTGAACTCACAAACCCAAGATCAAGACTCACATACATGCTCTACCAAATGAGCCAGGTAGGCGTCCCCAAGTACTTTTAAATTGAGTACATTTTTTTTAGACATAATGCTGTTGCTCACTTGATAGACTATGATGTAAACATTTACATGCACTGGAAAAACAAAGTTCATTTTACTTGCTTTATTGTGATATTTGCTTTATTGTGGTGGTGTGGAAGTAAACCCACAGTATCTCCAAAGTCTGCTTGTACTCCGTAATACGAATATTGTTCCCATTGACAAGGAGCTGAGCTTTTTGCTCAAGTCCAAACACAAACACATCTAGTGGGAGAATTTTAATATTTCACCAGTATTTCACTAAACAAAAATCAATCAGGATATACATTTGAAAATGACATGGAAACTGCCTAATGCAAGTGTCCTCCATTTTATGAAAGGCTGTGTTAGGCCACTTCATTTTTATAAAAGATCTGCATTAGTATGATAAGGGCTTTTTTTGCAAAACTGAAAATCCTCTTTGGATTTCTTTCAGTTAGCATAAGTGGGTACTAATGTAGGTCTTTTGTAAAAGCAAAGTGGGATAACATAGTTTCAGAACCTGGGGGTTACTCTTTGCTTTATGTCATTTCAGCAGAGAAAAAAAAAAAATTTAACATTGTTTATTTATTTGATAGAGAGCAAGGGAGAGTGAGAGGGAGGAGCAGAGAGCCCAGTGGGGCTCAATCCCAGGACCCTGAGATCATGACCTGAGCTAAAGGCAGATGCTTAACTGAGCCACCCAGGTGCCCCTAGCACAGAAGAGTTTCCTAAAAAAAACTCTACTTTTGGTTAGCAGGAAAACCTGTATACATATACAAATAGTGTATCTAAGTAAGTGATTGAAATCAGAAAGTGCCTCGGACACCTATGTGGTTCAGTTGGTTAAGCAGCCAACTCTTGATTTCAGCTCACGTCATGAACTCAGGGTCCTAAGATTGAGTCCTGTGTCAGGCTCCATACTCAGCGGGGAATCTGCTTAAGACTCTCTCTTTCTTTCTCCCTCTGCCCCCACTCCCTACTCATGCTCTTTCTCTCTAAAAAAAATAAACCTTGTTTATAGAAAAAGGAAAAAAAGAAAGTACCTGTCTGGAAGTGAAGAGGAAGGAATGACCTGCAAGGAGCAAGAAAACTTTTCTAGGGAAATAAATATGTTCTGTATCTTGTTGAGGCTTGTGATCACATGAGTATGCAATTGCCAAAACTCATCTACTAAATACTTAAGATCTGTGCATTTAAATACACATTAATTATATCCAGTTACAAAATAAACAAAAAGTAAAACATTCTATGCAGGCCACCCCTAACTAAACACATTCCTGGTGCCACGATGCACAGACCCCAGGGTGAGACCCCCTGGTATTAAATACAGTTATAGTGAGTCTAGACACAGTTTTTGTGACCATATGTGTTTGTAGGTTTTAGTTTTCTCAACTGTAGAATAAGGACTATGGGGTTGTAAGGGGAATACAGTTTATAGATAAGGAACTATGGAACTTTCAGTGTTTGTCATCATTTGAAAACCCTTTTGTAGATCAACATTTTGACCTGATGGTCTGTGTATGATTTTTTTTTTTTTTTTAAGATTTTATTTATTTGAGAGAAGAGAGAGAACAGGAGCAGGGGGGAGAGAGAGAAGCAGACTCCCCACTGAGCAAGGCCCTGAGTTGAGACTCTGTCCCAGGACCCCAAGATCATGACCTGAGCTGAAGGCAGGCACTTAACCAACTGAGCCACCCAGGCACCCCTGTGTATGATATATTAAAGTTTATTCGTTTTAATAAAAAGAAGTTAGACGTAAAATATAGACTGTTAAAAAACAAACAAAGGAAGTTTGTGGAAGAATGAAGAAACATAAAGGCAAATTAAGTAGAAAACAGAACAGATACAAAATATGAAATCGTGGTTGTCTGAAAAGACACACAAAATGCACACATGTTGAGCAAAGTGTGGCATGGCCTTGCCCCTCTCCCGAGGCAAGGGAGGAAGCACACATCTGTTTGATTGGAGGTTCCAACCAACACCTGAGGTGCTTCTCAGCACTTTAACATATTCTGAGTTATTTTGTAAAAACTTTGGCATTCCTTTTCTAATATTTTAGGTTAAATATGGAAGAGCTAATGATTCTCTTTTTCTCCATTGTCTTGCCCAGAAACCAACAGAATGTATGTGGAGTGTGTGTATAGGACACCCTTTTTTTCCCCACCTGTTTATTTTCCAATGTCACTTATGAATTGATAGATTAATTATTACTTTATTGTCTATCTTCTACAATAGGAATGTTGGATCTTTTATGCCTGGGACATTTTCTGTATATGTAACTGTTCTCATGAGTATCTGCCACAGACGTAACTTATTATTTACTGAAAGGAAAAAAAGAATAAGTCCACAATAAGAATTGAAACGGACCAGCTTCAAGCTTCACCATCCCACGAAGCAAGCTCAGTGGTATTGACAGAAAAAAATATTTTTTTCTCCCATTATATGCCCAGCAACAGTCTCGACCAGTACTGCCCAGTAAAAGTATGTGTAGACCATGTATATAATTATTTTCAGTATCTACAATGAACAAAAATGAAAAAGTTAATATTATTTTGGAGAATATTTTACTTCTTTATTATATAAAGTAATTACTACAGCATGCATTCAGTATCAAAAATTGAGATATTTTGCATTATTTTCTTCAAAGTTAAAAATTCATTGGACACTAAATTTTTATCAGATATACTTGATTTGTGTTTAGATCATTACAGTTGAATGAATAGATTCATACTTAAAATCTTTTTTTAAAAAAAGGTGGGGGAAGAGTGCTTGACTGGCTCAATGGGTAGAGCATGCGATTCTTGATCTCAGGGTTGTGAGTTCGAGCCCCATGTTGGGTGTAGAGATTACTTAAAAATAAAATCGTTAAAAGAAACATTCAGATATACAAATTTTTCCGCATATACGTGAGCTCAAAGCTCCTAGTGAGACATGTGATACATAATGGTCCTCAGTTATTGACAGTTGATCATAATAATCTTTGTACACCATACTGTTACAGTAGCTTTCATGCATGTCATCTGCACAGAAAAAGTAACTTATCCTGTTGAATCATTACTAATCAATATTTTTGATTAATTAATATGAACCCAACTTCAAATAACCTGATCTCCAGAGGGATGGAGAGGGTCCTCTCCACTTAACATTCCTGAGCTGCCCTGAAATGATCTTGGTTCACATAGTGCATCATTCCAACAGATTTCACCCTCAGCTTTGCAGGATGATGGTCTGGGATATGTCCCATGGTAAGTCCTTGTTAATGCCCTTTTTCAGAGATTCTGCTTTAGGTTCTGCTGCACAATATAGAGCCCTGAGGTCAGAGCCTGAGCAGTTGTGTTTCTGGTTCATGTGAGAGGAGCTGGAGTGGGCCAGAGAATGCTCTTCTGTATGTCAGGTTCCTGTTATGTGAACATGGGGTAGAGTTGCTGCATAATCTCATTAATTTTATTGCCTTCACAAAGGAGAGTTACATTACTTGAGCCTTAACTGTATGTACGCATGAAATGAAACCTTGACTCTCCAGATCACATCTCTATAAAGGTTTGTCTGATGGTGTAGTGAAGTCTGCTTCTCTTGGTGAAGTCCATAGGCACATCACTGAAAGTCACTGAATTCTGAACTATCACATATGTGCTGGCTTTAATTAAAGTAACATTTCCATCAGTCTTCACTGGGGAATGAAGATAGGAAACCCAGTGGCAATAGAGGGTTTCAAGGTCTCTCTCCATTTTGCCCAAGGCACAGTATTCCTTGTGTGAACCAGGCTAATGCACCATCTTGGACAAATTCTCACCACCACCCCCCTTTTTTTAAGATTTCATTTGAGACAGACCGGGTGTGAGCACTAGCAAGGGGAGGGGCAGGGGGAGAAGCAGACTCCCCGCTGAGCAGGGAGCCCGATGCAGGTCTCGATCCCAGGAGCCTGGGATCATAACCCACGCTAAAGGCAAATGCCCAACTGACTGAGTCACCCTGGTGTCCCTTGGACAAATCCTCCTTGAGGACCATTCTGTGAGTTCAGCTCTTCTTGCACATAGCAGCCCCTAAATTATTCCCCCTTTGTTTAACCACACCCATAGTCATATCTCCAGGGCAGGTCAAGGACATCATGCCCCTTCAGGGCCCCTTGAGCTGCCCTGGAGATAAGATTATGGCACACATTCATTCTGAAACATTCTCCTCTTGTGTGGTACCCCAGCATGTACTCCCAGCCGCTAAGGCTATATAATAACACATCTTAAGGGTCATGGGGTTGTGGAGACCTTTTTGTCTTGTGGCTACCCGAGCCACACTTCTGTCTGTGAGTCTCCTTAATAAACCATTTCTCATCAAAGGGCACTTGTCTGCCTTCTTTGGTCTTAAATCTCCTTTGGCCTTTGGAGTTTGTTTTGCATATACCTTTCAGAATACAGTCCTAAATACTCTTCTCTCTGTCGATAACTCACTCATAGTTGATATACTTCAGTCCTGGCTTTAATGAAACCTCTAACACATAAACTTAATAAAAGTCTAAAAGCTCTTGTCCAGTTTTCTTCTTGCAGCAAACTCCTGAGAAAAGAGACACCTGTAAGCGCTGATGAATTTATAAACTGAGGAATGCACACTTTCAGCCTCATCTTGTCAAAGCACCTGCCAAAATAACATGCAGTCACCATTATGAAATGCAAATACTGAGATTATTTGGTATTCTCTCATCATTTTGATAGGCTCTACTTTGTGAGAAAATTCAGCAGGGCTCAGCGTGGCTCTATGCCTTTAGGAAGCTGTGGAAACAGGTCTACCTAGAAAGAAATATATGTATCTGGTAGATGTAGTATGTCATTTTTGTTGAAGGACAAACTTTTTTCTTACTGAGAAGAACCTGTTAAACACTCAGTCTTTATCTTTTCTGCCTCTATCCTGTTTCAAGAAAGAAGAACATGTCCTTAGTAGGAAAACCTAGGAAAAAGAAGACTGAACTCCAGAGTTGACTATAATTGCCACATTTACCTGACTGGAATTCATTCCATTCTAGCTTGAAATTCCCGAATATCTCTCTGCATTCAAGTTAATCTGCACAGACAGACATTGCTGTCATACAGTGCCGCAGTAGTCCTCGCTCACCTGTAGCCAGAGAAGGGCATCGTGAGCCATGCTGCCCTTCAAGAGAATCATGATGTTTTATTTCAAAGAGTCATTTTTTTCACCAACTCCTTAACATCATTACTAAATTGTTGACATAGCCAAACTCTTCAAATCTATTGTACTGTTTTGTAGCATGTTTAATTGTGTAACAAATTCAAGTGAGCCTCACTATTTTTAACTCCTTTAACCTACATTTATTTCTACAATTTCTTGTATTTGTTAGTCTCTCTTACTTTCAAACAGGAAGTGCAGTGTAAATCCAAATACTCAGGCAGGATAGTTCGGGAGAAAAAACATCCAATAGGATAGGAACACTAAAATCACTAACGTGATATTTTTTATTTTCCATACTTGGAAAAGATTGAGATTTTCCTTAGATAGAATATTAGCACAAGTGATAGATATTTGAGATAAGGGACATTTTCCAAAGACAAAACAATGTTTCTTATGAGATATTCTCAGTGTGATGAATTTGGGGATATACTAAATCGACCTTTAAGAATTCATACTGGAGGGGCACCTGGGTGGCTCAGTGGGTTAAAGCCTCTGCCTTCAGCTCAGGTCATGGTCTCAGGGTCCTGGGATTGAGCTCCGCATCAGGCTCTCTGCTCAGCAGGAAGCTTGCTTCCCCCTCTCTCTCTGCCTGCCTCTCTGCCTACTTGTGATCTCTCTCTGTCAAATAAATTTTAAAAATCTTAAAAAAAAAAAAGAAATGTTATAAAAAAAAAAGAATTCATAATGGAGAAAACCCTTACAAATGTAAAGAATGTGGGAAAACCTTTAGTTCTTTTTCTCTTAGTAAACATAAAACCTTGCACTCTGGAGAAGTACTTTGAATGTAAGGAACGCAGAAAATCCTTCCAAAATTATTTATGTTTTAATGATCCCATTTGAATCCCATTTGAAATCCCAATTGAATTCAAACTGGATTAAAACCCTATGGATATAAAGAATGTGGGAGGGGCGCCTCGGTGGCTCAGTTGTTTGGGTGTCTGACTCTTGGTTTCGGCTCAGGTCGTGATCTCATGAGTCTTGGGATTGAGCCCCTCATCAGGCTCTGCACTCAACAGGGAGTCTGCTTGGGTATTCCCTCCCCCTACCCCCACACCCCTGCTCCTGTGTGCTTTCTCAAAAAAATCTTTTTAAAAACAAGAATCTTATGTCTGTTGACAGGCATTAGCCTTGTGGATGGTTGTAAGGTCGGTTTTAAACATTTATCATTGTGTCCCAACCTTTTCTGGGGGCATGATGTATCTTTGCCCTGCTTGGCCTGGCCAGGCCAGTCTAGTTGCCGCACCTTCTACGTTGGAACCCGCCCAAAAGTGGGCCTACACGATTCACACTTTATTGTCCTTACTGTCTTCTACCCACCTGGATACTCTTACTGGATTGGCGTGGTCTTATGGTTCAAGCACAGTGCCCTCAGGGCATCACTGTTCAAACTGCTCATTGAGTCCATCTACACTGAATCACACTGGCCAGGGTAGGAGATGTAAAACGTGTCTGTCAGTTTTGGAAAGAAGACCTTGTGTCCCTCACCTGATCCTATCCCATGAAATCTCAGGATGAAGCATGGGATGAGTGGAGAAGAGGTGAGATTACACCTCATAACATGAGGCAGCATGAGCACGTGCCCTATAAACACCCCCCTGCCAACTGGGAGGCCGTTCTACTCAAGCTGTGTAGCAAGAGGGTGAGGATAATGAATGTGCTCTTCTGCCCCTACACCCAGCACCACAGCCTGGCAAAACAACTCTACCATCTTTGGAGCTCAAACAACAAGTGTCATGGTGATGGGGCCTGGCTTTGTGCTTGTCATTCCATCCACGTGCTGTGAAAACAGCCTCAGTGATATAAATTCATATAGCTCTGATGCCCGAGCAGCATTGGGTTGGGTTATGTCATGTGTGGCCAGCAGGGCTGCAGCTGCTTGATGGCACTTTTTGAGGCTTAATGAAACCATTCTAAAGATAATCCAAGTCAAGCTTCCCACATGTCTTACAGCTTCAATAGGAATTATCTGTGCATCTTTTTCTCTTGCTCTCATTCACTTTACCTGGGAAGAATGCAAATCCCTGATCACTCTTTCCCTGGGCCTTTTGTTAGATGTGCCTTTGCAGTGTGGGAACTTGAGAGATGACATCATCTCTCCCGTTAAGATAAGAGCAGGTTTGCTTACTACTTCAAATAAACTAGGTTCTGCAAGCTGAACTCTTTAATCTTCATAGGATATATTTTAACATATGGGGTGGAGTAGTGGATCCAATCCCTTCTTTCCCCCAGAAAAGATGGCCAATTGATTCAGTACCAATTATAATTTTTTTGAATATTTATTTATTCATGAGAGAGAGAGAGGCCCAGAGGGAGAAGCAGGCTCCCCGCTAAGCAGGGAGCCCGACATGGGACTCGATCCCAGGACCCCGAGATCATTACCTGAGCCGAAGGCAGATGCTTAACTATCTGAGCCACCCAGGCGCCCCAGTACCAATTATAAATTATTTTTGACCTACAGATACAGAATTGCAACTTTATTAAATAAATTCCTGCACTAGTATTGCATTTATGTTCATATCACAGTTTTGATTATAGTGTTATAAAAGTCATAATATTTAGTGGTAAATATATGAAGGTTGGTTAATGTTTGTTACATTTACCACTGTAGGTGCTCAGTACTTCCATTGGTGGTATCATGTTTATCTAATTCTTGTGATCATCGCCTCTTTATATCTACACATTTGAGTAATCAGTATTCCAGTCTTTAGTGTCACATCAGTACAGAAAAGCCCTTCATCTGTCAGCTCAACTTAGGCTACTTAATGGTCTGCTGGCCATGTCTGCAGGCAACTAGGCTTGTCATTTGTGCCTCTGTAATTGAAGGAACAAACATCTCTTTCAGACTGTATAGACTGTTTTCATGGATAAAAACAATCTCATGTCAGGTCTCCGGGCTGATGGGTGTTGCTTCTGGAATCATAGTCAAGTGGGATTGAGACCAGACCTGGCTGCTGCCGGGTCTGCATTGGAGTCTATGGTAGACAATCCTGTTACCAAGGCAATCGACCTTGTCTTCACCCTGGTCAGAAAAGACATCGCCCCAGGACCTTGGTCAGTAGGGCTGACAGTGGGTCAAGGGATCAATTCAGGGTCCAAAGACAGCAGTAGTATTTCTGGTTGTGTGGATAGGTAGGGCTCCTAACATGTCACTTGGCAGGCATGAATGACTCCAGACCACAACTAAAAGGGATTGGAGCCAAGTCACAAGGCTAACTTAGGGTCCACATCCATGACCCAAATTCTGCAGGCCTGCCTCAGAGGGCACTGATGGGCGAGTCTTCCCCTGGGTGGGCAGGATTCCTCCTACTTTGTGGCTCAGTGTCTGGAGCTGCGTCGTGGCCTGCTTCAAGATTGGCAGGGAGACCAAAGTGAGCAGGCCCACCTCCAGGAACCAGTTGGACACAAGTCCTTCTGGATTCCTTTGTGGTCTGTTGAGGGCTAATATTAAAATATTTCTCTAAAAACTTCCAACAATCATCAATTACATTATGGAATTAAAGATATTATCAGAAAGAAATCTCATAATCTCTTTCCACTTTGTCACTTTTTTATTGTGTTTAAATACGTGTAACAAAATTCACCATTTTAAACACTTAGGTGTACAATTCTATTCAGTTGGCATCAAATACATTGGTTTTTGTGCAACCATTACCATTATCCATTTCCAGATGTTTTCACATTCCCAAACAGATACGCTATCTATGAAATACTCATTTTTTGCTCTTTCCTCCACCAGTCATGCGCCGAGAAAAGTAGTTTTCCACCTGAGTCTTGTTGGCAGTAACGGAAAATAAAGGTGCAATTAAAGATAAAGGAGGGAGGTGCTATGGTAAGTGCTGTGAAATGTGTAAGCCTGATGATTCACAGACATGTACCCTGGGGCAAATAACACATTATATGTTAATAAAAAATAAATATTTTTTTTTAAAAAGATAATAAAGGAAAAGGGGCAATGAAAGAGGACAGAAGGCAAAGAATGAGGCCATATATCAGGTTTGCCCTATGCAATATACCACATAAAAACACCTAAGCAAACTACCACTCAAATCTAGATTCCTACACTGGAAGTTCAAAATTATGCCACTGTGTCCCAGGGTAGAATCCATTGCAGTCACAAACTTTTGTGGAAAATGGGGTAAATGAGAAAGTATTTCCAAGAATTGTATCAAACAATACATATAAAACAGCAGTTTTGACAAGGCAAGCACTTCAATTACAACTGTAGGACCCTTTTCATTCCACTTACATGAAAAACACAACCAAGTAAATGAATGCGAATATCAACATTTCAGAGGATGATTTTTGAGAAAACCATGCCACATTTGATGTGAGTACTTCATATCTAATGTTGGACATCTGAGGAAAGGCTATAGGAAATCTGACTGAGACACATTTGGTGCTGTAATTAAGGAAGAAAAGTAACAAAGTAGTTACTGAAGAGGTTATTGAGAAACAAATACAAACAGAAGCAAGTCGTAGGTGCTTTGGGAATAGAGTAAAATAAATTTAACTCTTATGAGAGAAAAATAACCAGAAAACTTAAATTCACACTATTTGCATTTGGGGCCCACAATGTCCTCTTGGTTCTGAGGCCAGCGGCCCATCATGGACCATCTCTCCTTTGCAGAGAAGTCCTCCCAGGCCTCCCGTCACATCCTTGTTGCCCAGGCTGTCAACGAAGGAGTTCAGCGTGGGTGTGGCCACAGTGCACATCACTGAGGTAATCAAGCTCCTCTGGTTAGAATGGTTCCAGCAGAACTGAGCTAGACTGCCAGGCTTCTCCCGCAGGTAAAGATCACGGAGCAGTGAGGCCCACAGGTGGAAAATGCTTCATATCTCCCCATGTAAAAGACATTCTTATTAAGGGGGAGACAATCCGAGAGCATGAAAAGAGGATCCCAGTGAGACAAAAGTCAGCTAGTATTGTTATTGGCACATAGATCTTACTGATGAGGGTATCAGGTTGTTGGAATTAGGACTTGTGGGTTTTGCGATAATGTCACTTAAGGCCAGTGTATTATATACTGTAATACACACAATGCACTGAAGACTACACCCATACTCAAGAGACCCACTTCATATCTCAATCTCCTTCAAACAAACATACAGGAATGTACCCAGATCACTTCTTTTTAAGTAGGCTCCACACCCAACCTGGAGCCCACTGCAGGGCTTGAACTTATAACCCTGAGCTGAAATCAACAGTTGGGACATTTAACCGACTGAACCACCCAAGTGCCCCTATCCAGGTCATGTCTGATCAGGAATTATCACTAAACTTGATTTGGAGTGTACTCCACTGATCTAAGCCAGAAGGGAAGTGACAGTAAGCTGCTGTAGCGTCCAAGGCCACCCATGACATAACTAAAGGCTGCTCAAGTATTACAAGTATACGAATGTGTTAACTCAAAATTGAAACAAGGTTCTGATGGATTCTGTGTCTCTATCCAAAGGCCACTTGCAAGAACTGCCAGGGGGGCAACAAGTATAACAAGAGTATCAGGATCTGTCCTATTCACAAGGTTTCCCATCTCATAGCATTTGGAGTGATGTAAACGAACCAGCACGTCACATGCCAGGTGCAGCTGTTTCTGAACACAAAGGACAGAACTGTTCTTCCAGGCTGTGGTGATTTGGGAACAAAGAGAATGTTCTCCGTTCCCAGCCTCTCCACGTACTGCCCGAGGTTAAAGGTATTTCCTAACCTAGTACTAGCTGTGTTGCTATCTTTCCAGGGCTGTAAGATCGGGGTGTATAACCTCACTGTTTCCTAAGTCTTTCCTGACTCAGAAAGAGCAGGTGTGAGAGAACATTTTCAGGAAATTTGGAGACATATACCCTCCCCCTTCACCAGCATGAGACACTGTAGATGGACTCTGTGAGCAGTGAACGGACTCGCGAGCTCACCATCTTCGCAGTATTAGACAAGGTCAGTGTAACCAGAGGATCCAGGTGGCTTGTAGAGCGTTAAGTCTAACAGTGGTAGTTCCACGTGGGGTCAGGCTGCAAACCAGGCACAGAAACTAGACTGGACTAGCATTGCTATCAAGGGCAGAAAGCCAGACCATTCCCACAAATGGTCAAGGCAGAGTGGCACATGTTCAAAGTAGATCTATGAAGTCAGCCTAGAAACTGAGTCCCACACAGCTCTTACATTTAACACCTTCACTGTGTTCCTCCAGCATGGTTTGTGGGGCACTCTGATTGCTTTTCCACATTGCCTAACTTCATAGGCATCTAACTAGTGAGTTTTTTCATGTATTCAACAGGACACCTGTAGACCTTTCCAGATTCCTCATATTCATAGTTTCCCTCCAATGTGGCCTTTTCTTTTTTTTGGTTTTTGAAATGCACTGGAATAACAGACCTTGTCATTCTTATTATGTACATAAGTCTTCAGTCTATTGTCCGTTTTTAGGTGTTAAGTCATGACTACGATGTGAAGCTTTTCTCACATTCCTTACGTTCAAGGGGTTGCTCTCTGGTATCAATTTTTACATGTTGAGTTTGGCTCGAGGCAGCAGTGAAGGCTTTTCCTCGGTGTTTACATTCGTAGGGTTTATCTCCATTGTGCCTTCAAATGTGGAAGTAGTGAAGGCTTTCCCACAGTCCCTAACACTCACAGGGTCACTCTCCACTTTAAATCTGTATATGTTTATGAAGGTTGGAAGACCAGGTGAAGCCTTTCCCATATTCCTCACATTAATAGGGTTTCTGTCCAGTGTGAATACTTAAATGTCAAATCAGGAGAGCACTAGTGAAAGCCCACAGTACTTATGTTCATAGGATTACTCTCTAGAGTGATTTCTCAAATGGCTATTAAAATACAAGAAAGTCATAAAGGCTTCCCCACATTCACCACACTGAAAGGGTTTTTCTCCATTATGAGGTCTCAAATGTTCCTTAAGATACGAGGAATTACTGAAGGCTTTCTCACATTCACCACATTCAAAGGGCTTCTCTGCACTGTGAGTTCGTAGATGTTTTTTAAGGACTGAGGGCCAAACAAAAGCTTTCCCACATTCCTTACATTGATAGGGTTTCTCTCCCGTGTGAATTCTCAAATGTACACTAAGTCGTGAGGAATTAGTGAAGGCTTTCCCACACTCCTTACATTTATAGGGCTTCTCTCCAGTGTGAATTCTCAAATGTTCATTAAGAATTGAGGAACTACTGAGGGCTTTCCCACATTCCTTACATTTATAGGGCTTCTCGCCACTGTGAGTTTGAACATGTTTACGAAGGACTGACAGCCAAGCAAAGTGTTTCCCACATTCCTTACATTTATAGGGCTTCTCTCCAGTGTGAATTCTCAAATGTTCATTAAGAACTGAAGAACGACTGACGGCTTTTCCACATTCCTTACATTTATAAGGCTTCTCGCCACTGTGAGTACGAACATGTTTACGAAGGAGTGAGGGCCACTGGAAGTGTTTCCCACATTCTTTACATCGATAGGGTTTCTCTCCAGTGTGAATTCTCAAATGCACATAAAGGCGTGAGGATGTACTGAAGGCTTTTCTACATTCACTACATTCAAAGGGTTTTCTTCCACCGTGGAGTCGAAAGATATGATTATCGAGGCACTTGGAATCTGCGTAGGACTTCCCACATTGTTTACATTCATGGGGTTCGTGGGCTGCCTCTGTCTGCACGTGCTCATTTTGGCCTGCTGAGAAAACTGAAGCTTTTAGAACTTGCTTCCATTCATTGAAATCTCTTCCATTGTGAGTTCTCCTATGTGCCTGCAAGTGTGAACGACTAATGAATGTTTTCCCACAGTCGCTGCATTCAAAAGTCTTCTCTGCCACACTGGTTCTCTCATACACTGAACGTGGAGTCCGCCTGCACACTTTACCACACTGATTAAAGTCAGAAAGTTTCTCTCTAGTAGAGTTTTTCTTTTTCAGACTGAGGAGGCCGTTGTGATACTGATTACCCTCAAAACTGTTCCCTCTATTTTGAGTTCTCTTGTGTGTCTTAAAGTTTAAATGTTTACTCAAGACTTTTCCACCTTGCTCACAGTCAGAGAGTTCTGCTCCATGGTGGGTCCTTTCCTGTTGATGGAAGGGATGAAAGATGATGACAGGATTTTCCGACTGATTATAAATTTCAACCTTATAATGCAAGAAACATGATGATGATGACTCTTAGCATTTTTATTACATAAATACAGTTCCTGTTGATTTCTTTCAAGTGAAACCAGGGAACCTGTCTGCCAAAAACTGATGCCATCTACTCTTAAGATCATTCCATTAAAATTTCACGAAAATGTTTAAAGACTCAATGACAAGTTATATATCTGGGAATGTGTACCTGTGGCATCTAAAGAGCAACAATTTTCAAGACAGATTTGGATTATTAATCCCAAGTCATCATATTCAGAGTATCTCCGAATTACTCTGTCTTTGGTGAATGCCATCTGTCTCAAATATCTCACGCTTGCACTGAATTTTATAACAGGACCACCAATCTTTTTTGAATGTGGAATGTAAGAAATATCACATATCAATCTTACTTTCTGTATTTCAATGGCTGTTTTTCCTCCAAAAAAATCCTGGTGAGATGCTGACCCTTTCCTTTGAGGCTGTGTTTCCCATTCTGAAGTAAAACAAAAACACAAATTTAAATATTTGCAGGAAGAAATCATAGGCGAAACAATTTTTTCTTTCTTTCTTTTCTTTCTTTCTTTTTTTTAAAGGATTTTATTTATTTGGGCGCCTGGGTGGCTCAGTCAGTTAAGCATCTGCCTTCGGCTCAGGTCATCATCCCAGGGTCCTGGGATCAAGCCCCATGTCTGGCTCTCTGCTCAGCAGAGAGCCTGCTTCTCCCTCTCTCTCTGCCTTCAGTTCCCCCTGCTTGTGCTCTCTCTTTCTGTTAAATAAATAAATAAAATCTTTAAAAAAAAAAAAGGATTTTATTTATTTGACACAGAAAGAGACCGCAAGAGAGGGAACACAAGCAGGGGGAGTGGGAGAGGGAGAAGCAGGCTTCCTGCTGAGCAAGGAGCCCAATGCAGGGCTCGATCCCAGGACATTGGGATCATGACCTGAGCCAAAGGCAGACGCTTAACGACTGAGCCACCCAGGCGCCACTAAAGAATTTTAAATTAAGACTCAGTTTTCCTTATTTTCATATTAAAAATGGTGAAATAACAAGAAAGAAAAAAGGTTCACCCATTTTTAATGGGAAAAATATGACAATAAGTGTGTAGGGACAGACTTAAGTGGCTTATTAAAAAATAATTTTCTGGGGGTGCCTGGGTGGCTCAGTGGGTTAAAGCCTCTGCCTTCGGCTCGGGTCATGATCTCGGGGTCCTGGGATCGAGCCCCACATAGGGCTCTCTGCTCGGCGGGGAGTCTGCTTCCCTCTCTCTCTCTCTGCCTGCCTCTCTGCCTACTTGTGATCTCTCTCTCTCTCTGTCAAATAAATAAATAAAATCTTTAAAAAAATAAAAAAAATAAAAATAAAAAATAATTTTCTGAAAATCAAACATGATGTCGAACAATAACAAAATATTATCAAGGTAATATATTATCAAGTAGACAAGTGAAAAATACCTGGACAAGGAGGATACACCAACATGATAAAGAAGAATTAGAACAGGTCATTTGTGAGATCAGGAATTTTAAGTAAAAGACTGAAGGAAGTTGAAGATATCCCAAAACATCAGAGATAAATGGTTTCAGCCCTCTGAGACCAATTTATCTTAAAATTTTACACATTAAAGTTGCAAAGATACCATCCTTCAAATTGACCAGTTAAATCTGTTAACAACACTCACCTTGGAACACTCCCTTCTCCACTGCCCTCAGCTCTTGTTGTTCCAACCAAGCGATCAGCTTAGGTTTCCACAGTTGATATTCTGGCCACAGGAAAAGGTACGTTAACAGGAGAGGCTCATGCAAGAGATGACAAAGGCTCCAATGAATCCAGAACTATATTTCTAATGAAAGCAGTGAAATTATCCCCAAAGGACCAAAAGAGGCAAATACTCCCCTTCTGTGACAAAAGAGAAGTTATCTCTTGACACCTGAAAGCCAAATTTGAATGTATATACATATTTACAGAGCATAAAGATATTCAAATAGGAAATTAGGGAGATGACGAAAGAGCTTCGTTCTGATGGGGAAATCACTAGAGCAGTGGTCCTCAAACGTTGGAGTGCGTCACAATCAGCAGGACGGCTTATTGAAACACAGAAGATCGGGCAACAACCCCAGCGTTATAATTCAGAATGTCAAAAGTGGAGTCTAAGAATGTAAATTCCAAACAGAGGGCCACGTTTACAGAACACCCATTGCAGATGGTAACCCATTAGTGCAGGGACTATGCATCCCTTTTTTCCAATTATGTTCAGAGGGCATCACCACGGCTGGAAACACATTAAGTATATGACACATACCTGGAATGTTGGTAAGCTTACCTACTGCGACCAGGTTCTGGTAATTCTCCAGCATCACATTTCTGTATAGGTTTCTCTGAGGGAGGTCCAGTAATAGCCACTCCTCCTGGGTGAAGTCCACTGCCACATCCTCGAAGGTCACTGCAATCTAAACCATCCCACCCATGTTGGCTTGAAACAAGAAACATCTCCACCAACGTTCACGGGAGAATGAGGACGGGAGATTCAATACCTATGCAGGGTTATGAGATTTCTCATTATCCTCCCACGGTTCTATGGTCCTAGGTCCTCTTCTTCCCATCTAAACTCACCCACTGCTCATCTCCACTCATAGGGCTTTAACGGCACCTTTTAAGCTTATCTCAGAAAAACCGGAGTAGGAGTTCTTATTTCCCTCTATTGCAGTAGACTTCTAAGCACACTAAAGATCCTTGATAAAGAGCATAGAATGACTAAATTCACTGAAAAAGATACTTACACCTTCCTTACCATGTCAGAACACATAGCAAGATGGAAATACGTACCTGTTATCCATGAGGTTCATAGGTGATTAGTGAAATACTAAAGATTATTTTCAGAGTAATCCCTTTTCAATATGAGAGTTTCCACTTCCAGGGTAGATGCAACTGGGGATTCAGTCCTTGTGTGGGGTTTATTTGCTTTAGGAAGCTCAGGACACAGATGTGCCTATAAGGAATGTATCCACCTGGTGGATGCAAGTATGGCATTCTGTTGATTGATATGCTTTTTTATTACCTGTTGATAATTTTTCAGCCAGACAGCCGCCATCCTTTCTGCCTCTGTGTTTTCCTCAGGAAGATAAAAAGGATCTCTAGAAAGATCTTGGAGAAAAAAAAAAAGAATGCAGCATGACCAGAATCACCCACCTGAAAAATCATTCCATCCTAGTTTGAGATTTCCATATATTCCTGTACACTCAAGAAATCTCACACAAATACATACTACTGCCATAAAATATCAGAGTAGCCCTGCCTCACCTGGAGCCATAAAAGGGACAGGCTAGACATACCACCCACGAGGAGAAAGGGGTCATCATCTTATTTTACAGGTATGGAAACCCAATCCCTGGGAAATCCAGTTCTTTATTTGCCCAAGATAATAAAACTCATCAATGGGATTATGCAGCACCAAGTCCCAAAGCACACACACCAGGAAGCTGACTTAGGTAACCGCATTCTCTGGCATATTTCAGCTCTTTCTAAGTGAACCAGCAGCCTGACTGCTTAGGCCCAGATCCCTGGGCCCTATATTGTGTGACCTTTAAGAATCGTCTGAAAATGAGAATCAACAATGACTTACCATGGGTCAGATCAGTTGCTGCCATCCTGGGAGAGTGATGAAATTTACCTGATGAGAAATTTGATGCCAAGATCACTTCAGTGCAACTTAGGAATCTAAGTAAATATGGCAATCTTCATTCCTCTTAGCACAATGTTACCCAGAGTCCCTTTCATTCATATCAGTCATTAATCAGGAAGCATTACTAATCCATTATCAAACATCATACATTAGCTCTCTCTCTGTAGAGGATATATGAGAAATTCACTCAAAATGTTCTAACCTTTGGCATGAAAGTCAGTAATAGCTATTACCATTTCCTGACGACAGATACATGATAGATATCTGTCTCACTACGAGCTATACGTGTATCAGCTCACCTAATTGTCATAACAACCCTTTATAGTAGATATCATTAGCCCTATTTAATAGCTGATAAAGCTAGATTCACAGAACACTAATCATTGGTCCAATACTATCCAATTATGAAAAAAAAAAAAGAGAGAGATCACAATTGAATGCAGACAGGCTTCTCTCAAATGTTTGAGATCCTGAGGTTCTTATTCCCCAATATGATGAGACGTCATTCTAGACCTGCCTTGTCCATTCTGGCAGCCAGCAGCCACATATGCCATTGAGTACTTGATATGCAATTAGTAAAACAGGATTTTAGATTTTATTTTTAATTAAATTTTAAATTTAAAACTTTTTGCAGATTAGAAAACTTAAATGTTTGCATAAACTTAAATACATCTACTTTCTCAACTGTATTTATTACATGATTCAGACACATAAAATACATCTGATGAAAATTTTGCGTCCAGTGAATTCTGAATACTTAGTCTGATGAGAAGAATTTAAAATACCTCAATTCTTATATGGGTTCCATGCTGAAATATATTTAATAGGTGGGATAAAGTGTATTATTACCTAAGATTTCCTTCTTTTTTGTTTATTGCAGTTACAGAACAGCTTTAATCACATACTTGGCCTACACATTATATTTCCATTCACCAGCACTGACCTAGAATACTGCTGGATATTATGAAGAGGAGAAAAGATGAAGTGTTTAATTTAGTAACACCCTGGAGCTTCACTTCATGGAGCTTAGAGTGGCTTGGAGCCCTCCACCTCTTTTTAATTTATCATATTAGGCTTATTCCTTTTTTCTTTCCACAAATATTTAAGAAATTGTGGTCCTGTCCTAGGCACTAAGCAGAAAACAGTGAAATATATATAGAAAATGTCCTGGGACTTAATGGCCCAACATTCCAAAGGGACAAGATATTCAGTTATTAGTGGACACATCCGTTTATTGGTGCTTATGAAGCAAAAACTCAAATAGGTGAGAAAATAAAGAGTATCCTATATACAAACACAAATGTATACACGAATATTTTGGTTTGCTTCTTGGGTAATATAATGACAGAAAAAGGGAAGGATGTTCTAAGTAGGACCCAAAAATTTAAGAAAAATAATGCTGGAAGGATTTTAGAAAACTCAGAAGACTCTTCAAGTATTCAGCAGCCTCAGGAGGGTCTTGATTGAGGCTCAAAGCAATCAAGGTTTGCCCACTGCTCCTCACCCTGGCGAAGGAGCAATGCCAAATCAGACTGTCCTTCACACTGATCTATTTTAGGAGTCTTTCACAGAACTTCCTTTTAGTATTATCACTTTTGTTTTTCACCAAGTTTTTATTTTATTTTATTCCTTTCTTAATAAGACTTCCTTCTATCTTTTAACCTGATACAGTTTAAAGGACAACTCCTGTGTTGAAAATTATTGACTCTCTTTAATAAACTGAACAGAGAACAGCAGCCCAAATGATATCTACAGAATGGTATCCAAATGATGACAAATGCTGGAAGTTCTGGTTTCGTTACCATAAACCAAATTAACCCTCACAACCCAAGATACTTGATTCGACAGATGAAAAGTGCTATGTAATGAAATGCGCAGATCTTAAGTATTCTGAGGATGAGCTTTGACACATTTACCCGTGTAATGAGCAGTACGAGGAAGACAGAGAATATATTCATCTCCCCAAAAAGTCTTCACCCTTCTAGTTCATTCCCTCACTCTCATTCTAAACAATCATTATCTGATTTCTGTCAATTACTAGGTATGTTGTTAAGCAGTGTGCACATCATTTATAAATCTATATCCTGAAAATTTTCCCTTGTTTAGAGAAATGATAAGGGAGAAACATTCTTAAAACTCCCACTGTAAGTGCGGATATGTCCATTTCTTCTTTTATTTCTCTCAAGCGTTGGTTTATATTTTGTGCAACAATATTGTGGGGTAGATACAAATTTTGAAATTGTGTAATTTTGGAAATATTGAATCTTCTGTTATAAACAACTCTGTCTCTAGTAATGCTTTATATGACAATGTTGTCTGACATGAGGATCCACTTTCTTTTGAAGAGCTCTTTGGAACATAAGTGCGTGGCGATTTCAGTCTTCTGAGCACTCACCTACCAGCCAGGAATGTCTGAAATCTGAATACTTATTTCCCATTGATACCTGATGTGTCTGCCCACCAGACATGGCTTGGCTGCAATCCAGAGTGTT
Organism: Potos flavus; assembly: GCA_028534135.1. Taxonomy (NCBI): domain Eukaryota; kingdom Metazoa; phylum Chordata; class Mammalia; order Carnivora; family Procyonidae; genus Potos; species Potos flavus. Next base: position 4,990,924 of record CM052898.1, read on the forward strand.
TTCAAATGCTTGCCCAATGCCTGCTGACTACCTCTGCCCCAGGACACCCAGCCAACTTCTTTACAATCAATGGACTGCAATGATACCTTGCAAATAAGATGTGACCCAGTCTTGGGGAGACAGCACCCCCTATAAATCTGACCTTCCTTATTACTGTTCAACTCTAGGATCTAAAAGAGTGCTTTTTAAATCTTTATGTTACTCTTCCCATGTATATCAAGAAATCAAGGAGTGATTTTTGTCTTCTGATTAGACCCAGACTTACACAGAATTGAAACAGTGATTGCAGGAGATACACCTGTAAAGATGAGATCTGGGGCTTGATTTCATCAAGTCTTTGGTCTGGAGTCAGATGCTGAGCTCCTTGAAAGACACTCAGCTGCATTATGAAAATCAAGCTATTACCTATGGCTCACTCTGAAGATGTACACAGAAGCACTTGCCTTGGGAATCCAAGTGAATGCTATGCTTAGCTGTTACCTCAGTAAAGACTGTGGTGAGAGAGAGATTCTTATGACTAGAGTTGCACAGAAAATGTCATGCTCAGATTTACTAAGACAAGCTCAAATCAAGGCCTGAACCACAAAGCCTCAAGACCGCTCTTTTTTTTTCTTTTTTTTAAGATTTTATTTATTTATTTGACAGAGAGAGATATCACAAGCAGGCAGAGAGGCAGGCAGAGAGAGAGGGGGAAGCGGGCTCCCTGCCAACCAGAGAGCCCGATGCGGGGCTCGATCCCAGGACCCTGAGATCACGACCTGAGCCGAAGGCAGAGGCTTGAACACACTGAACCACCCAGGCGCCCCCTCAAGACCGCTTTTAAAAAGGACATTCTTTGTGGCCACATGACTGACACTGCTGAAAATCAAACATGAAATTGCACAGGTAAAATTACAACCACAATTAGAGTGTGTCTATCAACTAGTTGTTCATGTGAAAATTAGGGCACTGATAATGGGAAGAATGAGAATTTGAAAACGAATGGGGACATTGAGTCGGACCAAGATGAAAGTCACAATCTTGAATCCACAAGACACTAACTCTCCCTTATCAGGAAGTCTCCTGCCCTTTGGTTTCTGAAATGAGCCTTCCTCTGCTTAAAAATACGGAAGAAATGGGCGCCTGGGTGGCTCAGTTGGTTAAGCAACTGCCATCGGCTCAGGTCATGATCCCAGGGTCCTGGATCAAATCCCGCGTCGGGCTCCCTGCTTAGCCGGGAGCCTGCTTCTCTCTCACCCTCTGCCACTCCCCCTGCTTGTACTCTCTCTTCTCTCTCAATCTGTCAAATAAATAAAATCTTTAAAAAAAAAAATATTGAAGAACTCTCACTTGGGGCAGAAGTCTTAGAAGGAAATGCTCCTTCTCTTCAAAATCCACGCAAACTACCTGCTACTACTGCCTCTCGTGACATAACGAATTCATAGTCCAGGGTAACAGGGACACAACTCAGTGCAAGATAAAACAGCCTGTACAACAAAATAGTTCCAACTAGATAGTACATAGAAGAAACCTGGGTACCCTGTGGGGGAATGAACTGTAAGCATGCCAGACCCATAAGGGTGGAATATAACAATAAACTGGGCCAAATTCATTGACATGGGGGCACTTTATTATAATGACGGTCTGGATTTAATATATACCAATTGCTTCTCGACCTTTTGGCTAAGATCAAGTGTAATATATACTACCTCGTGGACCCAGGGAAAGCTCTAACAGCTTACTTGCTTGGATGGTATCATAGACTCAATGATGACCTACAGTAATGAGTTCACATGTCAGAAATTCCACCACAAAAATGTGAAGGGGCAAATCCTAGGGAGATAGCAGTGTGGCACTGGCTTTATCCTGTGTGATACACAGCCCCTTCCCCACTCTACATTGAGGGAACAGAAGATTCTCCACAAGGGTACACAGAAACCAGTAAGTGGATGGCCTCCATCCTAGAAGCCTCTGTGGTTGTTCTCCATGATAGGTGAGGTATGACTGTAGGGGCTATGCGATCACTGAACTCCCTGATTTCAATGGGGAGGATGTGAAGCCAGAGTGGCAGAAATCAAGTAGGCGGCACTTAATTGCCAAAGACAAAGTGGGCACGTGAACCGTCAAGAGCAATGGGAATGAAACAGGAATCAGAGTGCTCTGGCCTGCAGAGATCTCTAGCGGTGGCTAACTGATCCCAGCCTAGTTAGTCCCTTACAATGAAATAGATATGCACCCTATTACCTGCTCTAACAGTCCATACAGTACATTTTAGGCATAGCAGGCCACACAGTCTCTGTGCTATATAAACTCAAGTCTGTCACTGTGGTTTCAAAGAAGCCATAGAAAATATGTAAACCAGGGTCACATGGGTGGCTCAGGCATTAAGCATCTGTCTTCGGCATGGGTCATGGTCCCAGGGCCCTGGGATCGAGCCCCACATCGGGCTCCCTTGCTGGGGGAGGAGCCTGCTTCTCCCTCTCCCTCTGCCTGCTTCTCCCTCTGCTTGTGCTCTCTCTGTCAAATAAACGAGTAAAATATTAAACAACAACAACAACAAAAGTAAACCAATGAATGTGGTTAAGTTTGTCTAAAGCTGTATTAACAAAAACAGGTGGAGAGCCGATTTGGTCCAGGGTCCAGTTTGCCAACCTATGTACTAGAATTTTATTTGATATCTATAACAAGTAGCCTCAAGTACAGTAACCGAAACTCTGATTTGACTGGGTAGGGGGCTGTGATTTTCCACAGCCCTCTACCCAACTTCGAGACATAGGCCATATCACAAACTTAGAACTCCTTCAGCAAAAGAAGGATCTTGCACCATCACCACTATTCATACTATAAACCTTCCTGCAGAGTCTTCATAAAGGGATGTACAGTCATTTACAAGTGACTATGCATGGGGGAAAAGGAAATATTCAGACAGTCTCTAAGAGGACACTAATTCCTGAGGATCTAAAACATCATTTTGGGACACCACCAAAGTGGAGGCTTATGGTAGTCAGGTGATTTTTTAAAAAGTCTTAACTTCAGCGAACTCAGACTGGACCCAGCTGCAGCAAGCACCCACCCTGTGTTTATTTCTTTCTCCAAAACCTAAATACACAATTGGAATTTTGGGCAACTGGCAGAATTCTCTTATCTCTGACCCATAGGGTAAGGACCATTATGGTAGGAAAAGCTGAAAGGAGGATCCTGAATTCCCTACAACTGGACAATATAATCCAGAAACAACAGCAACACTGCAGGGGGAAATACAAAGACTAATGCTTCAAAAGATTAGTTGCATCTATATCCTTCCCGTTTTCATTAATATACAAGTTATTACAGGATAACTTTACAACTTAGTCTTTTTTTTAAGTATTTATCTATCTATCTATTTATTTATTTGACAGTGAGAGATAACAAGTAGGCAGGCAGACAGTCAGGCAGAGAGAGAAGGGGAAGCAGGCTCCCTGCTAAGCAGAGAGGCGGGTGCGGGGCTTGATCCCAGGACCCTAAGATCATGACCTGAGCCGAAGGCAGAGGCTTTAACCCACTGAGCCACCCAGGCGCCCCTACAATTTAGTCTTTAGGTAACTGATTTTTGGGAGATTGTAACTAAATTTGAGCAGGAGTTACTATGGACTGTGAGGGAGATAAAATGACTTGATGTAGTTACAACTCCTTTATGCAACATAATATGAAGTATGTATCACCCATAAGATAGTTTGTGAAAGATCTTCTGAAGCGTCTGGACCTGAAGCTGGCAAATTATAAATCACAGGGCTGTTTCTGTAAATCAAGTTTTATTGGAACAAAGCCATATCCATTTATTTACTAAGGTTTAAGGGTGCTTGTGCACTACAAAGGCAGAGCTGAGTAATTCCAGGCCTTATGGCCAACAAATCATAATGTAGTCACTGAAAGAGTTCTGCAACTACCTCCATTTTGGCCTCAAACTTTCTAATTGATTAAAGTCTTCTTTCCAGCTCATCTCTTGACTCAGACAAAAGTCCAAAAGGGCAAAGCATCTCTGATGGGAACTGAAACTTCCTGCTCAAGCTTTAAGGACTGCCCTGAGCCAGCAAGACCCCATGTGACTGACTCCAAGGCAATGATGGACCTGATCTTTGCTCACCTGCAGGTACACACTGACCTCTGTCCCACATGTTCCTTATAAAAAAAATGGAAGTATTTTCAGAACTTTGACGACCGTCTTGGAGACACTAGTTCCCTCTCTTCCTGGTATTGACCTCACTGACATGTATTTCTATCTTGTTTCACCACCACTTGTTTCTCTGTCTTTGATTTTGTCAGCGACCATGGCCAAACCTGGTCTGTTTTAGAACCCCAGAAAAAGGTGCTCTTGCACCCCTGAGCCCCCCGTTACATTACTACCTTGGCCTTTTCTGAGACAAAGTCTACCAACCTCTATACCAGACCCAATTGCCATATTACAAACTTACAAGATAAAGAAAACATTTAAACACATCATGGAAATAAAATCACAAATATCAAAAGTATGAGTTTCTCAAAGAACATGTGACTCTTCCAAGTCAGTATTATGATGAAACAATAGCTCTGCTTTAGCTTAAAAGAGACTGAGACATAAACATATATTGTCATATATAAACCTTTACCAAGTCCTAGATCCAAAAATATTAAAAAACATATTTTGAAACAATGTATAGGATTTTAGTTTTTACAGAGCAGATATTAGTTAACATTTTTAATTTTCTTGGGTGAAATCAATGTATTATCGTTTTAGTAGCAAAATATCCTTATCCTTAGGAGATACATTACCAGTATTTTTTTTTCACTTTTTTTTTAAAGGTTTTATTTATTTATTTGACAGAGAGCGCACAAGCAGGGAGAGTAGCAGGCAGACGCAGAGGGAGAAGCAGATTCCCCTGCTCTGTGGGGCTCGATCCCAGGACCCCGGGATCATGACCTGAACGGAAGGCAGACGCTTAACCAACTGAGCCACCCAGGCGCCAACATTACCGAGTATTTAAAAGTCAAGTATCACGCCTGCAATTTATTTCCTTTTTACTCTCAGTCCACTAAAAAATACATTTCTTTATCCAGAGAGAGCAACCATGCAAAATGCGAAAATGGGTGAACCTACTTCGACGCACATTCATAGCAGGAGTGTTTAAATTTCCTTTAGGTTAAGATCTTTGGAAACAAAAATGTCGGGAAAATACACGTCCTGTAATTGTGAAATTCAATTATTTTAAAAGTGGAGTAATAAAGCCTCCATTCTTTTCTCCAGGAGTTCCCTGGTTTGAAACTTGGCGGGGATGGACGGGTTCAGGAGGGAAGGATGTTAAGGTAGGTGAAAACTGCTTCTCTGTAGTACAGAGACTTGTGGTGCACGCGTGTACAACTAGCTGCTGAAATGTGCACACTACTGACATTGGAGGAAGCATATTACCTTCCTACTAAGATACAGTGTGTCCAAAATAAAAGACGAGCGTGACAGAGCCACATTCTCTTCCACACGAAAAGGAAACACAGGCCCTTGTGAACCAACTTTCCCAGTGCTCACCAGTCAGGTCCCCGAGGAGGCGGAGTCTGGGTCACTCCCAACAGCTGAAATTCTCTACCTTCTGGAGAAAAGGCACAAAGAGTGCCTGCGCAGTGGATACAAAAGACCCCACGGAAGCGTCCTCACAGCAGGTCCACAGCGGCTCCGGGCGAGAACCGCCGGCCTCAGCGGCCTCTCGCGCGATCTAGGCGGATGCGCATCGCGCGGCCCGGCCCCTCCGCAGGCCCATCGGCGACCCTGAC
>CM052898.1:4997180-5058873 GCA_028534135.1 Potos flavus
TCATCAAGCAGTCACTAGGGTTAAAAGTGAGTCAGCTGATTGCTTGAAATCTAGATGAACTTGAAGATCTTCAGTTTGTCCTGTTGAATGTTAACAGTATTGACATAAATAAATCCCTTCAGATAAATGTGAATTTATATGTTTGCAATATTCGAGCATACTTGAAAAGCCGTTTTCACAGTCATCACAAGCATGGGGGAAAATCTTAGTATGTTAAATAGCAACATGCCTGTTAGCATTCATATTAAGTCTACTCTCAAAACCACATACTTGACATACAAAGAAGTTTTTATATTTATCAAAGGGAATTTTGCGGGCACCTGGGTGGCTCAGTCAGTTAAACATGCAACTCTTGATTTGGGCTCAGGTCATGAGATAGAGCCTGAGTCTGGCTCTGCATTCAGTGGGGAGTCTCCTTGAAAGTCTCTCCCTCCTTCTCTCTCCACCCCTCCCCCACCCCCACATGCCCTCTCTCAAAATAAATAAATAAAATCTTTTTTTAGAGAAGGTAATTTTGCTAAGGAGGCTGTACTGTCCATGTTCTTCGTTGTTATACTTAGCACTTAGTTAATTTACGTGCATGTTCATTTACCACATGGCTTCGCAAGTCTTCTGGATCATTGGTTTCATGTTTACAAAACTGACACTAGGGGCGCCTGGGTGGCTCAGTGGGTTAAAGCCTCTGCCTTCGGCTCGGGTCATGGTCTCAGGGTTCTGGGATCGAGCCCCGCATCGGGCTCTCTGCTCAGCGGGGAGCCTGCTTCCCCCTCTCTCTCTGCCTACTTGTAATCTCTCTCTCTCTGTCGAATGAATAAATAAAATCTTAAAAAAAAAAGAAAAAAAAAACTTACACTAGTACTATTCATCACAGCTGTGCTCCTGGAAATGTAGATAGAGTTCACTGCTTGAGGATAACTGTACATTGCACTGCTCACAGCAATAAAGGTCACTAAAATGGGTGTCTGCAATGTGCTGGCTAAGGTTCTCAAAAATCATTGTTTTATAGTCACAGTATTTACAAATGTAGGGATCCTCTTCATGCAGTTCAATGTGTCCAATCAGAAGCATGTTGGTAGAGAAACTATCCTTGCATATTCGACACATTTGAATCAGTACCTTCGTGCTTCAGCATCGTATGCTGCTTTATAGCAGAACAATATTTGCTGTTGAACTCACAAAGTTCACGTTTATAGAAGTCACCGCTATTAGCTCTCAGTAAAGGCCAGTTCTGCTGGGCAGGTCCATTCAAAGCTTGGCTCCTGTCAAGAATTTTGCAAACTTTAACTGGTGGCTCCTCATCAGTTTGGTCTTGGAGACTTTCAGAGGAATTGTTTTCTGTCTCCAAATCATAATCTTCAGAAACTGCGTGCACTTCTGCAACAACTGGAACATCTTCAGCAGTGTGAAATTCTATAGGACTCTCTTCTTGAGTTTGTTGGTTGGCCGATTCAGGTGAGTCACACTCTTCATCACTAATTTCAGTATCAGCAGATTTTTTTTCACAAAAGGCAGTGTGGTCTAGAATTCTCAGTACAGGACTGGGAACCAGGTAGTTTTGATTTCTATTTCTGGCCTTGATTCCATCTGTAGATTTTGGCAAATCATTTGATGTCTCTGTATGAGAGTCATCCTTTTTGCTGTCAAAATATTTTAGTCTGATTTTCTCATAGAACAAATGCTATAACTGATCAGGAAAAAGTCCCTTGAATCCATCTGCAATTCTGCTTATTCCAGAGGAATGTGAGTAATAAGAAGAGTGTAATGTCTTACTTTTTCTTGTTTTAGGATAGTCATTCATATCTTTTCAATTTGGTATAATTTTTTTTAAAGATTTTATTTATTTATTTGACAGAGAGAGAGACAGCGAGAGAAGGAATACAAGCAGGGGGAGCAGGAGAGGGAGAAGCAGGCTTCCCACTGAGTGGGGAGCCCGATGTGGGGTTCCATCCCAGGACCCTGGGATCATGACCTGAGCTGAAGGTAGACGCTTAATGACTAAGCCACCTAGGCGCCCCTCGATTTGGTATAATTCTTAATACTGTAGTGAGAAGAAACGAATTACAAGGAAGCTTTCACAGATGCTAAAAAATGCCAGGACCCCAGGGCTGCAGTACTGTGGCCCTCATGCTCCTGAGCACTGCCACAGCCTAGCCCCTCTCCCTCTTGCATGCGCCATGCCACCCGTACAAAGGTTTAAGTGTTATGTAGGTGAAGAAGTCTACGGTTTTTTTTTTTAAGATTTTATTTGAGAGAGAGAGCATGGAGAGGGGCAAAGGGAGAGAATTTCAAGCAGACTTCCTGCCCAGCAAGGAGCCTGACGTAGGGCATGATTCCACGACCCTGAGATCACGACCTAACCCAAAACCAAGAGTTGGACCCTTAACTGACTGAGCCACCCAGGTGCCCCCCAAAAGACTATTTGCATTTCCTGCCTTAATTTTAAAAGTCTCTTCAAACTACAGATCGTATTTGGATTTTATCATTTTCTTCTTATATTAAACACATTTAAATCTCTAATTTGCATGGAATGTATTTTGACATGTAATGTGTGGTAGTGAATCCAGTCACATTTTTTCCTCCAGAAACCATGGCTGATTGTTTTAGTACCACTTACTGATAAATTAATTGGCATACTGAATTGGAATTCCACCCTTATTTAAAAAACAATTCATATAAATACCTGTATCAGTTTCAAGAACTCTTGTGTACTAGTAATGTACTTATATATAAACATATCTCACTTGATTATGGCAGCTTTATATGTTTTAATATTTCATGGTAAATATATAATGGTAGGTAATATTTGTTGCATGTAACTGCAGTAGGTGTTCATCTTGGCATCCTTCACAGGTCAGCTGGTAGAGTATGCAGACAAGTGGTGTTGGTATTAGGGTCTGTGCATTTGAAGGAGCAAACACTTCTTTCAATCTTTAGAAGCTGCTTTCAGTAGATAAAGCCTTCCCCTGCTGGTTTCAGGCCTGGTGGTTTTGCTTCTGGGATCACGGTTGAGTTGGGTTGGAGCCATGTAATACAGCTGCTCCCGGATCTATAGTACAATCTGTGGTTGAAAATCCTATTCATAGGGAAGTAGACCTTGTCTGGTCCCTGGGTAGACAGGACTGCCTCCAGGACCTTGGTCAGTAGGGCTGGCCCTGGGACAAGGGTTCTCTTCAGGATCCACAGGTGGCAGGGCTGGTTTCCTAGTTGTGTGGAAAAGTATGGCGCTCTCACTAGGCATGCATGAATGGCCCCACAACACAGCTGAGAGGGGCTGGAGCCATGTCATAGAACTGCATTCGGGTCCACATCCATGACTGAGTTCTGTAGGCCTGCCTCGGTGGGCACTGATGGATGAGCCTCCCCCCGGTCTCTGGGTGGGCATGATTCTTCCTACGTCGTGACTCAGAGTGTTCGGAGCTGGGTTGTGGGCTGCTTCAAGATCTGCAGTCAGGTCAGGTCAGCAGGTTTGCCTCCAGAGTCACGGATGGACACATGTCCTTGTGGATTCTTATGTGGGGAAGACCACGGATCAGAGAGGCTGGAGCTGGATCGCAGGCTGGCTGTTCATGGTCTGCATGTCAGAGTGAGATCAGCAGCCTGTCACCTGCAAGGCCTGGGTGGATGTGTCTCCTTGCGGGGGCTGAGGGGTGGTGCTGGTGCCAAGGCTAAATGGGGCTGTAGCCAAGTCCACATGGCACTATGGCTGTTTCCAGGTGTGTGGCTGGGACCATGTTCAGCAAGCCGACCACCTGGGCATAGGTCTGCCCTCTCAAAAGCTCCTTCCTGTTCTTGGGCTCTACTGGGGCTTTGCAGTCTTACACCTGAATTCCAAAACTTCCACTAATGGTGGAGGTCTCCAGAATTTGGAAAGGGCAAGTAAACAGACTTCCTCAAGCACCTCCAGAAAGAAAGTAGCCCTGCTGATGCATTTTAGACTTCTGACTTCCAGAAATGTAAAATAATAAAATTGTTATTTTAGGCTACTAGACTTATGGCAGTGTGTTACAGCTTCAATAGGAAATTAATACACCTCTCTTCCAAAATCTTCCCATCTTATTGCCACTGGCTAGGTCAGGTCCCCATCATCTTTTCCCCTCAACCACTTCAACAGTCTCCTAAATATTTCCTCTGCCTCCGATTCCTCCCACTCAGAGCAATCCTAAAGTCTTGTATTGTAGTACATCTGTGATTACAGCATGGCCCTAGTGTTCCATTGCTTTCAAAATCCTTAATACATCAAATTAGATTCTCTCTCTTCTCTCTTTTTTTAGAGCAGAGTGGCGGAGGAGAGGGGAAGGCAGAGGGGGAGAGAGACTCTCAAGCAGGCTCCATTCCCCGTGCAGAACCAGTGCAGGGCTCAATCTTACAACCCTGAGATCATGACCTGAGCTGATGCCTAACCGACTGAACCACCCAGGCGTCCTTCAAATTGGAATCTTAACAGTCTGTCCTCCATCTACATATCTAGGCTTATTTCTTTTCTTTTCTTTTCTTTTTTAAGATTTTTATTTATTTATTTGACAGAGAGGAGAGAGATCACAAGTAGGCAGAGAGAGAGGGGGAAGCAGACTCCCCGCCAAGCAGAGAGCCCGATGCGGGGCTCGATCCCAGGACCCCGAGACCACGACCTGAGCCGAAGGCAGAGGCTTAAGCCACTGAGCCACCCAGGCGCCCCTCTAGGCTTATTTCTAATAACTCAGTCATCAGTTCCATATATCCTCCTGAATGCCTTAGTCTTGAATTTTTCATGTTTATGTGTATGTGGTTCCTTTCTCCTCTAGTTCCAGCTCTCCTCTCTACTTCCTACCTATACCATTCTTCAATTAAATTTCTACTGATTGTTACTCAATGCTCAAGTGTATTGTCCCATTAGAAGTTTTTGATGAACCCCAAGTGTTGGTGATGTGGAAAATGTGGAACCATCATTCATTGCTCGAGGGAATGTATGTAAAAATGTAAAATAGTGGATCCACTTTGAAAAAACAGTCTAGCAGATTTTTAAAAATAAAACATCAATTTACCATGTGACTCAGTAATTACACCATGAGTTATCTACCCCAAAGAAATGAAAACACATGTCAACACAGAGACACATGCAGAAGTTCATAACAGAAGTATTCATAATAACCCGTAACTGGAATATCCAAGTGTCTACCAGCTGATAAATGAATAAACAAATAGAGGTATATTTGTACGTTTGAGTATTATTCTTCAATAATAAGAAACAAAATACTGATATAAGTTTTCCACGTAGATAACCCTCAAAATTCAATATGCTAAGTGAAAGAAGCCAGAATCTTATCTAGAGAAAGTCAATTTATAGAGACAGGAAGCAGATAAGGTGTTGCCTAAGACTGAGGTGGGAGTGGACATTAACTGCAACTGGAGACAAGGGAACTTTTGGAGCGATAGAAATGTTCTAAAATTGCATTGAGGTAATGGTCACATAATTCTATAAGCTTACTAAAATTGCTGAATTTACATTTTGAATGGGTGAATTTTATGGTATGCAAATTATACCCCAATAATTTCATTAAATATTCTCTGGAATTACTTGAGTCGAAAACTTTTACCTTTCTTTTCAACAGGTTCTATTACACACCAACATTATTATGCTCACAGCAATCATATTTACCTCTTTGGTACCCTCCTCAATTTGTACACATAGGTAATAATTAAACATTGCTTGAAACTTAATGGACTGAAAGTGAATCAAAGCGACCCAATATTGCTGAAATATTATGACTTTTTTCAGTAATTTGAAGATCTAATTATATATGGAATACCTTTTTTTGTTCAGTTTGGTTTTGCCCCAAAAGTTATTAGTACCATCCCTGATAATTGTTTTAATACCCATCACAATCTTTACTACATACATCACTTCATTTGGGTTCCTCAGAAGAAGACATGGAGCCAATGACTCATTGGCAAGCACATTACTGGAAGAAGCAAGGAACAAGGACATGGGTTAGGGAGAGGAGAAGTGATACAGGGAAGAAAGTACATCCAATAAAATGTGCCCTAAGTCAGCTCCCACAACAATTGAGCAGTTTTCATCCTGTGGGGAAATATTGGAAAGTGGTGCAAAATGGAAATATGAGAATTATCCCAGCCAACTGATGAAGAAGATGGTATACTTCATACCTCTCCATCAAGAGCTGTCCTTGGTGGGGCATAATTCCCTGTTACTTCTTACCCCATGCACCGGTTGCTGAACATTGGCAGTCAGGTTGGTATGCAATGGAGAAAGTGAAAGGATCCCTGCAAATGGAGGAGAAATGCCGACAGGTTCTACTACTACACTTCTCACTGCGGACTCATTTCTATCAAAATATTTTTATTATTATTATTTTTAAAGATTTTATTTATTTGACAGATCACAAGTAGGCAGAGAGGCAGGCAGAGAGAGAGGAGGAAGCAGGCTCCCTGCTGAGCAGAGAGCCCGATGCGGGGCTCGATCCCAGGACCCTGAGATCATGACCTGAGCCGAAGGCAGAGGCTTAACCCACTGAGCCACACAGGCGCTCCTTTTTATTATTATTTTATAAAGATTTTATTTTTTTTTTATTTGACAGAGTGCACAAGCAGGGGGAGCAGCAGGCAGAGGGAGAGGGAGAAGCAGGCCCCCCACTGAGCAGAGAGCCTGACATGGGGCTTGATCCCAGGACCCTGGGATCATGACCTGAGCCAAAGGCAGATGCTTAACTGACTGAGCCACCTAGATGCCCTCTATCAAAATTCTTTTTAACAAGTGAAGTGAGTTCTGAATACATTTCACAAATGTGTAACTACAACTCCTGATGACACCTACTGTGAACACTCTCCCCCCAAAATAGTCTTAGTCTATTGTAATCATTATTACATGTATTAGGATCTTGAGGATGTATTTTAAAACCACAATAATGAGAAATAAAAGTCCAATAGAACAAAGAATAGCCAGAGGAAAAGAAGGAAGAGGAAAGAAGACAAATAGGAAGCAATATCTCAGTGATATGCAATGCAATATATTACGTACAAACCTGAACAAATGAGGGACACCTGGGTGTCTTAGTTAAGTGTCTGCTGTCGGCTCGGGTCATGATCCCAGTCCAAGGACTGAGTCCCGCATTGGGCTCCTTGCTCAGCGGAGAGCCTGCTTCTCCCTCTCCCTCTGCCTGCCGCTCCCCTGCTTGTGTGCTCTCGCACTCTCTCCAAATAAATAAATAAGATATTTTAAAAAAAACAAACCTGAACATATGAGGTTTCAAATCAACATCCCCACTGTTGAAGTTGAAAATGAGACCAGTGTTTTCAGGAACACTGTGGTGGCAAACTTAGGAGTGTGAGCTCAGAGTCAGGTTTCCACATCCCAGTCTCAATCTTTTTTAAAAAGGGAGGAAAATATCTTAAGGAAATGTCAAGATACATAAATTTACAGATGTAGAGCAACAAGTACTGTCTTGATATGGCAAGCACTTTGGTTATGACTATTGTTTGATTTCCATTCCACTTCAGGGAAAAACAAACATACAACCAAATTAAGGTGAAGGATATCAGCATTCCAGAGGACAATTTTGGGAGGAAACCATGCTGGCACTTGATACAAGTACTTCACATATAATATTGAAAATCTCAGGAATGGCTGTAGGAGAGCTGACCGAAGAATGTTATGGGCTGCAAATAGGGAAGAAAAAGGAGAAAAAAATATTGAGGCGGTTGTTAAGGAGAAACTAACACAAAAACAAAACCTGACAAAAGCAAACCCGTGGGTACTTTAGGAATAGAAGTGAGGCCTGTCTTTTAGGGGAGGGGAAAAAGCCAGAAGATTTACATGTTCAGTATTTGCCTTTGGAGCCCACAATGTCCCCTTGGTTCTGAGGCCAGTGGCCCATCACAGACAAAGGGCTCCTCGACTGTGGAATCTTCCTAGGGCCCCCTTCACGTCCTTGTTCCTCAGGCTGTAGATGAAGGGGTTCAGCATGGGGGTGACCACAGTGTACATCACTGAGCCAGTGGAGCTCCGTGAAGAATGAGTCGCAGAGGAACTGAAATAGAGCCCCAGGCTCGTCCCATAGTACAAGGAGACCACAGAGAGGTGAGACCCACAGGTTGAAAATGCTTTATATTTTCCTGCTGCAGAGGATATTCTCATTAAAGAGGAGACAATCAGAGAGTATGAAAAGAGGATCCCAATGAGAGGAAACACACCCAGTATGGCAGTGGACACATATAAAAAGATGTTATTGAGGAGGGTGTCCGAGCAGGCCACCTTCAGAATCTGAACCACTTCACAGAAGAAATGTGGAATTTCCGTGCCTGGACAGAAGGTCAACCGCCTCATCAGTAGGACATGAATCAGGGAGACCCAGAAAATGATGACCCAACACGCCAGCACCAGCAGGCCACAGAGTCGTGGGCTCATGATGGCTGTGTAGTGCAGCGGGTGGCAGATAGCCACAAACCGGTCGTAGGCCATCACAGTCAGGAGGAAACCATCCATTCCAGCAAAAATCATAAAAAAATACACCTGAATGAGGCATCCAGTGTAGGAGATGTCTTTGCTGTGTGCCTGGATGTTTACCAGCATCTTTGGGACAGTAGTGGAGATGAAACAGATGTCGACAGAGGACAGGTTGGAGAGGAAGAAGTACATGGGGGTGTGGAGGTGGGAGTCAGAGAGGATAGCCAGGATGATGAGCAGGTTTCCCAGCACGGTGACCAGGTACATGGACAGGAACAAGCCAAAGAGGAGGGGCTGCAGTTCTGGATCATCTGAGAGGCCCTGGAGGAAGAATTCTGATACTCCGGTATGGTTTCCTGCTTCCATGTAGCTGATGTGCCTGCTAGAGCGGAGTTGAAAGCAATATTCAGCGAATAGCCAACTGGCACATCAGCCAGCCATCATATTTATAATACCACCATTAGGTGGACATCCTTCACCCTCAATTAGTCCTTCCAAGGCAATGATTCATTCACTCGGCCAAATGGTAGCTCATTTTCAATCTAAATGTACTTAGATATCCTTTTAAAAATTTAGACATCTTTTTTTTTTTAATTTTTACATTTAAAAATTTTTTTTAAATTTCCTACTCACTGGTCTAATTCTATTTGAGGCCATGGACATAAGCCAATTTCTTCTATGATATGATCATTCAAAATAAGTGAAGACATCAAATGTCTTTCTTTGATAATCTGAATTATTCAGATATCTCTGTACTAGTTACACAATGTGGATTCTCAACTCAAATAGCCTTACTTTGATGAGATAATGCTGCCTACCAATGTGACAGTTAACTATTGTCTTATTTTTCATTCTGAAGATGTGGTTACCGCTATTAACTTCTTTGTGAGGATTCAGAATGCTCTTGTACACAGTAGGATGGAAATAAACGACAGCTATTTTTATTTGTCAATCCCTTTGGTGGACAAATATCCCCAGATTCAGTATAAAGCTGTGATTTAGAATATGGGTCAGTCTTTCTGGAACAGAAATTTGGTCTACCAACGTACTCTCTCTGTGACCCTGAGAAAGTTAGTTAATCTCTTGTAGCTGCAGATAGTGTACCTCCACAATGGGAGCGGTAAGTATTCCCACACTGTAAGCCTGGTTAGTGAATTAAATGAGATGATGCTTGTTATGTTTCCACTGTGGTTCTCATGACATTCTGTGGACACTTGAAAAAGGTGAGCTTCTGTCTTACCATCACAATAAATCTGTCTTGTAGAGCTAGCGCTTATCAATATTAAACTGAGACAGCCATCAAAGATGGAATTCTGATCATTATAAACACAACAGGTCTGGTAACTCTTTTGACCACCTTCAAGCACTTCTCATTCATGAATACCCTATATACCTCCCTCTTTCAGATACCACCTGCCAGGTGGATTCCTTTAAGAAGAGAGAAGAGTAGGTGGATTACATAGATAATAGGGTGAAACAGAAGCACGCAACCATTCAAGTAAAATACGAAGTTTGTGTGGGAGTGTGTACTCCTGTGTGCCCACTCCGGAGCAGGGGTCTATTGTATTAAAAATCAGCACTTTCATTGCAAAAACATGTCTGGTAGATTTGATTTAAAATATTCAAAAACTTCTATAAAGGAAATCATCCTTAAAAAATTAAAAGGCAAAAAGAATAAAAGGCAAATTTAACATGAAAATAAATATTTACATTATTCATGACAAAAAGGAGGTCCTTGTTATTCCTAATGTCTAGAGATTGCAATTCATTAAAGAGAAAAAATTATTGAGAACCCATTTAGTCTGAGGAGGTACATAGAAAAGTCTTTTCTGAACTCGGAATACTTGAGCTGCAAGAGGAAGGATGGGTAATTGTTGATCAAGGGAAATAAGGAAAGAGCACATATTTCAGGTCCTGAGAACACTTTTTCAGGTCCTGCACTTTCTCCATGGTTGAGTGAGCTCGGTAATGGAAGGGATTTGAGAGGCCAGTGAGATGGAGAGCAGGCAGTGAGGTTCAGGAGGGACAGAGTATGTGAGGAGCACATGTGGAGCATCCCGTACTATTCCTTAATGTGCCTCTCACACTGCTAATTTTATGTTTATTTGTGGGTCAGAGGTTGTGACTGTTTTTGCTCTGTTGTCTTTCTAAAGATTTATGTGGTGCCTGCTCATACTAGGTGTTCCACGCATGAAATGTTAGGTGTATAATAAAGATTGAGACCAAAAGCGCCCACTGTAACACAAAAAAGGAATCTTCAAGCTCATCATATGACTAAATGTAGACAAACAACAACAACAACAACAACATGGAATAGTAAAGTTAAATACAATGTAGTCATATCTATTTACACAAGTATTTTAGGAATAGAAACCTCATTAATGCTAGGATGTTTGCTAAAAGTATGCATCACAAAGAGAAATGAAGAGGAATCATAACCACAATCACAATGGAAAAAATATTTGAGGAAATGTAACAGTCATTACTGTGGTCAGCTGCCTGGAAAGAGCCTCTTAGTACATGAAGAAACTTTGGTCAGTTTCTTAACACAGTAAAGAATAGTTGTTTAAAACTGCAACCAAGGGGCGCCTGGCTGGCTCAGTCAGTAGAGCGTGCAGCTCTTGATCTCTGGGCTGTGAGTTTGAGCCCCATGCTCGGCACAGAGATCACTTGGAAAAAAAAAAAAAAAAAAAAAACTGCAGCCAACAGGGTATTCTACATTAATACACTAAATTATTTCTCTTAAATTTGTGAGCAGGTCAAGACAATCTGCTCCAACTCAATCACTCCATATTCTCTTGAATATTTATAGAGATTAGTAAGATAGGAAATGGATATTAGCCTGAATACCAAATGTCAGAAATGATTGCATTATTTATAGATATATTGTGGACACTAAAGGAAAACAACAATACAGAACTATTAAGTGCGATCAGACACTTACGACACTTAAGACAAATCTGCCAGCAAAAACAGGGAATATGATTTTTAAAAATCCAATCATGTGAGGAACAAAGAGGACAACATATCATGCATAACACATTTCGAGTGCGTAGTTAATAATAAGTGATGGGACAGGAGATGGAACAGGAACTAGAATTCATGGGAAATAATAAAGACGAGACTCACTGGAAAATAACTTACTGAAGAGTGTCTCTAGATTCTGAAAGAGAGCAGGAAACAGAACAAGAGCTGGGGAAGACTGGTTTAAGTCGCAAGTAAAGCACCTTCAAATTACAGGGACTTCAGCTTTGTAGACTGACTAAATATGGGACTGTACGTGTCTCATTACTCTTGAGATAAACCCAGTGCCCACTTTCTCACCCTTTCCCCTGTACTCCACCAGCCCTGACTGGGAAGTAATGATCCTACCGTCTCTGATGATTATCACTGAAGCTTTCTCTTCTCTGCAGTCTGTCCCAGGAGAACCCATTTGGGTTTTCCCCTAGGCTGGCAACAGAGAATTACAGGAAAGGGGCAAGAGGACATGTTATTATCACCTCAGTGGCTGAATTCTCAAAGGTCCTCATTGAATAAATTGTTCTTGTGACTTTCCTCGCTGCAAACAATTCAGGTCCCCTGGGATACAAAAATGAAAGAATGGCAAATGGGCAAAGATGAAGGTATATTCTCAAAAAAAAGAAATTCTTTTTTCTTTGGTTTGACTTAAAATGAGAAAATATCCCCTAAGAAACATTTAATTTCTACAAGAACCAAAACCAGGAGTCAACTTTATGGAATACTCATTCCTTGAAGAATCTTTGGAGATTTCAAAGATCACTTAGTCCACAGTGTCGTGGAGGCAAAGAGGTCCTTTCTGAAGCAAAGCAGAGTGGTTAATAGTTTTGGTTCTGTTAAAAGGACTAACCAAATGAGAACTGAAAATACCCCTTGACATTTGCTGGTGACATGGAGGCCTTTGTTGATATTAGGGAGGGCTCCATTTTTTACCTCGAACATGAGGGACAGGGGCATAAACAATCCAGGTAGAGCAGGTTGATGAGCGAGTGCTGAGGAAATGGAGGTGCCAATATAAACCACCTATAAAGTCTGTCAGGGAACGTGAGGATAGAGGTAAAACTGTGCAGATAAAAAATGGGGAGTATGGTTAGTTGAAGGAAATATGTGACAGGCTTAATTTCAAAGAGTATGGTCACATTTAGAGAAGACACTTGCATACTGTAGATATTCTGGCTACACAATTCACAGGATGCATATACACTCTAAGTCAGTGACAGTCATAATGTGCCCTAACTCAAATATATGGGGTACGTGGGTCCAGAAACCAAGGCTTGTTAGTAGAAGGAGCCCGTCTAATGTCACGCCCAGTGAGCCAACTGGACAGCATTTGCTTCAGGTCTCTTCAACTCTGGCCTCAGCCGCCTTAGAGGTCTTGACACCTACAAGGGTAGCACTTCCAGAGACATGGCCAAGGTCCTCTTGAACTTGAAGTTTTCCAGCTGCCTGGAACTTGAGGTCCATCATGCCAGGAGGAGGAGACGCCATTTTGGCAGAGTTAATTGGCCCTCGTCATGAATGTCATTGTGTGAGCACGTCAGTGGGCACGCGCTGCTGTCCACCTGTGATCAGTCAGTGGACGGGAGCAGCCAGCAGCATCCTCAGAGCAAAGACAGTGGTGGGTACAGATGGCTGTCAGGCAGTTACGCTCCCACAGCAGGAGATCTGAGTGGGTAAGTCCGTCAGCTCCCTTTAGCTGAGGGCAATTGTCTTAAGAGGGTTAAAGGCTGAGGGCTGTCAGACGGCTGTACTCCCTGAACCTAGAAAATAAGCCCTTAGTTTTGAAGGGAGAAGTGGGTGACCCCACACAGGGCTTACTACTGGCCACTCCATTACCATCTGGTTCATGAGCTGCAACAATATGTACAGTGTCCGTAAGAGTTTACTTGTGACGTAGGAGAGTCAGCAGTTGGGAAGGGCTATCCTTAGGAAGTGGGAGCCACAGTGAGACCCGAAGGACTGTCGGACTGCTGACAATACCGACTGCAGCTTTGACCCTCCTTTTTGGTCACGTTCCAGTGATGACCTCTCTTGGCGCTACCTGTTTTGGGCCCCTTGTAGACTAATATCGCCAAGGCCAGGATGGGGGTAGCCTTGCTTTGGTCCTCTATACATTTGTTAAAGATAACATAGTCTCTCCCCTTTGCGACACACAGAGTGCACCACAAGATCTCATTAAATGCTAGCTGTCAATTGGGTGCATGTGAAACCTTTGGTTTCACTACAGTTCCCCCTGGGAAAAAAAAGGGGGGGCCTCCTCTTGATCAATAAAATTTGTGGAGTAAGGTCCGGACTTTGCAAAGAATAGCTGTGTAGCACCTGGATTGTCATCCAACTGATCCCCTCATCTGTAAGACGTCCTGAGTAAAATCCCTGTATAAATTGTATCGAGTTGGGCACCTGGGTGGCTCAGTCGGTTAAGCGTCTGTCCTTGGCTCAGGTTATGATCCTCGGGTCCTGGGATGGAGTCCTGCATCGGGCTCCCTGCTTAGTGAGGAGCCCGCTTCTGACTCTGCCTGCCGCTCCCCATGCTTGTGCTCTCTCTGACAAATAAATAAAAATATTTATATATTTATAAATACTTATATAAATAAATAATAAAAATATTTATATATTTACAAATAAAAAAACAAACAAACATGAATCTCTGGCTGATGAGTTCAAGCTCCACCTTCAGCATAGAGCATACATTAAAAAAAAAAAACCACTATACATTCCTAATACCCACAAACTGGAAACAACCCAAATATTCGTCAACTGATGAATAAATAAATAAAGTGTAATATACTCATACAATGGAATATTATTGGCCAAGAAAAAGAAATGATGAGGGCGCATGGATGGCTCAGTTGGTTAAGCTGCTAACTCCTGATTTGGGCTCAGGTCATGATCTCAGGGTCCTGGGATGCTCAGGCAGTCTGCCTGAGATTCTCTCCCCCTCTCCCTCTGTCACTCCCCCACTCAAGGGCACATGCTCTCTCTCTCTCAAAGTCTTTTTTTTTTTTTTTTAAGATTTTATTTATTTTTTTTTATTTGACAGACAGCGATCACAAGTAGGCAGAGAGGCAGGCAGAGAGAGAGGAGGAAGCAGGCTCCCTGCTGAGCAGAGAGCCCAGATGCGGGGCTCGATCCCAGGACCCTGAGATCATGACCTGAGCTGAAGGCAGAGGCTTTAACCCACTGAGCCACTCAGGCGCCCCACAAAATCTTTTTTTTAAATGATGTATACTACAAAGCATATGAACCTTGAAAAGCATACTAAGTGAAAAAAAATCATTGACAAAAATTGTATGATTTCATTTCCATGAAATGACTATACAATACAAATCGATAGAGAAAGAAAGTAGATTTATGGATGCTTAGATGTTGAGGGAGGAGGAAAATAAGGTTTGGACAGCCACGGGTGCTTGCAGAGTGATGCAAAGGTTCTAAAATGTAATGCTTGCACCACTCTGACATACCAAAAAACATGGATCGGTATAATTTTAAAAGAGTAAATCATACGGTATGATTTACTCTTTTATACATATACATAAATATGATTATATTGTTTGTGCAAAACACAAACAAAAGGGAGAATTGATAATAGCTACATAAGTAAATTCATAAAAAATTTTGTCTCTGAAGAACCTTGAGCAGAAAGGTGTAATAACCACTAACTGCCATAATATTTTTATCACTCAATGCTAAAACATAGTATAAAATTATTGTAAAAAAAAAGAGTATGCTATGATCCTAAGTCTAGAAACTGATACAGGTGTATATAGAGCAATTCACTGTTTAATGAAAGTGGAATTTCCAATCAGTATATCAAAGATAGCTTAACAATAGATCATACTACAGAAGACTGTTTCTGGAGAAAAAGGAAAAATGGATCCACTATCCCACATCACATGCTACATTGCATTCCTGGAGGAATAAACATTATAATGTCATTAAAACATACATTAAGAAAGAAAATAGGAAGCATGTAGGTATGAAGAGAATTTTTCAAGGCAAGGCAAAAAAAAAAAAACCACCGGATTTTTTCAAAAGATTCCCTTGGCTACATGAAAATGACATATTTTATACAGAAACATGAAACATGAACATAGAATAGTTATGAATTCAAGGGATGAGTAAAACACATTTGCTAACGCACATAAACCATTCTCGTAAATGTGCTAATAAACCAGCATCTAAAAGGACCTTTATTAACTGGACCACGACGACCCGCTGAAATCCACATCACCCGTGGCAGCGGTAGGAACTTTGCAACCATTGCTGAAAACCTGAAAATGCCTGGAATAGGTGCTGTTCCACAACTTAGTATGGGAAGCCCTGGATTGTATGGAAAAATTTGAAAAATAAAAAAATAGAAACCGATGCAAGTGTATACACAGGAATTTACTGTATAACAAAGGTGGAATTTCCAATCAGTATGTCAAGGGTAGTTTATCAACAGGTAATACTACAGTAGGGTTTATTTACGAAGAAAAAGGAAAAACGGATCCACTATCCCACACCGCTATCCCACGAAAATACGTTCTTAAAATGTCGCTAAAAGCAATACGTTTAGAAGAAAATTGGGAAATCTGTATGGAATCCAGAGGTTGAAGAGAATTTGCAGGGTAAGGCGGGGACCCTCAAAATTACTTGTGAAGAAAGCATCGTCTGAGGGGCGCCCCCCCTAGCCTTGCCCAGACTTCCGAACACAGCACGGGCCTGGCTCGAACCCCACTCTGGTCCCTCGGATCCGTCCCTGCCCTCTGCCCCCGCGCTGGGCCAACTCCAGGACCCTCGGCACCCACTGGGTACGAAACTACCGGCTCCCGGCGAGAAACGGTCGCCCGCGGCCCGCGGTCCCGATTGGAGCCCCGCCCCTTAGGCCGATTGGAGCCCCGCCCCTTAGGGCGAGAGGCAGGAAGCGGAAGTGGCGTCACGCGCCCGCCGCGCTCTTGGCCGCGTTGCTCGGCGTGTCCCGGGCGACTCGGGCTGTCTTGGGGCTGAACCTGTGTGCGGCGAGGCCGCGTGCCGAGAAGGGGCGGATGCAAAGAGGGCGTTAAAATGCAGGTGCGACCCAGTCTCTGAGCGGCCTCTTTAGAGGGGCCGGGTCCTTGAGCTCGTGCCTTTCGCGGTCGCTGGTGCCCGCCGTGGGCCGGGCTGGGAGGTGCGGTAAGGGGGGCGACGGTGCCTCCGGGTTCAGACGCCTCAAGTAACCTTTGTGACTCTTTTCCAGGAGGAAGCGAATTTCCGACGAGCGAGGCAGGTTGTCCCGACCCCGCGCCCTGCGGTTCTCACGACGCTGGCGCTCCTGGCCCTTCTGGTGAGCACTGGGGGAGCCTTGGTTCAGTGCGCCTTTCCTCATATGCCAAAGAAAGTTTCTTGCGAGCTTTTGGCCTTGTCATTGCTTTTCTTTCTTTCTTTTCTTTCCTTCTTTTTTTTTTTTTTTTTTTTTTTTTTAAGATTTTATGTATTTATTTGACAGAGACAGCCAGAGAGGGAACACAAGTAGGGGGAGCAGCAGGCCGAGGGAGAAGCAGGCTCCCCGCTGAGCAGGTAGCGCAATGTGGGGCTGGATCCCAGGACCCTGGGATCATGACCTGAGCCCAAGGCAGACATTTAACGACTGAGCCACCCAGGTGCCCCCTGTTTTTCTTTTTGAAGATTAGCTATAGGTACAAAGAGAAGAGACTTAGGTTCAAGGGTATGCATATTTCTGTATGTAAGTATGAACATGTGTGGGCCACAAGTCATTCTTCTAGATGAAAGCAAGAATACTCCGCTATCTCGTGCTGTGAACGTCCTGGGAGCATGCATCTCCCACAAACCATCACACGAAGGGCCTCCAGGAGAAAAAGATGGGGGCTTTATGGCACTAGTTCCAGAATAACTGACTTTACCCTTAATGGGATGTTTGGACTCAGTGTAGTTTATCCCCTCAATTTTTCTTCTGTAAAATCTGAAACTAAACAAAATTTGAACATCCAGTACAGTGAATGTTCATTATAGTAGTTTCACTCATTTTTATCATTTTTTCATGCATACTCTCTCTCTCTGGATAACTGAATGCATTTTATGGTGAATTCAGCGTAAGTTGAAAATAAAATGCATGTATTAAACTTGACCTTTATTTTTTATTATTCACATATAATGTATTATTTGTTTCAGAAGTACAGGTCTATGATTCATCAGTCTTACACAATACACAGTGCTCACCACAACACATACCCTCCCCAGTGCCCATCTCCCAGCCACCCCATCCCTCCCACCCCACTTCACCCCAGCAACCCTGTTTGTTTCCTGAGATTAAGCGTCTCTTATGGTTTGTCTCCCTTCTTGTTTCATTTTTTGCTCTCTTCCTCTGTGATCCTCTGCCTTGTTTCTCAAATTCCACATATTACCGAGATCATATAATTGTCTTTCTCTGATTGACTTATTTCCCTTAGCATAATGCCCTGTAGTTCCATCCACGAAGTTGCATATGGCAAGATTTCATTTTTAATGGCTGCATAATATTCCATTATATATATATGTGTGTGTGTGTGTGTGTGTGTGTGTGTGTGTGTGTATATATCACATCACATCTTCTTTATCCATTCATCTGTTGTTGGACATCTAGGTCCTTTCCATAGTTTGGCTATTGTGGACATTGCTGCTATAAACACTCGGGTGCACGTGCCCCTTCGGATCACTACATTTGTATCTTTAGGGTAAATACCCAGTGGTGCAATTGCTGGGTCATAGGGTAGCTCTGTTTTCAACTTTTTGAGGAACCTCCATACTGTTTTCCAGAGTGGCTGCATCAGCGTGCATTCCCACCAACAGTGTAGGAGGCTTCATTCACCTTTCTCCACATCCTCGCCAACATCTATCATTGTTAATTTTAGCTGTTCTGACTGGTGTGAGGAGGTATCTCATGTGGTTTTCATTTGTATTTCTCTGATGCCTAGTGGTATTGAGCACTTTTTCATGTGTCTGTTGGCGATTTGGATGTCTTCTTTAAAGAAATTTCTGTTCATGTCTTCTGCCCATTTCTTGATTGGATTATTTGTTCTTTGGGTATTGAGTTTGAGAAGTTAGTTAAGTTGAGTTTGATAGATTTTGATTACCAGCCCTTTAATCTGATATGTCATTTACAAATATTTTGTCCCATTCTGTTAGTTGTTTTTTGGTTTTGTTAAATGTTTCCTTTGCTGTGCAAAAGCTTTTTATCTCGCTTTTGAACGTTACCAATAGTGGATGAAGTGCCAATTTTATTTTCTCTATTTTATTTTTAATTACTTTTTTTTTTAATTACTTTTTTTTTTAAGTAGGCTCCATGCTGAGCCCCCAGTGCAGGGCTTGAACTCACAACCCTGAGCCCAAGTGTCATATGCTCAAACCAACTGAGCCACCCAGGCACCGCTATTTTTAATTATTTTTTTAAAGATTATAGTGGATATCATGTTTAAATATGGTATGATCCCCAAGTAAAAATATATTCAAGACACACTATTAAGTCTATGAAGCTTTTTCAATTAGTGGATTTTAGTAAATGTTAATGTAGAAGTTATGTTGAAGAGGAACAAAAGCCAATCAATGTCCCTTGTATCTTTTTCTTCCATAACTTTTTTGAGTATATAAATGTTATCACATAGTTGTTATACATATGATTATTACATGTTTAACTAGTTATCTAAGTTTTTAGGATATGAAATTTTAACATACAAATTTTGGAATTCTAATTGGATCTAATTATGGAACTTTTATTATATAATTTATTTCAATTCTATATTAAAATATTATGTATACATGTTTTTTATTTAACTATCTTTTATTTTCTCCCCCTGCACCTAGGGATTTCTTGTTTTTAAAATCAGTAAGTAATGTAAGAGTAGCACTATGGTTTCTATACCTGGCAATTGCTGGGTACCTAAAATTTAAAGTTCTCTTTTTGGGGGGCTGGGAGTGCTTCCCAAAAAAGCTGCAGCCCTTACTTTTTTTTTTTTATTATTGATTTAGTCTCCTGTCTGACCTCAATTGTTCCCCTAAAAAAAAAAAATAGTATTTACCTGATAAGCTCCTGGTGGTCCCAAGTGGCCCCTCCTATGAGCATCAGGTTCTTTCTAGGGTATCCCTATCAACTTTAGAGGGGCTGAGGTTTAAATCCAAGAGAAAAATAATGGCAGAATCCTGATTTTGTGATAATTTGATTTTCAAGAGGCTGCTTTTAGCATGCTGATAGGCAGCGGCACTCAAGAATGCCCAAATACACTGACCAGGAGACTAACAACCTCATATGAGCTGAGAAACCTCCTCAAAGGTCTTAGAGAAGCAAAAACAAAATACTCCTTCTTTTCTTTTTCATTACACACTGAGCCACCAGTCTCCATGGATGGGATCTTCTTTATCCCACTAGGTCAGAGAACAAAGAACAAAGCAGGTGTCAACACAGGGATTTGCCTTTAACGCAGCATTTACATTTTTGGAAGCCAGAATTATCAATAGGCTAGACCCCCTCCACCTAACTACTGATGAATGAGAGGGGCCTGTCCAAATTTCAAATCAAATGGATGAGTGTTTCCCAAGGAACATTCAATGACAGCTTCTAATGGCCTGTCATTGCCATTATACGTGAACACAATTCACCCCAGACTTACTTGTCCACCAAAGTAGATTTCTCACAAAGAAGGAACAGCACCTGGGACTCAATGCTTGGCTCCTAAGCCCTCCACGGTGGCCCTTGGTGCTCTAATGGTGTTGGCAGGCCAGTGGATCAGTCTCAGCACCCTCACAGTAGTCTTGAGGATAACCATTCTGTGCTTTCCACTCTCCAGGAAGCCTCCGCGGAGCCTCTTTTTAGTATATGCCAATTATCCCTAGATGATTCCATGACTTCTCATCCAGTAGGACACTTCGTTAATAAAATGTTGATTGGGGACCTCTCATACACCCAATCCTAGTAAGTATATAACACAAGAATCTGGAGTCAATCTCTTACCACAGTTTAGACTGGAAAACCACAGAACATGCAGACACTGCACAAGGCAGTAATGGTTAAAGTTCAAGTACACCAGTAGCCAGTAGTACCCTCAGGCAGAACTTGCTGTTTGGTGTAGATAGTAAGTAAGCCAAGAGCAGTCCCCCACCAAACAGAGTCACCCTGTCCCAAACGATTTGTGCTGGGGTCCTAAATTATAAAGGTAACCAGATGATAACACAGATAGGTGAATGCCACTGAAAGTTGATTACTTACAGTTCCATGAGAAGGGGGCACACCTTCTGCAGGATCAATAGGGAAGCACCAGGCCAGTGAGGAGGCAGGAAACAGGAATGAGGGAAAAAGCATAGGTCATTGCTGTGTTGGGGTTTCTTCAGGAACGGCAAGGCGGAGCAAGGTAAAGCTACATATTGTGTAGTTTAAATAATTCCAGGGTGCTCTGGATCACAGTTGTCCACTACCTAGCCCTAGGTTGATTTAGGGCAGCAGAAATACTGGATTGTGTGACAGTTAAGATAAAGGAGGTGATTGGACTATGGGCTCTGGAGTGGTTGGTTTGCATATGAATGTGAGCTTCCAAAGAAGTTATTTACTGTCTTTAAAAATTAGCTAGTCCTGCCTTTGTCTGGAGGCAGCCATCCCCTGAAAGGCAAGCCAAGAGGGGCACTTGCGAGTACATCCAGGAGCTATGGAGGAGGAAGCAGTCCAAGGTAATGCTCTTTCTGCTCTGGGTGCCCCCGCTCTGGGCACTTCACAGGGCCCTCCGCCCAACCCAGCCCGATAAAGCGTGCAGACTGGGGTACAAGGCAAGCAAGTTTATGTCGTATATTGGATTTGTGTGTGTGGCGTAGTGGCCGCAAATACCCAGTTCCTAAGGGCGTAACTTACGCGGCAAGCCTGTCCATCCTGGTGTTAACCAGCTAAAGTTTGCCCAACATCTTCAGTCTGTTGCAGAGGAGCAAGCTGGATGCCACTGGGGCTCTGAGAGTCCTGACTCCTTACTGGGTTGCTGAAGGTTCCACATACAAATCATTTGAGGTTATCCTCATTGATCCATTCCATAAAGCTATCAGAAGAAATCCTGACCCCTAGTGGATCACTAAACCAGTCCACAAGCACAGGGAAATGGGAGGGCTGACATCTGCAGGCTACGAGACCTGTGGCCTTGGAAAGGATCACAAGTTCCACCACATTATTAGTGGTTCTCACCAGGCAGCACGGAGAGGGCGCAATATTATCCAGCTCCACTGTTACTGCTAATATAAGTAATGTTTGTAAATTTCCTACCTATTAAACAATTTAGGTCAAACCACCACCATCACCGCCACCACCACCACCTAGTCCTGGGAGGGGCAGTCTCTCCAGGCAGCAAGACCCCTAAAGATGTTAAAGTAATAGAATACACAAAAAATTAAAAGCATGATTAATACAATGGTTAAGCCAATGTCCAAACACAATGGTTTCCTCTTGGATGGAAGGTGACGATGCAAGATGGAAGAGATTCACACGGGTAAGGTAACCGTCCATTTCTTTATCTGCAAGGTGGATACCTATGGACACACTGGTTTGTAGTTTATTAACAGCATTTATGCATTTTCACACTAGTTTATGTATGTATGCTAGAATTATAAAATTTAAGAATGGGGAAAAAAGGGACGCCTGGGTGGCTCAGTTAAGCATCTGACTTCAGCTCAGATCATGATCTCAGGTCCTGGGACCCAGCCCCATGTTCGGGTCTGCCCTCAGCAGAGTCTGCTTGTCCCTCTTCCTCTCCTTCTGCCTCTCCCCAACTCATGCTCTCTCTCTCTCAAATATTTTAACAGAATGGGAAAAAAATCACAGAACAGCATTAAAATAATGTAGTAGATGTAGGGTGCCTGGCTGGCTCAGGACAGCATGCAACTCTTGATCCTAGGATCTTGAGTTTGAGCCCCACATTGGGGAGTAGAGTTTATTAAAAAAAAAAAAAAAAAAGGTGGGGGGGCGCGCCTGGGTGGCTCAGTGGGTTAAAAGCCTCTGCCTTCGGCTCAGGTCGTGATCTCAGGGTCCTGGGATCGAGCCCTGCATGGGGCTCTCGGCTCAGCAGGGAGCCTGCTTCCCCCTCTCTCTCTGCCTGCTCTCTCTGCCTATTTGTGATCTCTCTCTCTCTGTCAAATAAATAAATAAAAAATCTTAAAAAAAAAAAAAAAAAGTAGGCAGGGGCGCCTGGGGTGGCTCTGTGGGTTAAGCATCTATCTGCCTTCGGCTCAGGTCATGACCTCAGGGTCCTGGGATGGAGCCCTGCATCAGGCTCTCTGCTCAGCAGGGAGTCTGTTTCTCCCTCTCATTGTCCCTCTGTGCTCTCTCTCAAATAAATAAAATCTTTAAAAAAAAAAAAAAAAGAGGAGGAGGAGGTAAAGCAGAAAAGTCAGAGATGGTAGTATGAGTATGAGATGGACTGACATTCCTGGCCTTTCAGAAGAAGAAAAGATCCAGGAAAAAAGGAAGACAGAAGGGCATCTAGAAGCTGGAAAAAGGAAACAGATTCACCCCTAGAGCCTCCAGGGAGGAAAACAGTCCTATTAACATCTTGATTTTAGTTCACGGAAACCCTTTTCAGAGTTCTGAACTCCAAAACTGTTAAGGTAGTAAAATTTTAGTTGTCTTCTGACATTGTTTGGTAGTTTGTTAGAGCAGCAATAGTAAACCAATAACACAATGTAAAGCTAGAATATTAAGGTACAGATTGTGAGGTCAAAGAGAAGTATCTATGGGGCGCCTGGGTGGCTCAGTTTGTTAAGCAGCTGCCTTCGGCTCAGGTCATGATCCCAGGGTCCTGGGATCGAGCCCCACATCGGGCTCCCAGCTCAGCAGGGAGCCTGCTTCTCCCTCTGCCTGTTGTTCTCCCTGCTTGTGCTCACTCGCTCCTTCTGACAAATAAATAAATAAAATCTTAAAAAAAAAAAGGATAGAATGGGTAGGGTAGAATACGATGGACAATGTATATACGAGTTTCTCAGGACCCTATACCAAGACAACCTTGGCACACCCTGTTCTATAAAGCCAGCTTTTGAAAAAGGTTCCCAGTAACTTTTATGGTTAAATCCCATCCTCATCCAACTCACCCAAATCCGCATTTGGTATAGCTGATCAGTCACTGCTCCTTGCCTTGGATTCATGGACATCAATCTTAATTTTATTCCTATTTCATGGGCCACTACTTTTCAACTCATTCGTTACTTCCTCCCTGACTCCAACTGCCAGAGTCCCAAGGTTTGCCAACCCTCAGATGAAATTATCTGAGTGGTTTTAAGTGCCATCTATACATCGATTCTAAAATATAAGTGCTCAGCCTGATAAGCTTTTTTATGTACCAAGAAGTCTACATATAAGCAGTCCAATGACTGCTGCAATACTACAAACAAAGCATCTCTGCGTTTTTCAGCCGTACCCTATTTGTCTGTAGTTTTTATCCTCATAGTACCCCATGTATAAGAGCAACCTTTGAAGAGAAAAAGCCATTGGAGACTGTCTCCTTTTTAACAGCTTTCCCAGAATCCACACGGATGACTTCTGCCAACTTCTTACTAGCCAGGACTATGAAATATAGTCTTCTCATAAATCCAAGGAAACCTGAGAAGTAGGAATGATTTTTTTTTTTTTTTTAATTATGTGCCTGGAGATAACCTGCATTCTATTTATAAGGGACAGGAATATTGAGATGACTAAATACTACTTGCCATACAAAGCCAGAATTTTCCTATAATCGAATACTATAAAGAGCCCCATTTTATGACCCACTTGCAAATACACTAGAAAACAGTACCTGAAAACATAAAATGCTCTTACATTGCGAGGGCACCTGGGTGGCTCAGTCAGTTGAGTGTCCAACTCTTGTTTTCAGCCCAGGTCATGATCTCGGGTCATGAGATTCAGCTCTGCATGGGACTCTGTACTCAGCAGGGAATCTGCTTGAAAGATTCTCTCCCTCTGTCCCTCCCCCAGCTCACATGCACTCTCTCTATCTCTCAAAATAAATAAATATGTTTTTTAGATGCAAAATGCCTGGGTGGCTCAGTCGGCTAAGTGTGTGCCTTCGGCTCAGGTCATGATCCCAGGGTCCTGGGATAGAGCCCCACATCGGGCTCCCTGCTCAGTGGGGAGCCTGCTTCTCCCTCTGCCTGTGCTCTCTCTCTGTGTCAAATAAATAAAACCTTTCTTAAAAATGCTCTTACATGGCCAAATAAAGTTCAAATATCTCATATAATTCAATGAAGACATATACACAGGGAAGTCTTTAGATCTGAACCATAATGAAAACACCATTATATCAAATGACTATACTATTGCAGAAATTTTACTTAAGAGTATCTTTAAAAGCAACTAAAACTTTGTAAAACAAAACCACCGCAAAAAATAAAAGTGCCAGCGGCTTTCCTTGAGAATGAGACACACGGAAAGGCAACTGCATTTACATCATTTATTTCAATCTGACCTCCAGGAAGAACTGTCTTGTGCACACTAAGTGAAGAGCAGTATCTGAAAGCTTCCCCAAATTCCTCTCGTTCATACTTTATTCCTCCAGCGCGCATTCTGTGAGTCTCTTAAGGGATGATGTATATTTACCAGAAATCACTCCCACATTTTTACATTCATTCAGCTTCTTTCCAGGGTGGGTTTTCACAAGTAGAGTAAGATGTATAAGATGGATACACCATTTCCCATGTACCCTACAACCACTATTTCTCTCCGGTGTGGATTATTTTTACTAAAGGTCAAAAGCCAAAAAATAAACACACACACATATATACACACACAAAAGCATACTCATTATTTCTAACATTCGTAACATTTTCTGCCTCTGTGAGATTACGGAAGAATGTTAACATACGGGGCTGATTTCCCACATATCTCACCATCATAAGGTTTCTCTCCACTGTGTGTTGTGACTTACTAACACCCGAACAATCTTCAATATTTCTTACATTCATGAGTCTCCCTGCATATGAAGCAATCAAGAATTTCTAAAAGCTTTACCGAAGCTTTCCCATGATTCTTATATGTATAGAAATCTCTCCACTATTTTTTTTAAATGTTGAGTTCTTAAAAGATAATACAAGAAACAACTGTAGGTCTTCCTGGGTCCTTTACATTTATAGGGTTTTATACCAGTATGAAGTCTCATATGGATATTAAGGCCTTGGCACTAAGATTTTACCACATTCCTTACATACAGATGATTTATCCCTACTTGTATAAGTTATCATGTGCTATCAAAGCATGTGATCATATTTTAAGGCTATACCTCATTCTTACCTTCACATCACTTTTACAGTAATTTCTTGTTTATTTTTAAGTAACCTCTATGCACGACATGGAGCTCGAACTCGCAACCCTGAGATCAAGAGTCGCTTGCTCTACTGACTGAGCCAGCCAGGCACCCCTAACTTTTACAGTAACTTTAGATATATAAAATTAATGTTAGGGCAACAACAAAAAGGCTCTCCCACATACCTTATAACTGGAAGGCTCTCTCAAGTGTGAGTTCTTACACTTTCTGTAAACTGTAAACAATTACTGCTCTCCCATATGCCTTATACGAATGCAAATTCTGCCCCAGGAAGTTCCTATCATGTAAGGATGAAAAATGAGTAAAGCTTTCTCACACATTCTTTACTTTCGTAAGGTACTTTTTATCCAGATGAGTTTAGATGTGAATACTAAGGTCTGAAGAACATTTACAGGTTTTTTCACACGACTTAGTTCTTAAATGTTTAGCAAGTGCCGAAGATTGAGTGAAGGTTTTCCCACAGTCCTTACATGCATATGGTTTCTCTCCAGTGTGAGTTCGCAGGTGAATATTAAGGCATGTGGAGTATCTAAAGGCTTTCCCACATTCCTTACATTTGTACGGCCTTTCTCCAGTGTGCGTTCGCATGTGCATAGTAAGATTTGTAGAACGAGCAAAAGCTTTCCCACATTCTTTACATGCATAGGCCTTCTCTCCAGTGTGAGTTCTTAAATGTGTGGTAAGGCCTGAAGACTGAGTGAAAGCTTTCCCACACTGCTTGCATTCATATGGCTTCTCTCCAGTGTGTGTCCTTACATGCTGACTGAGCACTGAAGAATTATTAAAGGCTTTCCCACATTCCTTACATACATAAGGTTTCTCTCCAGTGTGCGTTCGCACGTGTAAGACAAGTCCTGAGGAACGAGTGAAAGTTTTCCCACACTCCTTACATAAATAGGGCTTTTCTCCACTGTGAATTCTTACGTGCTTTGTAAGGTATGAGGAGTGAATAAAAGCTTTCCCACAGTCCTTACATGCATACGGTTTTTCCCCAGTGTGAATTCGCATGTGTAAGGTAAGTCCTGTGGATCGAGTAAAGGCTTTCCGACATTCCACGCACACATAGGGCTTTTTTCCGCTGTGAATTCTATGATCTGTAAGGTACGAGGAATGGGTGAAGGCCTTCCCACATTCTTTACATCCATATGGTTTTTCTCCAGTGTGGTGTCTCCTGTGTACCTTAAGGGAAGACCGATTAACAAAAGTTCTCTGACAGTCTTTGCATTCACACACTTTCCCTCGTGTCTGAGTTTTCTTGTGCCCAGTAAGATTTGAAAGCTGACCAAAGGCTTTATCATGCTGAACACTCTCAGAAGTTTTCTCCCCAATGGGGATTTCCTTGAGCAAAGTACAAATAAAGTTCTTTTTAAAGGCTTTTCCATTCTGATTACCCTTAGAAGTTTTCTGTCTGCTGTGAGTCATAAATGAGTGCCCACTAAACACTCTTCCACACAAGTTAGAGCCATATCGTTTCGCTCCAGCATTGCTTCTCTCCTGTTGATTAAGGTTTAAACGACAACTAAAGACTTATTCACACTCACTAGAACAGAATTTCTCCCCCATCACAACTTTTATGCATTGGAAACATCATCATAATAGAAGTGTTTTTTCCATTTCAGTGTACATAGTTCCTGCCCTGTTTTTGAGTTATTTTAAAGATTTATTTATTTATTTGGCACAGAGAGAGAGATCACAAGTAGGCAGAGAGGAAGGCAGAGAGAGAGGGGGAAGCAGGCTCCCTGCCGAGCAGAGCCCGATGCGGGGCTCGATCCCAGGACCTGAGATCATGACCTGGAGGAAGGCAGAGGCTTTAAACCCACTCAGCCACCCAGGTGCCCTTGAGTTATTTTAAGTTGAATAAACAGACTCTGAGGCTAGGACCCTGAATTATACTCTAATTTCACAGAGTATCATCTGGTAATTATTCATACTAAATCATTTAAAACCTAATCCCAGTGCATCAAAAACTGGACATCTGAGTTATATTTACGTGGATCTCTGAGGAGAAATGGGTTTGAAGTAGGTTTAGAGCGCTCCCCAAATTCCTGACATTCAAAGAATCTCTTCACAGATTCTGCTTTCTTTGGGTAAATGACATTTATTTCATATCATCTGCATGAAGTTTGTACTTCTGGTCCAGGTGTGGAAGAAAGGAATTACTTTTGGAGATCTTACCGACTGTATTCCATTTGATGTTTTTTCCAAAGAAATATCTTGAAGGCGTGTGAAACCTTTGGTTTTGAGCTGCAAATCCAATTCTGAAAAAAAAAAAAGTGGGAAAATTTAGTTTTGGAGAAAAATCCTGGGATAAAGTTGTTTAAAAGCATAGAGCCCAGAGAATGACGCCACAAAATATGGTGGAGTCAGGAACTCCAGGACTCCTTCCCACCAGAAAACAAATACGAAGCTTACAAAACTATCAAAATCAACTATTACAGAACTTTGGAATCTAGTGAAAACTTACAACTGCCAAGCGCACACTTACGGAAAAAAGCGGCAGCTCTAGTTCACCAGGAGAGTGCTGAGGCATTCTGATCAGCCCCCTCCCATCCCCGCTCTGCAGATCAGCTGCGGCCATGCAGACAAGAGGATGCATCCCTGAGCGAGTTACAAGTGCTGAAAGGCACACGATGGACTTTGTTCTCAAAGAACCGCCATTGTGTATTTCCATCTGTCTGGCAGCTTCCTCGAGTGTCGCGGCTGCAAGGGTGTGCCTTTGTATCATCCAACTCAGAGAGTTCCCAGGGGCAACGCAGCATCTCAGACGACTACTGATTAAAGTGTCTAGAGGCAAAGTACTGCCTACAGCAGCCCAAGGAAAGGGAGAGCATTTGGGACAAACAAAAGACAGCCTGAAAAGCCTTAGAAGGAACAGACTGGAAATGTTGGTATGTGCAGAAACAGTGCTTTCAAAAGCTCAAGTGTTTACCAGTGAATCAAGAAGTCCACATGCACGCCTGAGGCTGGGCGGCTGGAGAGGACCCAAAGCTTTCACCTCTTGCTGACCTTCAGCATCCACTCCACCAAGAATGGAAGGCTAAGAAAGAGTGGTGCATGGCCTCGCTGAACACTGAAGGAATGGCACAACACAGAGCCAACCAACAAAAACTCAAAGAATACTTTCAGTTTTCTTGGCTCCAGTTATTTAAGGAACTTCTGTCACTCTAAGATGACCACTAAACTAACAGGACACAGATTTCAGGGACTGCACTATAAAGCATGCAGAACACACAAAAATAATTTACAAAAGCCACTAAACAAACACCAACAATACACAACAAGCAGCAACAACAAACCCGGGGAGGGGGTGAATCAGATTTTCAATTGCCACATTATGATGTCTAAAATTTATATTTCCAACTAAAATATATGAGGTATGCAAAGGAAGAATAAAAAAATTAATACAAATTATTCCTGGAAGCCAAGGCATTGGACTAATAACTTTAAATCACTTTGTTTCAACACATCCAAAGAGCTAACAGAAACCATGGACAAAGAACTAAGGAAATTAGAAGAATTAGAACTCACTTAAGAGACTGTCAAGTAAGAGACAAAAATTACAAAAAAGAACCAAACAAAATCCTGGAGCCAAAAAATACAATATCAGAAATGTGTGGTACAAGCAAAAGGATAGACATATACATGAATAGAACAGAGAATCCAGAAAAAAAAACCATACATCTAGAATCAATATATTCTCACCAAGTGTGCCCTGACCATTCAATGGGGAAAGAACAGTCTCTTCAATACACAGTGCTAGGATAACTGGATATTTCTATGAAGAAGAATCAAATTGGACCCCTACTTCACACCATATACACAAATTCACTCAAAATGGATCAAAACCCTAATGTAAAGGCTAAACATATAAAACCCTTAAAAGAAAACAAGGGGGTAAATCTTCAGAACCTCGGATTTGACAGTGTCCAATCTTTCTATTCTTAGACATGACATCAAAACCACCAAAGGAAACAAAGATAAACTGAACCCCACTGCAATTAAAAATGTACATGAAAGAACACTATCAAAAAAGCAAAACGAAAGCCCCAAAAATGGGAGAAAATATTTGCATATCATCCATGTGATACAGGTCCACTATTAGAGTACAGAAAGAACTCCTACGCTTCAACAACAACAAAACAAACAACCCAAGGTAAAAAATGGGCAAAGAACTCGAATCGGCATTTCTCCAAAGACATAGAAATGGTCGATAAGCACACAAAAGCATGTCCGACATCATTTGTTTCAGGGAAATGCATATCAAAACTACAGTAAGATACCACTTCATACCTGCTAGGATGGTTACTATTAAAAAAAGAAAAGAGAGAGAGGGAGGGAGGGAGGAGAAGTGATGGCAAGGATGTGGGGTAACTTCTACACTGCTAGAGGGAAAATAGGATAGTACAGCTTCTGTGTAAAACAGTTTGGTAATCCTTAACAAGTTAAACATAAAACGACCATATGCCCCTACAATTCTATTTCTAGGTAATAAGTAATAGTTATGAAATTGAATTCTGTATGATTCTATTTGATATGTACAGAACAGACAAACCTGTAGATTAGAAAGTGATTACTGGTTGCAGGAAGTGGGGGGTAGAGCTGAAGGGAGGCTGACTGCTTAATCGTTACAGGGTTTCCTTCTCAAGTGATGAAAATATTTTGGAACTAAAAAGAGCTTGATGGTTGCACAACACTGTGAATGTACTCAATACCAATAAATCATATTCATTAAATGGTTAACTTTTGTGTATTTTATCTCAAAAAAAAACATGGCATATACACATGTCTAAATATGCATGAAACAAGATAAAAAGGTTGAAACAAAAGGGAAGTTGGATTACACAGAGTACGGCTGTGTTAGGAATTTGGCAATGATAAGGGTACCATGTTGAAATTGTAGGCAATTTACAAAGCTTAATACTCTGGAAAACTAAGGCTGACAGTGAAAAAAAACACTGACAGAATCGGGAAAACAAGAGAGAAAGTACTGTAAA
Organism: Potos flavus; assembly: GCA_028534135.1. Taxonomy (NCBI): domain Eukaryota; kingdom Metazoa; phylum Chordata; class Mammalia; order Carnivora; family Procyonidae; genus Potos; species Potos flavus. Next base: position 5,027,924 of record CM052898.1, read on the forward strand.
ATGAGCTATCTGCAAGTAATGAAATTTTCAACTGAGTCAGAAAGATCTTTCTGGGAGAATAGAAAAAGGTTGAGATCACTGGAAATTTAAAGGTAAAGGGAGATGAATGTTTCTTTTTTTTTTCTTTTTAAGGATTTTGTTTATTTATTAGAGAGAGAGGAGAGGGAACACAAGTGGGCAAAGGGCCAAGGGAGAGGGAGAAGCAGTCTCTCCGCTGAGCAGGGAGCTTGATGTGGGACTCGATCCCTGGACCCTGGGATCATGACCAGAGCCGAAGGCAGACGCTCAACCAACTGAGCCAGCCAGGCACCCAAGATGAAGGTTCCTAAGCAAACTCAGAAACCGAATGACTTCAGCCTTCTCAGAAAGAGTATACCTCTGAAAGTTTGCCAAGTGGCATTACCAAACGTACTGCACCTTTCCCAGGCTAGCATCATTTGTCACAATACTGTGCCTCGTGAACTTACCCTGCAGAATTCCTCTCCCTCCTGTCCTCAGCTCTTCTGCTTCTCCCATTAGAGAGTTGAGATCAGGTTTGCATGATTCGCATCCTGCTTGCAGGAAAAATAAAGACCTCGCAAGACATGAAACATGGCTCTTTGGATAGGAACCAACACTTTAGCTTCAGGGTTTCTGTAGACAATGAAGTCTCGCTTTACAAACAGCAAAATAATCACACAAAATTTTAAATCAATGCAATAAAACTATTCTAAAAGGAATAAAAATATAAGCACATTCTTTCTGTGCCCTCAAATGACTAGAGAGCTCTAAGGCTTGAAAATCATGTCCAGCCTCTACACACATTTAAAGTCCTAAGGTTTTCAGTCCCTGAAAGGAATAAAGTCATTTTTTTAGACAGATCTTCACTTTCACAGGGAATCCTCTAGAGGGTAAAGCCCCTGAAGCCAGGGATTCTGTCCGTCTTGTTTACCACAGTATTTGCATTTGACAGCAAAGATACTTAAGAGACATTCATTTCATAAAGGGCTCAGTGAAGAAATGATGCCAGCCTTACCCAGTATAATGAGATTCTGGTAGTTCTCCAACATCACATCTCTGTAGAGATCTCTCTGTGTTTGATCCAACAAAGTCCACTCCTCCTGGGTAAAGTTCACGGCCACATCCTCGAAGGTCACTAAGTGCTAAACCATCAAATACATGCTGGCTTCAGCTAACCACTGTTGAGGTTCTCAGGAAGATGCATGGGGGACTGAGGAAGGTAGACCAGAAGCCTACAGTACTCCTGGGCCCAGACCTCTCCTCTTCTCTACCTACAGATGCTGCCTGGTGATCACAGCCAGTCACATGGACTTACCCGCATCACTGACATGTGACTGAACTTAGATTGCCACGAGTCGACTGTGGGCTCTTCTTGCTTTATTCCTCCTCTATTTATTAGCACTGAACCCAGCACAACACTCTGTAAAATCTTCTAACAGATGATTTTCACAGTCACACACACATTCCATGAGATTAGATACCTTCATATCATTCCTCAGTATCTATCATAACACTCAGCAAAACAACAAGCCAACAAGCATGACGGACGCTCAGAAAGAATGAATGAATAGTGAGATACAAGAATCATATCCAGTGTAATCCCTGCATATTCTGAGATGACTATGAGTCCTGGAGAAATTGACCTGAGATTCATTCCTTCAGCAGGGCCACTAATTGCTATGAGAAGCCTGGGGACATTACAAGGAGATATGGCTACTCAACAAATAAGCCTGACATTCTGAAGAAAGGTCAACTTTCCACTTACCTGAGAAGAATCCATCAGTAACCCAGCCACCATCTTTGCCTCCTCGATTTTCCCGTCACGAAGACAGAAAGGGTTCCAAGAAAGATGACCTCAGAGAGAAGAATGCCATGAACTCTGAAGCCAATCCAGTTCCAATAATCACATGCTTATAAGCTATCTCACACCATCCATGCACACAACATACCACAGACACAGTAATTCCATAAACTGGCAAGGTGCTCTGAGCTACCTGGAGCAAAAAAATGGTTTTCCAGATCTTGCTACCCATAAGGAACACGTTAAATATTCCATCTTAGAGTTACACAAATTACAGTACAGAGAGGCAGAGCTGTTTGACACAACAGAATTCATGAACATATTATCCCCTCAAAAAGCACACACACCTTCTTGCCTCCCAAATCCGAGGAACCTGACTTATACATGCTCTGCTCACTGCACGATTACTCAGGCTCTGAGCACTGAGCCCTGGATCTGCCATTTGTGAAGGAACTATATAAAGAGAAGCAGCAATAAAGACTCACTACACACCTGATTCACATCAAGGGCTGCCATCCTGTGAATCTGATAGTGAGAGTTTCCAGAATATTCTACTTCTCACTCAGAAGACCACTTCAGAGAAGCTTTTGAGTTTAAATTAAGAGCTTGATCTCAATTTCTCTTTGAATACTGGAGTGTCTGGGCAACTGGTTCACAATATCCATCATTAAGCAATAGACATTCTTCCTCAATCATCAAACATCACTCTTTAGCCATCTCTGTGCAGATGAAACATGTGACAGCCATTAAAAACTCGAATATCCTACCATGCAAATATTAATACCAACTTCTATTTACTGAGTACTGTTAGTAGTTCTATATATATAAAAATGCCTTTAGTTGCCCTAACGACCCTCCAAATTGGGTATTAATAACTGTCATTTAATAGTTGAGAAAATGGAGGTTCACACAGTATTAATAACTGTCTCAAATCACCCGTCAGGAAAGGTAAGCCAGGCAGACACATACTGGTATGGCAAGAGCCTTATCTCCTGTGGTGGTTGTTATTCCTGACGAGACCAGAATTCAATTCACATCCTCTGCTAGGCATAATGGAGATGAGAAATACAAAAGGTTTTATGAAATGAGAAGTCCCCCGAGTACCCCTGCTGGAGCTTTGCTGGATTTGGAACCTTTACCTCCTTCTGTCTCTTATTCTTCATTCAGTTAGCAAATACTTAGTAAGGCGCTTCCTTCTGCCAGGCCAGGTACTAGCCAATGAGAAGGAAACAGTTCTTAGGGATCTCACAGTTCAACCAGGCAATGCAGGTAATAAACAGATAATTATCAGTTGGTGATGAGCAGTATAAAGAATCAATCCCATTAAAGTATAAGGAGTACTTACTGCACATACACAATATACACCTGATACAGAAACAAGGCTAGTTAAAGGAGGGATAAAGATAGAATAGGGAAATAATCACTTCAGAGGACTGTGATAATTGATACCTCACTTAAAAAGTAGTGTCCAAATTTTGACCCAAAGACATCCAAACTTGAAATATCATCATTTTAGAAAAACTCAAAATAACATTTCTCACGTTAGGCACTCCAACAGCATCTGAATCATGTCACTGGGTTTTTGTTTTTGTTTTTATGTTGAAACTGAAAGCTTTTCATATTATCTCACAGTTAACCACAAAGACTAGTATATAAATATATCATGCATCTTTTCACCTTTTCTTATTACTAATAGATCAGTTCTACTTTTTTCCATCATTAATTTTATTTTTATTCATCCATTCAGTACATTTTCTTCTACTTCTATACTTCTTGCTCAACCTTATGAAGTAGCATGCTTAGTTCCATTTCTCAAACTTCTTTTATTAAATTACAGCATACATACAACTAAGGGAGGCAATCATGAATAAAAATCTCGATGAAGTATTAAGAAATGAACAGCCCATATAATCAACATTCAGGTTGAGAAATAGAATACATCCAAATCCAGCATCTCAGACGTATTCCTTGTCTCTCTTTCAAATCACTCACTCCATGCCTCCCAACTGCAACCACTATGCTGACATTTACTCTAGAGTGTTCTGCCTGTTTTTGAATTTTAAAGAGTATCAAACAGCATGCATTCTTTTATGTCTGGCTTCTTTCATTCGACATTATGTTTGTGACATTCATCCAAGTTGTTGCATCTGTGCGCCTTCCTTTTGCTAAAGAGTATGCCACAAAAAAATATATGCCATAATTCATCCACTCATCCCTTGATCCACTTTGGATTATTTCCAGTTGAGGGCTATTTCAAATAGTGATGTTACAAATACTGTTTATGTTAATTGGCGGACATGGGTGTGTGTTACTCATGTGTGAGTTAGTTGATACACTTTAAAAATGTGTTTCCACTAGCAGAGTATGCACGTCTCAACCAACACTTGGTACTGTCACTCTCTTTAGTTTTACTTTTAGACATTCAGTGTGTGTAGTAGTATTACACTGTGTTTATTTGCAAATCTCTGGTTGCTAATGACATGAAGCACCTTTTCATATATTTGTTGTCCATTTGCATTTTTTCTTTTATTGAAGAGCCTATTCGAACCTCTTGCTCATTTTTCACCCTGGGTGTTAATTTGTAGGAATTATTACATAACTCCTTTGTTGTTACATATGAGGCAATTAACCAAGTACTAAAGGTCGAATACCATGCCTGCAGATTATTTTAATCTCCTTATTTTCAAAGAGCTTATCATAAACATTTAACTATACACATGGAGATGCAGAAAGAGGTGCACTACGCATGCAAAATACTAACAAATGGTCAATGCGCAACAAGGTAACACCTGAATAATTCGTCAAACTTCAATAATAGGTGCCCACAGCCAGAACATTCCCGTCCAGTGCTCAACAGAACGCCCCACAGCCGCCAGATCAGTGAGAAGGCACTGCGGCCGTTTTCCATCACTGCGTACACCTTTCTCCTCTGGAGAAGGGGCAGAGTGGCCTGGCAGCTTTTGACGAGGAGCACACCGGAGGGAGAAAAGGCCCTGCCTCCACCGGGCACCTTGCGCTACGGCCCCGACCCCCACCCGCGCGGGCGGAGCCGACAGAGGGTCTCGCGGCCGCAGTCCCTCAGGCGCGGTGCACTGGCGGGGAGGAGGCGCCACGAATCCCGACCAGCTCTGGAAGTTCGAAACCCCCGCGCCTGAGCGCCCCGCCGGAGGCCAACAGAGTGCAAAACTTACCTCCCACGCAGGGCGGAGCCGGAAGTGAGACGTTAGCCGACGAGCACTTCCGCTTCCGGTTTCCGTCACGAGGTCAGCGTAAGGGGCGGAGCCTCAGGAGCATCCGGGTCTGGCGGCGGTTGGCGGTCGCGTCTTCCGGACGTTCGGGGTGGCGTTCGGACCTGGGTCTAGAACAGGCTATCCCCACTGACCCGGCCGGAGAGCCAGCCGAGCGGAGCCGGGGGACCGAGCTGGAAGAGGGGCGGACGCGGTGGGCAAGGTTTGCCCCCGGGTTCCGGGCCAAGGAAGCTCATCAACCGCTTTTCTACGAGTCTTTCTCCTTGTTGGCTCAGCTCCACGCAGCGCTATGCATATTTATAAAGATGACCCTGCTAGTCCATAAAAGGAACTCCTAGCTCATTCTGTCCTCTTTTAGATCTTCAGTCTTGTTTGAGGTCGAATTCTCAAAGCACATAATTAACCCGTTTAAAATGTACCATACAGGGGCGCCTGGGTGGCTCAGTAGGTTAAAGCCCCTGCCTTGGGCTCAGGTCACGATCTCAGGGTCCTGGGATCGAGCCCCGCATCGGGCTCTCTGCTCAGCAGGGAGCCTGCTTCCCCCTCTCTCTCTGCCTGCCTCTCTGCCTACTTGTGATCTCTCTCTCTCTGTCAAATAAATAAAATCTTAAAGAAAAAAAAAAGCATAAAAAAATAAAATGTACCAAACAGTGGCTTTTAGTACGTTTTCATAATCACAAAAGGAAACCCAGTACCCTCTTAGCTATAATACCCACCTCACCCCAAGCCCAAGGCATCGACTAATCTACTTTTTGTCTCTAGGAATTTACCTATTCTCACATTTCATGTCAACAAAATATTACACAATATGTGGTCTTTGTGTCTGGCTTCTTTGACTTATATAACGTTTTCAAGGTTCACGGACGTGTACCATGTACCAGTACTTCATTTCTTTTTCTTACTGAACAATATTCCATTCTATGGGTGTGTCACAGTTTATCCATTCATTAGTTGATGGACATTGGGTTACTTCCCCTTTTTCGACTATTATAAATAATATAGGATATTTTTTGAACAGCGATCAGAGGAAAATTCATATTCTTAAACGTTTATATCTTGAAAAATGAGACAATAATATATGTCAAGCTAAAAAACAAAAAACCTAGAAATTGAATATCATTGCAAACCAACATAGGAAGTTATATAGGAACTTAACACCACAAAAAAGCATCAAGCCCAGATGGATTGGTTTTTGTCTGAGTGGGGGTGATAACAGCTTTACTAAAACATAATTCACATACAATTCACCCATTTAAAGTATACATCCAGCGGTTACTATATTCACAGAGTTGTGAAACCATTACCACAATCAATTTTAGAACAATTTTACCACCCCCAAATCCCCATCCCATCCCCAACCCTAAGCAGCTACTAATCTACTTATTGTCTCTATAGATTTGCCTATTCTGACAATTTCATGTAAGTTTTTAAAAATACTGTGTATGTGGTCTTTTGTAACTGATTTCTTCCACATAGTGTAAACTTTTCAAGGTTAGTCTATATTGTCGCATTTATCAGTATTTTATTCTTTTTCTAATTTATTTAAGTAATCTACACCCAATGTGGGGTTAAAACTGACAACCCTGAGAGCAAGAGTTGCATGCTCTTCTGACTGAGCCAGCCAGATGCCCTCGTATTTTATTCTTTTTAATTGATGAATAATATTCCTATCAGTTAGTGGACATTTGGGTTGTTTTCACTCTTTGGCCATTGTGAATAATGCTATGAAATACTGTCGTACAAGTTTTTATGTGGACATGTTTTCATTTCTTTTTTTTTTTTTTAAGATTTTATTTATTTATTTGATAGAGAGATATCACTCTCTATCAGGCAGAGAGGCAGGCAGAGAGAGAGAGGTAGAGAGGCAGGCCGGGGTGGGGGGGGGGGAAGCAGGCACCCCGCTGAGCAGAGAGCCCGATGCGGGGCTCGATCCCAGGACCCTGAGATCATGACCTGAGCTGAAGGCAGAGGCTTTAACCCACTGAGCCACCCAGAAGCCCCAATAAAAATATTTTTAAAAATATTTTTTATATATGGTTATGGTAGGGTTTGTTATTACCAGCTTATACTTCTAGTTGCAATATAAATTGCTATTTTTTTTAGAGGCAATTCAAATAAGAAAATCCTAAACTGTGAATATCTTTGGCTCAGCAATGGCACTTTTTAGGTATTTATCTTACAGGAAAGATAAAATAGATGTGTAAAAATTTTAACTACAAGGATATTCACTATAGATTGTAACAATAGCAAGAAAGATTAGAAGCAATTTTGTAACAAGGCATTAGCTAAAACATAGCTTATTCATGTGAAGAAATGCAATTCAACTACTATAATGATGTCATAAAATATTTAAATATATGGGAAGTTAAGTTTGAAAAGCAAATTACAATACATTATGACTTTATTTTATTACAAAACGTGTATAGGAAAATAATTAATAGTGGTTTTATGTACTCCATGGAATTTTGGGTTATTTCCCTCTTTTTGCTTGTCTTTGTTTTTTACAATAAACATATATTGATTACATAAAAATATTTTTTTGGTTTCCCTATTGTTTACTTCTTGGACTCACTGGTTGTTCAGGAATGTGTTGTCCAATGTCCACATATTTGTGAATTTTCCAGCTTTCCTTCTGGTAATTTCTAGTTTTGTAGCATTGGCATCAGTAAAGATACTTGGTATGACTTAGTCCTCTTGAATTTGCCAAGACTTCTTTTGTGACCTAACATGATCTGTCCTGGAGAATGTTCCATGTGTGCTTGAGAAGAATGTGTATTCTTTTGCTATTTGATGAAATGTTCTGTATATGTCTGTTAGGTCCATTTGGTCTAAAGTATATTTCGGGTGCAGTGTTTGCTTATGGACTTCCTGTTTGGATGATCTATCCATTGTAGAAAATAGGGTATTACTTTGTTGCTATTTTTCCTTTCATATATCTCTTAGTATTTGCTTAAAATATTTAGGTGCTCTGATGCTCGGTAAATACCTATTTACAATTGTTAAATTCTCTTGATGAATTGACTCCTTTATCCTTATATAATGACATTTTTGTCTGTTACAATTAATGACTTGAAGTCTGTTTTTTCTAATATAACTACTTCTGCAATCTTTTGGTTTCCATTTGCATGGAGTATCTTTTTTCATTCTTTAACTTTGGCTCTATGTGTGTCTTTAAAGCTGAGGTGACTTTTGTGTAGGCAGCATACGGATGGGCCTCTTTTTTTTTTTTTTTTTTTTAATCCATTCAGGCACTCTTTGCCTTTCAAGCAAAGAATTTAACCATTTATATTTAAAGTATTAACTGGTAAGGACTTACTAATGCCATCTTGTTAATCATTTTCTGGCTGTTTTGTAGTTCCTTTGTTCCTTTTTTGCTATCTTGAAAAGATGCTTACCCTAAATCTAATGAAACCTATAAACCCATATTGCCCAATAAGCTAGCCACTAGCCAAATGTGACTATTTAAATTTAATCAAAATTGGAAACTCAGTTTCTTAGTCACACTAGCCACATTTGAAGTGCTAAAGAGTCACATGTGGCTCAAAGCTACTATATTGAGCAGTGCGGATATGGAACATTTCCGTCATCACAAATAGTACTGCTCTAAGCCATGGTTTCTCAATTTCAGCACTATTGACACATGGAGCCAGCCAAGTCTTTGTTGGGGAGGGGGGCCTGTGCACTGGAGATTGTTTAGCCACAACCCTGACCCCTACATACTAAAGGCCAGAAGCACTCCCAGTTAGGACAACCCAAAACATCTCCACATATTGCCGAACGTCCTCTGGGAACAAAATGACCTCTGTTAAGAACCACCACTCTAGACCTAACCTCCAATTTACAGGAAATGCAGGTAACTGAAAAACAAGCTAAAAGAAACCATGAGAAAACAATGAAACATCCATAATGTGAAACATCCCACAAGAAATTGACGTGGAGGGGCACCTGGGGGGCTCAGTCGGTTAAGCATCTGCCTTTGGCTCAGGTCATGATCCCAGGGTCCTGGGATCGAGCCCTGCAACAGACTCCCTGCTCTGAGGGAAGCCTGCTTCTCCCTCTCCCACTCCCCCTGCTTGTATTCCCTCTTTCGCTGTCTCTCTCTCTCTGTCAAATAAACAAATAAAATCTTTTTAAAAAAATTACAATTTACTGATTTGTTAAAAATAACAATAAACCATTACATGTAGACATAAATAACATTTTTATTTTGAAAATATATTTTCCAAACCAGAAAATTTAGAGAGAAGAGTGGCATTATTTGATATTTTTGCATAACTTTAATGTCCGCTTAAGAGATAAACAGCTCGACTCTCATATCTGCTTCTACAATCAATCTGTTGTGATTTGTTTTAATTGAAGTATACAAAGACATTCAGCTTCACGAAGACACATAGATGGAAAAGAGAAGAGTATTTTTACAGACTTTTCAGATAATCGTGGATAGTCTTCTTTGATACCGCATCAAAATTAACAAGTGGTCATTCCTTAAAGATTAGTTACAATGTGGAATCTAAAACCATATCAACAAATTTGTCATGTTCTGTCACAAACTAAAATAGAGAATTTAAATGTGAAACTGAACTTCAAAAAATGAAGAAGACACTGAAGCCAAACACATTTGTAATCACTTGTTTGGGGAAGGATTTCTTAAACAAGACATAAAACCTCACACCAAAAAGGAAAAGACTAATAAATCTGACTAAAATTCAGAACCTCTGCCATCGAGACACCGTAAAGTGAGGGACATTTACAAGCAAAAGTAAAAATTGGTATCAAAGTTATCACACTCCTAAAAATCATGGAGAAAGACAAAGAAAAAAGAAAAATCAACAAAAACAGGTATAGGTAATTCCCAAGGGGAAATTCAAAACAGCCAATATTATAAAAAGATGCCTGTTCTCAATAGTAATCAGCAAAACATGAATTAAAACAATGAGATACCATTTCCTAACTACGCAAAAATATAAAATACAAGAAAAAAGCATAAAACACAAGACAAATTTTAGCGTATAGATTCTACAGCCAGCAAGTTCAGTTTTAGAGTAATTCAATATATATAATAAGCAAGGGAGATGAGCAAGAATGTTTATGGCAGGGGCACCTGGGTGGCTCAGTCCATTAAGCAGCTGCCTTCAGCTCAGGTCATGATCCCAGGGTCCTAGGATCGAGCCTCGCATCCGGCTCCCTGCTCAACAGAGAGCCTGCTTCTCCCTCTCCCTCTGCCTGCTGCTCTACTTGTACTCTCTCTGTAGCTCTCTGTCAAATAAATAAATAAAAATCTTTAAAAAAAAAAAAAAAGAATGTTTATGGCAGCATTATTCATAATGGATAAAAGCTGCAAACAACCCAAGGAGGTCCGTCCACTGTACTGGATAAATAAGCTGTGTTATATTCATACAAAAGGTCCCTGTGCAGCAATTGAATAAATTAACTACAACTACATGAGACACACAAATAAAAGTAAAAAATATGTGAGCAAAAATATGTCACATGAGAATGTATAAACATGCTATTCACTTACGTAGTGTTTGCCTTTCCTTGATTTTTTTTTAGTAACTTTATTTTGAAATAGTTTCAGAATCACAAGAAGTTGCAAAAACAGAACAGAGTTCCCATGTACTCTTCACTCAGCTTCCCCCAGTGGTAATATCTTAGCATAATCATAGTATATTCTCAAACCAGGATATTGGCATTGCTACAATACTATTAATTCATCTACAGACCTCATCTGGATCTCCTCTGTTGTTATTTGTACTCTTTTCTTTTATGGGGGGGAGATAATATAGTTCTGCAGGTAATATCTGAGTGATAAAGTTCTTTGACTTTTTATCACTTCTTATCACATATATAATCAGGTTAAGGTAACTATTCTCATAATCAGGATACAAAATGATTCCATCTCTCCAAAGAAATCTTCATGTTATCCTTCCCCCAACTCTTGGCAATATGTTATCATGCAAGAAATTAATAAATTTAAGAATCACAATAGTTATTTCATCTTGAGAATAATCACGAAGATCCCGCACATAAGACCTGAGGTAGAGCAATCTTCTACCTCTTGGCTTGGTTGATGGGTACAAGTTTATTGATCTTTAACTGTATGTGTATATTTTCAACACATCTCTATTTCTAATTTTTCAAAGAAAAATACAGAATAGAAATCACAACTACTAAGGTGGTAGAAATTAATCCAAAGTATTAAGTATCAAAATAAAAGACTAGATTGGTTTATAAACTAAAAGATATTTTCAGATTGGACTTTCTTATCCAGCTACATCCTATTTACAAGGGACACATCTAAAGCTTAAGTACACAGAAGGCTTAAATTAAAAGAATGGAGAAACACATAATGGATACTAACAAAATGGCATGACTTTACTAATAATATTAAATTAATAAAATTAAATAAGGATTAAAAAATCTTTCTCTTTACTATCTCCAATTTTTCTCCTCGTTTGTCCTGAACCCATTTCAGTCAGGCTTTTGTGGGCAGTAGGTCACAGAATCAACTTTGACAAGGTCATCAAGGACTTATATTGATATTTTGATATTTATTGTCAAACTCAATCAGGCAAAAGGGGTAAGGGCCAAGGAGGACTGGGTAGGGAGAGTCTCAAACCTCAGCACAGTCTAGCCAAGTTTGGGCCAGGCCAGTGGAATGTTCTTGAGCCACAGACTCACTGGAAGAGCCCTACACAGGAATGGGCTTGCACTATTACTCCTGCCATGCTTAGTCACTGCTAGGAGTAGTCTTAGCACACCACCAAAGGTAGGTCCTGGCATGGGTAGCAACCAGGGCCATCAGCCAACGAAGCCCCCAGGTGGATATCCAAGGGGCAGGTTCTCATGGCTGCCACACAAATTTCTGATAGCTCCCCCACTATGAAACTACAATAAGGACTTTGTTGTGTTTTCTCATGTAACATGAGTCTAGAAATAAGCCTTTCAGGGCTGGTGCGGTCACTCAAAGAAACCCCCTGGGGAGCAAGGAGCCCTATGATCTGGCTGCACCATCTATCTCTACCTGTGGCTTCTGCCTACAGGTTACGAAGTGACCTCCTTCCAACTCTAGGCTCTGTATGCAGGTTCTAGGCAGGAAGGAGGAGGAAGGACCCTGAACAAAAAGTGAAAATAACAAGCATGGGACTATCCCCTTTCCAAGAGCTTTCCCAGAAGCTACACCAGTGACTCTGCCTACCTGCCGCAGGCCAGGGCTCTGGGACATGACCACTCCTTCAAGAAAGACTAAGAGAGAGAGAGCTGGTTGGCTTTTTGTTTGGTTGGTTGGTTTTGTTTTTACAGTAAACATTAACAAATTGAGCAAAATCCAAGTTCTGAGATTAAGAAGAATAAGGAGAGTGGATATAGAGGCAGCCAGCAGTATCTGCTACACTGGGCTAGAGACAAAGTCCCAACAAATGCCAAAGAATCCATATCCTACAGATCACCAACTCTGACCACAAAGCAGTTAAATGTGAAATGAAAAACAAGGCACCCAAGAACTCCCGGCACTGCGTCTTGAAAACATATTCCTGAACAACCCATGAGTCCAAGAAGTTGTCAAAATGGAAATGAGACAATATTCACAATTGGGCCATAATAAATACAAATATTACCTATCACAACTTGTTCAATAATTAGGACATTTAGAGGGATAGGAGTGTTCTTGAGTATTTATATTATGAAAGAAAAAACAAATTAATGAGTTAGGGGTCCACCTTAAGAGTGCAGCACCAAGGCAATCCCATGTTCACAACATTGGACGTGGCCTCTCTCCCTCAGAATGAGTTCTCTTGTGAACAGCAAGTGAAGATCCATATCTGAAGACCTTCCATATTCTTTATACTAACAGGACTCTCCTCCAGTGTGCCCTCACGTGTTTCATACAAGAATGAGGGCTTGCGAAGGCTTTCACACCTACTTTTGGGGGGGGGGAATATATATATATATGACTTTTCCGTGCGGTTCCTGCCCTATCTGATTTTTTTTAAGTGAATAAAGTGACTTTTGCCAAATGGCTCTATTAAATGTCTATTAACCCAAAGCTTCGCACATAAGATTTCTTAAGATCATTTTTATAACTAAATTATGTTCCAAATCCTCAATAAAGGATGTTTGGGATGGGAGAGATGTGATCATAGTTCATGTGCTAGTAACATTATTTTGTTAATGCTATATTTCATCAGTGTATTAATGATATTTTGACTATAGAGGAAAGTGTCTGTAGGAAGGCAGTTCTTCATGGGTAGCTCACGTGTGCACATCTTACTCTGTTCTGGACTATTCTTCGAGGATGTTTATATAACATCCTTAGAGCAAAGGGCAGGTTTTTTGTTGTTGTGTGTAATAAAGATAACATCTCCCTCTAAGGCAAAGAACGAGCAGGTTTGTTTGCAGCTCCTTAGAAAAGCTTGGGGCTCCAAGCTGTGATACAAACCCGCTTCCTGTCACCCCTGTGGGACTTGGGAATCAAGAGGAATTGACAGGAATATGAGCTTGTACTGCCTGCTGTGCTTTGATAAAGCCCTGACCCAGAAGTCTGGTGTCTTTGGCCAACATCCATGAAACTGTGGCAGGCTAACTTGTTAGCCTAGAAGTAGGGAAAATCTCAGATCTTTGAGTTCCTAACAACGTCCCTGTTCTTGGGATAAATGCTAAAGAAGTCTTATGTCTGTAATGGCTCATCTATAAAATAAAATTATAAACAAATGAAAAAAGCTCTAACTGTCAAAAAATGTTGACAACTGGCGAATCTGGGTGAAGGAATGGACTTTGGGAGAATTTGCCCAACCAGTATTTTAAGGCTACCATATTCCTGAAATAATAGCAAAAGGACAACATGAGAAAGAAAAACTGCGGGCAAATCTCAAAGATGCAAAAATCCTAATATAATAACAAACTAGGAAAAATGACGTATAACTGATATGTGATGGCCAAGTTATTTAGGAATGCAAAGTTAATTTCACAGTGAAAAATCAATTAATTTACCACACGAACATGTTAAAGATGTTACGTATATTTATCCATTCATTCATTCATTCAACAAATGCTTATTGAGTGCCTACCATGTGTCCTACCATTGTTCTAGGAGTTTTGAAATACATCAGTGAACAAATATTATCATCTCAGGAGATGCTGAACAAACATTTGATAAAATTCAACATCTGTTCGTGAGAAAGGATGCCAACCAACATCCTAGGAAAAAGAAACTTTCTTACGCTAGTAAAGTTATCTACAAAAATGTCACAGAGAACACCACACTTAAAGATGAAATATGAAAAAAAAAATGCCCTTTAAGATCAGGAAAGACAAGAGTACCTAGGACTGCTTCTAGTCAATATGGTTCAAATCCCAGCCAGAGAGAGTCAAGCAACAAAAGCATAAGGTATACAAATTAAAAAGGAGCAGAGGAAATCTGCCTGTATTGGTAGATATGATCATCTACAGAAAACATCAAAAGATCCACACATCAGTTATTAGAATAAGAGTAGAGCAAGTTTGCTACAAGCCAAACTCAACATACAAAGAGAATTATAATCTATAAGGACCAGCAAGATACACATACCTCTAGCCCTTCTCCAGAAACCTTACATCCTGGTTTAGTTTGAAGTACCCAAAACCTACGAAAGAAAACCATTCAAGGTCTCACAAAAAGTCCAAAAAGACTTTTAAAGAACACAAGGAAAAGAATCAAATTAGAAAGTGGGGCACTGAAACTACGGAGTAAAGGGAGGAAGACTCTGAAAAAGATGACATCTCCAAGCTAAATAAATACCTCACCTGAATCCCAAGAGCTAAAGAGGGTCATACTCTTCAGTCATGCATCTACTCCAAAAAGGATTCATCGATTGAACTCACACGTCATTTGAGAAAAGATCATGCTATTGTCCCCTACAAGGAATGACACTTGCAATGATGACCTCAAAGGTAAGTACTATGGACATATCCTACCTACCACAATGGAGACTGTAGCTCAATTTATCAAAATGAATGTACAATGGAATCTCCTTTTATAACACCTTTAGTGAGATATAGTTTACATACCATAAAACTCAACCACTTTAAATGTACAATTCAAATGATTTTTAGTGAATGTAGTTGTGCAACTATCAGCACAAACCAGTTTTAGAACATTACTATCAACCCAACAAGATACTTCATGCCTGTTTAATCGGGTTCCCACCCCCAGCCGAGGCAAACATGAACCTACCATCTGTCTCTATGGCTATCCCTATTCTGGATATTTCATATAAATGAAATCATACAATATGCGGTCCTTTGTGACTGGTTTCTTTCACAGAGCGTAATGTTTTCAAAGTTCATTCATGTTGTAGCACATATCAGAACTTCATTTCTTTGTATTGCCAAATATTGCTTCTATGGATAGCTAGATTTCGTTTACTTAATTCTCCAGTTGATGGACTTTCAGGATTTCCTCTTTGGGCTGTTATGACACATGCTATGAACATTTGTGGGCAAGTCTTTGTGTGGACATATCTTCTTCTTTTCTTGGGGGTCAAATGGCAAATTTATTTTAAGAAAATGCCAAACTTTGGGGTGCCTGGGTGGCTCAGAAGACTGGGTGTCGGCCTTCGGCTCAGGTCATGATCTCAGGGTCCTGGGATCCAGCCCCGCATTGGGCTCCCTGCTCGGTCTGCTTCTCCCTCTCTCTCCCTACTGTTTCCCCTGCTTGTGCTCCCTCACTCTCTTTGTCAAATAAATAAATAAAATCTTAAAAAAAAAAAAAAAAGGAAATTGCCCAAATTCTTCAAAATGACCACATATCACTTTACAATCCCACCAGCAATGCATGTTCCCTGAATGTTGGAAGCTGCTTTTTTCTGATCCCTCTTTTCCCTCAAGACCCATGTTTGTCAATATAAATGGTTTTTTAAGATACTAAGAAACCAATGTCCACCCACTTCATATGTTTAAGAAAATAATAACATTTTAAATATATATATTTATAAAATGTATAAAACTTTACTGAAAGACATTAGAGAATGACTAAATAAATGAAGATACTGAGTTTAAGGCCTGAAAGATTTAACAACAATTCTACCAGTACTGATCTAATGAGATGCCAGGCATGATACCAATATGACTGTGGAATTGTGCAAGCTTATTGTAAAATACATACGAAGAAATGAAAGGCACAGAAGAGAGAAGCTACTCTTGAAGAACAAGTTATAGGGATCTCTTAGATGTTAAAAAATAGTATAAAGTTATTACAGATGGTGCTAGATTGATACAGGATTAACAAATTTGAATATAATAGAATGGAAGGCCCAGAAACATAAAAACATGCACACAGAAACTTCAAATGGGAGCTTTCAGATTAGAGTTCTAGGAAAACTGGTTATCTACCAGGGAGGAAATTAAATTGGACCCCTCCTGACACCACATATAAAAAAATCAATAGTGGATAGGAGAATATGTTGGAAGACATTTCAGGACTTTTTAGAAACATTTTAAACGACAAGAGAATAGAACATATTTATGACTGCATGTTATTGTCCCAACACAATCAGCCAAAGACCACCAGGGACAAAACCTATAGTCTAACAAAGTCAGGTTTACTGGCTCATTGCAACAAGGGGGACCACACACCTAAGGGACCATAGGTCTCCTACCAAAAAGACCTATGGATATTATAAAATCTGGGGGAACGAGAAAGTTCAGGTGAAATTTAAATGAAGTCGTATTTTGATAGGCTCAAAAGGAAAGCGACATTGTGAGTTAAAATACATCTAACAGAAACAGTATTTAGAATTAAACCAAAATAAAAATACCTTAGGTGGAAACCAATGTAATGTAGCTAAAGGGATATTTAGAGGATCTCTCTGGATGCTTTTATTCACAAACACGATCTGAAAACTAAGGAGTTAGATTTCCATTTTGAGGATAAGACCCTGATGAAAGCAATTCCGTATTTATAACACTCATACGGTTTCTCTCCCACTCTGAATTTCTTTATGCAGGAGCTGAAGTCCCCGTGGAAGGTTTTCTCAGACTAACGATATTCACAGAGTTGCTCACGTGTGAGAGCGACGGGGCTTTCCCATGTGCTTCCAATCCTAGGGCTTCTCTCCACTGTGAGTACTCACGTTTCCTACGGGATGGGTGACTACGGATGGGTGACTACCGAGATTTCCTACAGTAGCTGCACTGGGAGATCTTCCCTGTATGCATCCTCTTGTGATCAGTCAGGTCAGAGCTCCTACGGAAGGCTTTTCCACAGTTACTGCAATGGTAGAGCTTCTCCCCGTTACGGGCTCTCATGTGTGCCGTCCGATGGAATTTCCTGCTAAAGCCTTTGCGACAATCATCACACAGATAGTCCCTCCCTGGTGTGCACTCTCTTATGCACGGTCAGGTTCCTGCTCCTGAGGAAGTCTCTCCACAGTCATTCCATTTATACAGCTTCTCCCAATTGTGTATCCTCTCCCGCGCTGGTTAAACTCAGACGGTTTCTCTCCAGCGTGGATTCGCCCATGTGTCATAAAGGACGAGCGATGACCAAGCGCGTTCCCACGCGTAGGGTTTCTTGCCAGCATGAGATCACACGTGGGTCCGAGGGGATGAAGGATAACTAAACACTCTCCCACATTCTTTACATTCATTTCATTTCTCTCCTGTGTGACTTCTCTTGGGCCAAACGAGGTTAGAATTCCTTCTCATGGCTTTTCCACAGATTGTATTCATGGGGTTTCTCTCCGGCTTGAGTCAGTGCCTGCTGGTTAAGGGATAAGCGATAACTAAAGGCTTTCTCACTTTCACTGCACTCATGGGGATTCCCCCCCTCCCCAATCACAGAAAGTCCGCACTAGGGGCGCCTGGGTGGCTCCATGGGGTAAGCAGCTGCCTTCGGCTCTGGTCATGATCCCAGGGTCCTAGGATCGAGCCCCGCATGGGGCTCCTTGCTCAGTGGGGAGCCTGCTTCTCCCTCTGCCGCCGCTTCCCTTGTGCTCTCTCTCTCTGACAAATAAATAAAATCTTAAAAAAAAAAAAAAAAAAGCAAATTCCTACTGGAGAAGTTGCCACCATTTTCAGAGCACATGTACTGCTTCTGCCCTAAGTTCTTTCTAATTTTAAGTAAGGCGAATGCTCTGCCGCAAGGTCCCATCGTACAGTCATGACATTCATAAAGCTGCTTATGTGATTTCTCCTTATAATTACTTAAACAAAAACTGAATTATATGCCAACATTCACTAAGTCATATTTATGGATCTGCTTACTTATGGCACCTCTCCATAAATAAATACTGAAATTGGTTTAGAATGTTCCCCACGTTCATGATACTCAAAGACTCTCTCCTGAGAAACAACTTCTTTTGGGTGAAGGTCACTGGACCCAAGTGTCTCCCCATGGTGGTTGCCTTCTTTTTCTATGACACAGTAACCCCAGACTTCTACTGCAGGGAACCAGCAATGTGCCCTCACGAACCTTACCATTTTCCTGACAGTAGATGTTTTTTCCAAACTTTGTTCTGCTTTGCAGTGATCTTTTTGGTTTTAAGTTGAAACTTTTGATCTGAAATTAATGGGAGAGGAGGAGAAAGATTTAAGTTCTTAGAGAAATATGATGAGATAAAGGTCATTAAAAAGAAAAACGAAGAGCCAGGCCCATATAGCTTTTTTTTTATAGACAGACCCTAAACATGAGAAGTCAATGTGACAGGAAAGAATGCCCCAGCAGTTGGACACACTTTAAGGATTTCAGCAATATGAAGAATTTTTAAAATAATTTATTTTATTATTATTATTTTAATGATTTTATTCATTTATTCATGAGAGACAGAAAGAGAAAGAGAGAGAGGCAGAGCGAGAAGCAGGGAGCCCAATGCAGGGCTCAATCCCAGAACCCCGGGATCGTGACCTGAGCTGAAGGCAGACACTTAACTGACTGAGCCACCCAGGCGCCCAGCAAGAATTTGACAGTGACAGGAACAAGGGATGGAAATGCTAAGAAATAATTTTGTTAAGAATGAGACAGCTGCTAACAGTCTGATAGAGGGCACTATCAAAATTTGAGGACAGTAGAAAAATGAACAAATAAACCGGTGGGGTCATGTTCCAGTATTTACAAAGGTGGAAATGTTCAGAAAAAAGGCAGCAAGACAGAGCTTTCTCTGCGAGCGAAAGAAAGTTGGGGACAAAAGGAAGAAGGAGAGGAAGGGAAGCCAAAGCTTCAAGAGAAAACTTATCCCATGCGGCCTGAGATGATTTCTCAGACAAGGTGACATTTTAGACGACACTGCGATAGTATTGTATGGTGACAGATGGTAGCTACGCTTGTGGTGAGCACAGCGTGACATAACAACTTATTGTCCAATCTTTATGTTTTACACCTGAACTAATGTAACACTGTGTGTCAACTCTACCTCAATTTTTTAAAAAATCATGACATTTTAGAAATTCCCTGAATGTTGTTCCTTTTGCCTGGGGCTCACCTGCACGGGGCTGGAAGGTTCAGGAAGGGAAGGGAAATTTCCTCCTGGGGCAAAGCCACTCCCATAAAGTATGCTTCCCCCTTAGAGGAGTTTGATAGGGCAGAGGGTTTTGGTGGAGGGTTGGGGCTTTGGGGAGGATCTTTTTGCAAGAGGCCTATCAGGGCCTATTTTTAAGTTTATGAGAATAATGTGGGTTGGCAGGAATAATTAAAAAACATGTTAGACCAGCAGGCAGAAGCAGGGCTCCAAGTTCAGGCCTCCTCAGCACTGGGTAGGAAAACTGTCTTAGCCACAGATGCTAAAGGATGACTACAGGCCATTGGTAGTTGGGAGTGTGCTGGGGATATTGGAATTTGTCTACAAAATTTTAAACACTCCTATCCTTAAACCAGCAACTCATAGGATTGTAGCCAAGACAAATCCCAGCATCTGTGTAGACAGATAGACAGATAGCTTGTCCACTACAAGCTGTTTATCATAGGTAAGAACTGGAACTAATCAAAATATACATTACAGCATTAATTACCATATATCATACTATGGGATGATTATGGTGGGTTTTTTATGGGTTTTTTAAAGATTTTATTTGTTTATTTGAGAGAAAAAGAGTGCACAAGCAGGCAGAGGGGCAGAGGGAGAAGGAGAAGCAGACTCCTCGCTGAGCAGGGAGCCAGATGGGGCTCAATCCCAGGACCCCGAGATCATGATCTGAGCCGAAGGCAGACACTTAACTGACTGAGCCACCCAGGCATCCTAATTATGGTGTTTAAACAAAAACTGACATAGATCTTAAGATAAAGTATAAATATATTTCTATGATTTATAAAATATATATATGCAGAGAGGCATGTACCTGCATTAAAAATGACTGTTAGCCAAAGGATTTGAATAGAAATTTCCCCAAAGAAGACATACAGATGGCCAATAAGCACATGACGAGACGTTCAACATCACTCATCATTAGGGAAATACAAATCAAAACCATAATGAGATGCCCTTCATACCCATTAGGATGGCTATTATCAAAAAAAATAAAAATAACAAGTGTTGATGAGGATTGGGAGAAATCAGAGCCCTTGCTCATTGCTGAGGGGATTATGAAATGGTACAGCCACTGTAGAGAACAGTATGGTGCTTCCTCAAAAAACTTAACATAGAATTACCGTATGAGGGGCGCCTGGGTGGCTCAGTGGGTTAGCCTCTGCCTTCGGCTCAGGTCATGATCTCAGGGTCCTGGGATCGAGCCCCGCATCGGGCTCTCTGCTCAGCGGGGAGCCTGCTTCCCCCCCTCTCTCTGCCTGCTTCTCTGCCTACTTGTGATCTCTCTCTCTGTCAAATAAATAAAATCTTAAAAAAAAAAAAAATTACCGTATGATTCAGCAATTACATTTCTGAGTATATACCCAAAAAAATTGAAAGCAGAAACTTGAACAAGTATTTGTAAACTAATGTTCATAGCATGATTCACAATAGCCAAAAAGGTGGACAACCCAAATATCCATCAACAGATGAATGGAGAAACAAAATGTACATACTTAAGGCTGAATAACATTATAGTTGTGTTTATATATCATATATTATAAAATTATAGCATAAATAAATATAAGTACATATATTTATATTTTACATTTATATTAAATATAAGTATATATTTATATTTTATAATATAAATTATAGAATATATACACAATGCAAATATACGATAGAAAATATGCAAAATATGTAAATATATGTGAAATATATAAAAATATAACATAAGATATAAAATATGTAAAATATACATAAATATGTGACTATAATAGAAACATATATAAGTATAATATTATTCAACCTTAAAAAGGAATGAAATCCTGACACATGCTATAACATGCATGTATTTTAAAACATTATGCTATGTGAAATAATCTGGACACAAAGGAACAATATTGCAGGATTCCACTTATATGAGGTACTGACAATAGTCCAGTTCATAGAGATATAAAGTAGAATAGAATGTACCAGGGGCTGGGAGTTATGTTTATAGGGACTTATTATTATTTTTTAAAATTTTTAAAAATTTATTCATTTGAGAGAGAGAGAGAGCATGAGCAGGAGAGAGAGGCAGCAGGAGAAGCAGACTCCTCGCTGAGCCGGGAGCCCCCCATCAGGCTTAATCCCAGGACTCAGACTTAACCATCTGAGCCACCCAGACGGCCCAGGGAGTTATTTTTTTTGGGGGGGGGGGATTTATTTACTTAAGAGACAGCGGGCACAGGCGGGCACAAGTCGGGGAAGGGACAGAGGGAGGATCTTCAAGCAGACTCCCTGCCGGGGAGCCCACACAGGGCTTGATCTCCTGACTCTGAGATCATGACCTGACCCCAAACCAGTGTCAGACACTAAACTGACCAAGCCACCCGGGTGCCCCTGGGGAGTTATTTTTTAATAGGAACAGTTTCATTTGGGGAAGATGAAAAAGTTTTGGAGATGCATGGTGGTAATGGTTGCACAACAATGTGAATTACTTAATGCCAATGAAAAAAGGTTAAAAGGAAAATTTTATGGTATGTACATTTCATCACAACAAAAAACTGGGGGCGCCGGGGTGACTCAGTTGGTTACACATCTGCCTTCAGCTCAGGTCACGATCCTGGGGTCCTGGGATCCAGCCCCAAGTCGGGCTCCCTGCTCAGCTGGGAGTCTGCTTGTCCATCTCCCTCTGCCCAGCTCATGCTCTCTCTCAGTCTCTCTCTCTCAAATAAATAAATAAAATCTTAAAAAAATAAAGCAGCAAGGCCACACTGCTATTGGTAACACTGGAGGCTTCTAGAGAAAAGCACAGACACTGTATTTTATGTGCCCTTGGCAGGGAGAATGTGAAGGGAAACATTAATATTCTTACTCCATAGTTTTCTGAATTAGTTGAATGTTAAGCAAGAAAAACAACATACCCACGCAACACTTGTGTAATCAAGAAAAATTAAACAGTCAAGTACAAACAAAAATAATGCATGAAGCTGAATCGTCACCTCTGCACACAGCTAATCACTGATCCAAGTGACTTTTACCATCTCACGTCCACACACACCAAATGCCTTCCATTTGGAGCCCTGCCAACAGCATACTCTAGACCCACTCATTACTGACTACAGATTCATATTTCATCTATTTTCCATCTTTCCTTCCAACCAAGGGAAGAGCTTTTTTTTTTTTTTCAGAGATTTATCTATTTATTTGAGCCAGAGAAAGGGAGAGGGAAAGAGAGAATTTCAAGCAGACTCCCCACTGAGCACAGAGCCCAACACAGGGCTCAGTCTGGCAACCCTGAGCTGAAATTAAGACTGGGATGCTCAACCGACTGAGTCACGCAGGTGCCCCGGGAAGAGCTTTTCAGATCAAACATCTAGGGGCGCCTGGGTGGCTCAGTGGGTTAAAACCTCTGCCTTCGGCTCAGGTCATGATCTCAGGGTCCTGGGATCGAGCCCCGCATCGGGCGCTCTGCTCAGCGGGGAGCCTGCTTCCCCCTCTCTCTTTGCCTGCCTCTCTGCCTACTTGTGATCTCTCTCTCTCTGTCAAATAAATAAAATCTTAAAAAATATATATATATATCAAACATCTACAGCCTTATGAAATGCACCCACATACATTATCTTACATTCTTTAGATGGTGCGAAGCATACATCTTGTGCATTACAAAGGCAACATCATTGTAAATGGCATAGAATGTGCCCAAATTGTGGCTTTTATCACCTCCTGCCTGGAAGATTCCAATGTTTTACAGACTGGTTCCTTTGCTCTCTTGTATCTCTATGCCTAATAGTTAATAACGTTCCATGAGGTCAACAGAACTCTACTAGAGAGGAAAAAAGCCTACGAATCTGATCTTGACCCCTTCCCAGTTTAAGAACTTCTAGAATGTGTATCGGATATAGCACACAGTCCAAATTCTGGTCTCAGCAGGTGAGACCTTCCCACCCTTGGCCTTTCACACATCTGCCTTGCCCTCCCCTGGCGGGAATGCTTGATGAATGAGAACCAGGAAGATGACCGGGGTTCTTCTCGCCTTAGTGCTGGGTTACTGGGACAAAATTTTCCTGAGAGTTTGCAAACGTAATTCCACTCTCCCCTGGGTGTTGGTCCAAATCACACCTCTGTGGTCCAAAACACCTTAAGCAAGGAACTAACATAAGCACAAGCACACAATTTCTGGAAAAACTCAGTTCCCACCAGGCCATAGAAGAGACCCAGTCATAAGATTCCCAGAAACCGAACACTGACAGTAAAAAAAAAAAAATAATTTAAGTCAAGGAGGCACCAAATGATAATGGTTACAAGAAAGGAAAATAAGGAGCACGACTCATTCATGAGCATTAAGTGCAAACAGCAGAAAGAAGGTATTAACACACTGAATGTACTAATGAGCAGGAGAATCTACGACAACCACGAAGGGATTCAAGTTAGGCTTAGTATCTTTATGAAAACACTTAATAGAATTCACTACATTTGCAGACTGGAGAAAAATCATACGATCCTCTGAATACATTCAGTAAAAGTATTTGATAAAATCACTATTCCATGGCTTTGGAGAAAAAAAAGTGAAATAAGAAGGGAACATTTTGGGGTGCCTGGGTGGCTCAGTCAGCTAAGCGTCTGCTTTTGGCTCAGGTCATGATCCCAGGGTCCTGGGATCAAGCCCCACTTTCGGCTCCAAGCTCTGTGGGAAGCCTGCTTCTCCCTCTTCCACTCCCCCTGCTTGTGTTCCCTCTCTTACTGTGTCTCTCTGTCAAATGAATAAATAAAATCTTTAAAAAAAAAAGGGGGGGGGAACATCTTTATAAGAACACAGTTTTTTAAAAAACCTACACCTTCCAGAATTTGGTAATTAGACTGAAGTTATAAAAGAGAATGTCTGTTTTTAGGAGATACATGCACACTGAGGTCTTTGGAAGTAAAGGGCTATGATTTCTGCAACTTACCTCAAATGATCCAGCAAAAATAGTAGTTATTATATGTATACAGAGAGAGACAAGAAATGTGGCAAAACATTAACAAATGCTGAATCTAGACAAAGAGCAAATGGGATTTCATTGTACTGTTCTCGCAATGTTTCTCCTATAAGCTTCAAGTGGATTCCAAACAAAAAGTTTTATTTTAAAAAAGGGATATTTTTTAAAAAAGGGGCACCTGTGTGGCTCAGTCAGTTAAGCGCCTGCCTTCCGCTCAGGTTATGATCCTGGGGTCCTGGGATCGAGCCCCACATCGGGCTCCCTGCTCAGCGCTTGTGCTCTCTCGTCAAATAAATAAATACAATCTTAAAAAATAATAATAAATTTCCCATAGTCCTAGTACCTGATGTTGGGAAAGCTCCTTCCTCCTTTTTCCTGGAGATCCCCGTGGTTTTAAGTCACATAATTTCATGCATTTCACTTATGCTTTAGACTTTTGTTAGGCTTTAGCCGCAGGTATATGCCACCAAATCCGTTTTAATGATATGGAGAGTAAGAGAGCCCCCGTTTTAAAACTGCGGCGAGGGGGTGCAGCTGCCTTGGGAAGCACGGAGGGGAACAACCTCTCTCTAATTGTAAGGCTTGTTATTTACATTTTCATTCGCTCTGTTTCATTCTTTTCCTGATGACACGTATTTATTGGCACTCACGCTAGAATCCTGAGGAAGCCTTTTCCCAAATGAATTTATCAGACGTTATTAACCGAAAAAAAGTTTTAAGATCTCCTCACCTCAACCATTTCTCACAAAAGCAAGCCGCAAAAGTAAAATTCTCGTGTGTGACGAAGGCAGAAAGGGACCTCCCTGATGTAAATTTCACCAAGGCCTCTTAACCCCCAAAACCGACGACATCCCCAATTCAGAAAAACCGAAGGACCCAGAGAGGCTACCAACGGCTGTTCATCTCCCCAACCGCGAGCCCGAGGCCCCGCCCCGCGGAGACCACGCCCCCAAACGCCCCGCCCCACAGCCCTGTTTGTACCTCCTCGCTAAGACCCCGCCCCCAAAGCCCCGCCCCGGAGCCCCATTTGCCCACCCTCACGGAAACCCCGCCTTCCCAGAGCCCCACCTCCTCACTTGCGCCAAGACCCCGCCCCCCAAAGGCGCTTCTCCCAGCTCCCGCCCGGACTTTGCACCTGCAGCCACTCTTCTGCGCTGGAAACAAATAACGAGAAAAACCGTGGTGCCGTTAGAGGGAAGATGGCGGCCGCTCGGGGGACGCGCACCCCACTTCCGGTCTCGGGGCTTGGAAAGTAGAAGGCTCCCGCGGGGCCTAGGAATGCTGAGGCAGCGAGAGGGACGGTGGC
Organism: Potos flavus; assembly: GCA_028534135.1. NCBI lineage: Eukaryota > Metazoa > Chordata > Mammalia > Carnivora > Procyonidae > Potos > Potos flavus. Next base: position 5,053,717 of record CM052898.1, read on the forward strand.
CGCGTCCTCCGGCCTCCACGGAGAAGTCCCATCGTCGGCCGAAGGCACTGCAGCTGAGCCCAAGCCCCGCCGGATCCACTCCAGAAACCCTGGGCAGGAGCCAGGCGGGACCACCGGGCTGGGGGCGGGACCACGGGGCTGGGGGCGGGACCACCGGGCTGGGGGCGGGACCACGGGGCTGGGGGCGGGACCACGGGGCTGGGGGCGGGACCACCGGGCTGGGGGCGGGACCACCGGGCTGGGGGCGGGACCAGAGCGGTCCAGAGTCCGTTGGGCGGAGCCTCTGCCCGCCCACCCCTGACTGGCCAGGCAGCTCCTTCTCAAAAAACTGCTGTTCTCGGAGTTCTTGCCGAAGGCTTCAAGGATGTACTAAGCTTGAAGGAGCTTTGTTATGCAGCAGTGGATAACTGATAACCCCCTCCTCGCTATCCTTAAAAACCTTTCTTGCCCCTTCTCAGTTTTTCAATTTTATCTTTGAACTTGTCTTACATTTGCATGTTAATCTTGGGACTGCTGCCTTTATTTTCTAAAATCTTTGTTTTTATATGACAAACAGTAAAAGACGTTTAGTCTTTCCTTAGGTATGAACATGTGTAGGTCTTTTATGTATTTCGATTGCTGGTTTTAGTTTTATGTGGTTACCATCATGTCCCTTAATAATGCTTTTCTTTTCATTCGTTCATTAACTTGAGTCATACCTTTACAGAATTTTTATTTCTATTGGGGAGGAGGGCAGATGGTAGAACTAACAAGAAAACATGCATGTCAGTGCCACACTAGAATATTTCTAGTATATTTAGAAACCTGTGGAGATTCATTCAATCATTTCTTTTTAAACTATTTCAAAAAAATAGTACGATAAAGTGTTGGCCTTAAAAATAAAAGTTATTTTACCGGGAAAAATAGGTTTATTGAGGAATAGCCAAGAATTAAAATTTGGGACAAGCAAACTATGGCAAAACCATATGCTAGTCCAACAAAGGAGAGGAATGTTATTCATGGAAAAGAAGGAATAAGTTGGGAGGAGTTGTTTTGAACAAAAGTAAATTGGATAAAAGCAAGTAAATTGGATAAAAGTAAATTGGATAAAAGCAAGAGTTGAGAATAATGAGGAGTTTCTCATTGGCTAAGTTGCGTGGGTAGTCAATTTCTTGTAGGAGATGCAAGGTACATCTTTTCCTGTTGGGGGACTGTAATTGACAGTTCTTCCTGTGGTTAACATGAAATGGTACAGCATGAGACCTACCCCTTCTGGCCTCCTGACTCCATTTTAGTGAGGATTCCCTTTATTAATTTTCACAACAGGAAGCAAATTTATAGCTTAAATTTTATTTTTTACAGATTTTATATATTGTTGAAGATTTTGTTGTTATTAATTTTTTTAGAGAGGGAGAGACAGAATCTACGTCTAAATTCCATCAGGGGGATGCCTGGGTGGCTTGGTTGGTTAAGCGTCTGCCTTTGGCTCAGGTCTTGATCCTAGGGTCCTGGGACTGAGTCCCACATCAGGGGCCCTGCTCAGCGGGGAGCCTGCTTCTCTCTCTCCCTGCCACTCCTCCTGCTTATGCTCTCTCTCTCTCTCCGTCAAATAAATAAATAATATCTTAAAAAAAAAAAAAAACTCAGCTCTTTAAAAAAATAAAAATTAAAAAATAAACTCCATCAGGTTTGGCAATTTAACTGGCAAACTTAATTTCCTTTGGCTGTACTATTTGATGAGAACAAAGGCAAGAGAAATGTAGCTAAAATTAAGTCTCCTTAGAACTCGCAGCCCACTGATAAATCCCTGAGACATGTGGAATGTGACATTCCTCAAGGAACTCATGGCTACTTTACTGTTGATATTTCATTAAAGACTAAAAGCAACCTTATCTTAATAGGTAGCCCTCCAAGGTCCTGGAGACCTTGCTTTTAACATGCACAAATTCCTTAGAGACTTACATTATCCCTAACCTCCACTAACTAAAAAGTATATGATCAGTTACTCCTCACAATCCCAGTGCGGCTCTTTCTGACCACAGGTCCTCGTGCTATGACAAAAGCACCTTTTTGCACCAAAAACGTCTCAAGAATTCTTTCTCTAAGGTTTTATTTATTTATTTGAGAGAGATCGAGAGCACAGAGAGAGAGTGAGAGGAAGTAGCAGACTCCCCGCTGAGCAGAGAGCTTGATGCAGAGCTCAACCCCAGGACCCCAAGATCATGACCTGAGCCAAAGGCAGATGCTTATGTGACTGAGCCACTCAGGCGCCCCTTCAAGAATTCTTTTTTAAATATTAGCTCACTGGTCCCCCGTCACTATTCACGAAAGCTTGCTGCTTCAATGCCAGAGAGGAAGACTCTAGAAACTAGTCAGCTAGCAAGTTTTACATAATGCGGTAGAATTACAGGAGTGGGCTCCCATCACCTCTGCCATATTCTGTTGGCTAGAAAGCAATATCATGGTGCAAATGTATACTCCCACACAGTATGAGCATTAGTGTTCTGCATCCTTATCCATACTTGGTATTCTCAGCCTGTATATTTTTTTAAGATTTTATTTATTTGTCCAACAGAGAGAGAGCCAGAGAGAGCACAAGCAGGGGGAGCTGCAGGCAGAGGGAGAAGCAGGCTCCCTGCTGAGCAAGAAGTCGGATGAACTAGATCCCAGGCCCTGGGATTATGACCTGAGCTGAAGGCAGACAATTAACCTACTGAGCCACGCAGGCGTCGCAGCCTGTAATTTTCAACACTCTATTGGGTGTGTACTAGCATCTCTGGATGGTTTTATTCCCATTTCATTGGTCACTGAAACTGAGCATCTTTTCATATGTTTATTGTTTGGAAACCTTTTTTGTGAACTGCCTACTCAAGGCTCTTGCCCATTTTTCTTCTGGAACTTTTCTTTTTCTTATGATAATGTAGAAGTTATTCATTTATTCTGGACAGCAGTCCTTTTCAAATACATATGTTACATATATGTTATCCCTCATTATAGCTTATTTTCCCTTTCTTAATGGTGCCTTTTTAAAAAGACCTATTTATTTGAGAGAGAGAGAGCGGTGGGGAGGAACTGAAGGAGAGGGAGAATCTTAAGCAGACTCCAGGGTAAGCGTGGAGCCTGACACAGGGCTCCAATCTCAGGACCCTGAGATGGTGATCCGAGTCAAAATCAAGAGTCAGATCCTTGGGGCGCCTGGGTGGCTCCGTGGGTTAAACCTCTGCCTTCAGCTCAGATCATGATCTCAGGGTCCTGGGATCGAGCCCCGAATCAGGCTCTCGGCTTACTGGGGAGCCTGTTTCCCCCTCTCTCTCTGCCTGCCTCTCTGCCTACTTGTGATCTGTCAAATAAATGAATAAAATCTTAAAAAAAAAAAAAAAAGAGATCCTTAACTGAATGAGCCACCCAAGAACCGCATGGTGTCTTTTTGATAGAGTTCTTTGTGTATTCATATGGATCTTTGATGTGGTTACTGTTACTTCCTTACCTATAAATTGCCTATTTCCATGCCAATTCTCTATTGAATTGCTTGCCTTTTCATCATTGATACATAGAAGTAAGTTGTATCACATATGCCTTCTCCTGGTTTGCTTCCTATCTTTCAATTCTGTATTAAATTTTGATATAGTCAGATATTTTTTGTATTTACATCTTTTTTGAGGGAGACAGAGAGAGAATGCATTCGAGGGGAGGTGGAGTGAAGGGAGAGGGAGAGAGAATTTTAAGCAGGCTCCATGCCCAGCTGTCGTGGCCGGCGCGACAATCTCGAACCAGGGCTGAGGGTAAGGGAATGAGGAAAAAGAAGTAGAGAGACAAAGGATGGGGGCGGGAGGAGCACAACGGATGATATCCAGATTGTGTTCAGCTTTATTTCAGAGTGCGCATGCTTATATAGCGGGTGAAAAACAAGCTCAAAAGAATGATTACACATAGAAGTCACGCAGCACACGTTACACTTCTTGGAATTTACTCTTACCACATCAAAGCAAGTTCTTCTACATCAAAGAGGCTCTAAGAAGTCTGGGTAGTAATTTATCTATTCCAAGTTATACACACTCTAGAGACTACTGCGATTACAAAGGCGGATTTATGAGTCGCACGTGCACCTGCCTCAGAGACACTACCAACTCAGCGAGATAACTGGTTACAGCCTGCACAGCTTGTTTTTCAAAGGGGCATGACCAATCACAGACCAGCATGTCTCAAGGCCCCTTGCACGAGCTCATTCTCCAGCGCCCACTTTCCGCCCAATCAGGCAGGGGTCACAAGTCAGGGCACAAGCCCATTCTCTAGCGACCGCTTTCCGCCCATTCGGGCAGGGGTCACGAGTCCGGGCTCGGCAGGTCCCTTTAACAGCTAGCCTGTGGCTGTCCACATCTCCCCCTTCTTTGTTTTAAGATCCAAAATATGCATACAAGCTTCCATTTTACGCTTGTGTCGTTTTGCTCGAGTTTGAAACAAACACCATACAATCAGGAGAATTATCAATACAACAAAGATAACAATACACATCCAGAAAGAGTGGTGTAAAATATTGCCAGGATTAAATCCATGTAAATTATCTAATATAGCTCTTTTTAGTTGTAATTGCAATTCCAAAGCAAATTGGTACCCATAGTCGGTATACCAAGGTCCCTCAACCTCTACAGGTAACAGCATGTGTGGGGGCTGCACAGCCAAGAAAATTGTTAAAGGCCCCGTTTGAGGAGACGGTAATTTTACAGGGAGACAATTTGTCAAAATACAGTTGTAACAGTGAAGACTCATTAAGCTATCTGAATTATGATAACATTTACATATCCAAATCCTATTACTATAAAGAAAGGTTTTGGCACGCAAGCCTGTAGGGTGAAATTAACATCTTTAGTAGCTTGATAACCGGCCTTAGTGATTTGTTGTCTGACCGGTCCCAGAGCAGCAACTAGCTTCCAGAGATCCGAATGGAACATCTCGCCAACTGTAGAGAAGGTCCCGCCAGGAATGGTCACATTATGCATGGGCTGTCCCGGTGGATTGGAAACGTACAACAAAGGGTCCCTTCGAGTTTTTCTCGACCAGTCCGTGATGGAAAACTCAGGAAATCCATGAGGGGAAATGATTTGATGAGGAGCCAGACGTCTCCGGCGTCATCTGGGCTGATCGGTTATTGTCAATCTGGCTAGCCTCCAATGTAGGGGT
>CM052898.1:5059373-5074390 GCA_028534135.1 Potos flavus
ACCTGAATTAGACTTCGTTCCGGAACTGCAACTCTCCTGTGTTATGCTCAGGTCCCTGTTCGGGGGGCGCCACTTGTCGCGGCCGGTGCAACAATCTCGAACCAGGGCTGAGGGTAAGGGAATGAGGAAAAAGAAGTAGAGAGACAAAGGATGGGGGCGGGAGGAGCACAACGGATGATATCCAGATTGTGTTCAGCTTTATTTCAGAGTGCGCATGCTTATATAGCGGGTGAAAAACAAGCTCAAAAGAATGATTACACATAGAAGTCACGTAGCACACGTTACATTTCTTGGAATTTACTCTTATCACATCAAAGCAAGTTCTTCTACATCAAAGAGGCTCTAAGAAGTCTGGGTAGTAATTTATCTATTCCAAGTTATACACACTCTAGAGACTACTGCGATTACAAAGGCGGATTTATGAGTCACACGTGCACCTGCCTCAGAGACACTACCAACTCAGCGAGATAACTGGTTACAGCCTGTACAGCTTGTTTTTCAAAGGGGCATGACCAATCACAGACAGCATGTCTCAAGGCCCCTTGCACGAGCCCATTCTCCAGCACCCGCTTTCCGCCCAATTAGGCAGGGGTCACGAGTCAGGGCACAAGCCCATTCTCTAGTGACCGCTTTCCGCCCATTCGGGCAGGGGTCACGAGTCCGGGCTCGGCAGGTCCCTTTAACAGCTAGCCTGCGCTGTCCACACCCATTGCAGAGCCAACAGCGGGCTCAATCTCACAACCCCAGATCATGATCTGAGCCAAATCAGGAGTCAATGGCTTAACTGACTGGGCCATCTGGGTATCTTCCTTTGGTATTTACATCTTTTTTTTTTTTTAAGATTTTATTTATTTGAGAGTGAGAGAATGAGAGAGAGGAGGGTCAGAGAGAGAAGCAGACTCCCTGCTGTGCAGGGATCCCGATGCAGGATTCCATGCAGGGACTCCAGAATCATGACCAGAGCCGAAGGCAGTCACTTGACCAACTGAGCCACACAGGCGCCCTATATCTTTTTTTTTTTTTTTTAAGATTATTTATTTATTTGACAGAGAGAGAGCAAGAGCGCACAGGCAGGGGGAGCAGCAGAGGGAGAGGAAGAAGCAGGGAGCCCCATGCAGGGCTCAATCCCAGGACCCTGGGATCGTGACCTGAGCCAAAGGCAGACACTTAACAGACTGAGCGACCCAGGCACCCCTGTATTTACATCTTAAACAGGATTTCCATAAACGACATACCATCCAAGTGTACGAGCTTTCCCTCTAACATTTTAATATCCAAATTTTCAAATGCATAGCCAATTTGTAAGAATTTTATAGTTACACCTTACAAGCACCACCTAGATTCTACCATTAGCATTTTCCTATAATTGCGTTATCACATATTTATCTATCCTTCCATCTACCCATCAATCTTTTTTACATGTTTTTCGAAGTAACTTGTGACATCAGTACACATCTTCCCATACTTTTCAGTATGTATATCATCCACTACAGTTTAGTATTTGAATACAATATTTTCTTTTGAAGAAAAATTTACATAAGGTGAAATTAAAGTGTGCAACTGAGTCTTGATAAATACATCTACGTAATCCAAATGTCTATCAAGATATAATTATCCTCACTTGAGCAATTTCATGTCCCTTTCCTAGTTAGTTCCCACCCAAAACTTCTGCCCAATCACAGTACTTAAATTTTGCACTACAGATTACTTTTTGTTTTTCTCAGAACTCCGTCTAAACAGGATCATATGATATATACACTTGTGCAAAGATTCGTTCACGCAGCAGGTTTAAGATCATCCATGCTCATGATGAGGGAACAGAAGGCAAACGGAGAACAAAGCAGAAGTTGACACCCTGCAACCTCCCCCCACCCCCTACTCCTAGGTGGGACATGTGTGGCATTCTTCCAGGAATCTTCCATCTTATGTTACTATCTTGCTAGAGGGGAAACACAATCTTAACCTGACAATGTCAAGGCCTCAAGGCCTCCAGTATCTTGTAGGTCCTCTTTAGCATATGAAAGTTCTTTTAAAACCTCCCTTTTCCTTAACTCCCCCAACCCCATAGTATATAGTCAGCCACCCTCACAACCCTGGGGCAGCAGCTCTTTCTGCCCACTGGTCCTGTCCCCCTGCTTTAATAAACGACCATTTTGCACCAAAGATGTCTCAAGAATTATTTCTTGGTCATCAACTCCGGACCTCACCCCACTGAACCTCACTTATATTCTAAAACTTCATCACTCGTGTCCTTTTAAAAGTTCTCACTGAAAACATAAAAGCACGTTCCTGTCCCCCTATACTTTCGGGTTATGACATCAGCTTAGTGCTCTAGAGAAGGGGGCGAAGAAGCAACAGATGGGAACAGAGGAGTCCAGAATCCTCCGGACACAGTACTCCCGATACAACCGAGCCACCAGCACCGGAAACGCGCCGCAGGGTCCAGACCAGACCTACCTTTTCGGCCCCGGATCCTCCTCGCCCGAACCAACCCGCTGGCTACACCAGAGCAGTGCGCGCCGGGAGGGCCCGGAGGCGATACGGCCACCTACAGGTGCCCCGCTGACCAACACTTCCGCTTCCGGTTTTGTGAGCAGGGAAGGGGCGGTGCCCCAGGGCACGGGCGGGGTGGTGTGGGAGGAGGGAGGAGGCCGAAGAAGCCCCCGGGGAAGGCTGGGTGCCGAACGGGCCCAGCCGGGGACGAGTACCAGGATGAACGGGCGGAGCTGGAGGTGGGAACCGTCCGTGGGGGCGTGGCCTGGCTGGAGACACGGCCTGGGGGCATGGCGGGGGCGGAACCAATCCTAGAAGGCGGGGCTAAGAGTAAGCATCGGGCAACGTGGGCAGGGCTAAGGTGGCTCCCAGGCTCAGGAGGCGGAGCCCGGGTGGGGACCAGGTGTGAGGGCGTTGCTTCGGCGGAGCCTCACTTCCAGTTGGCCAGTCTTAAAAGATGCCTAATAAAAGCTTTTTTTTTGTTCCTTCTCTCTGCTCCTCCGAGACCCTATGCGACGGAACACCAGGTTTACAAAGGTCAGTCCACAAAATGGATCACACCTCCATTCATCCTGTTCCTTCCTTAGGCCCTTAAAGTTTTAAATTTTCTTCTTCAATGAGTCGTATCTTTCAGTTAGGTTTATTCCTAGACACTATATATACATACATTTAATTTTTTTTTAAGATTTTATTTATTTATTTGATAGAGAGACAAGGAGAGCAGGAACACAAGCAGGGGGAGTGGGAGAGGGAGAAGCGGACTTCCCGCGGAGCAGGGAGTCTGATGTGGGGCTCAATCCCAGGACTCTGGGATCATGACCTGAGCAGATGCTTAAGGACTGAGCCACCCGGGCGCCATTACATTTAATTTTTTTAAGGTTTTATTTATTTGTCAGAGAGAGAGCACAAGCAGGGAGGAGGGTCAGAGAGAAAGGGAGAAGCAGGCTCCCCGCAGAGCAGGGAGCCCAATAGGGGACTCAATCCCAGGACCCAGGACCTGAGCCGAAGGCAGATGCTTAACCGACTGAGCCACCCAGGCGTCCCCATATATTTAATTTTTTGTTTCAGTTCCCATTTGATTATTATTGGGAAGTTCTGAAAGATGAGGGACACGCTCTGATTTAAATCACAGATGTAAATTGGAGTGTCCAGCCAATACAATAGATGCCCAACAAATATACTTTCCTTTCATTGTCCCTATTTATGAAGGGCGAAGAGGTACACAAATATTAGGAACTTAGAATTCCTGTACTGTGAGAGTGAAATGATCTACATGACAAATTCGGTGACGTGCTGCTATCTGCTGGGAATTAAGGGTATTACATACGGTCTGTCTCAAGCAGCTGCTCTTGAAACCAACCTTAAAACTCTACTTCCTGATTGGAAAGTTCTGTGAAAATGAATAAAAGGAAACCTCATTTAGAATGGAGTCGGGAGACCAACAGGGAGAGCTTTCATGCCCAGCACTAGTTGTCAATTGCAGACCCAACGGGAAGAGAGGGACCAAGTGGAAACTAATTTTTATCCCGGCAGGAGGCAGGAAGATTTCTTCCTACCCCAGCAACAGCTCAGCCAATGAGAAGCCACTATACTTCAAACCTCCAGTTTATTTCAATGGACTTTTAGTTTATAATAGTCCCTCCCTACTCCCCCTTTCTCCTCTATTAAAAAAAAAAAAAAAAAAGCTATCCTCCTTTGTTGGTGGGACTTATCTATGGGGTTTTTTTGTTTGTTTGTTTGTTTTTGTTGTTGTTTTTACAAAGAGACAGAGTACAAGCAGGGGAAGCAGCAGAGGCAGAGGGAGAAGCAGACTCCCCACTGAGCAGGGAGCCCGATGTGGGACTCGATCGTACAACCCGGGGATCATGACCTGAGCGGAAGGCAGCTGCCCAACTGACTCAGCCACTCAGGCACCCTTATCTATGGTTTTGCCGTAGTTTGCTTGGGCCCGGGGTTGCAATTTTTTGCTATTCCTAAATAAGCCCATCTTTTGCTGGTGAAATAACCTCCAGTTTTGTTTTTTAAGGTCAACAGTTCTGACTTTAGAAAGCATTTTCCCTTCCCACTATCCCTTTGGTTATAACATCTGCCTGGTGTTTGAGGTAAGGAGGAACAACAATTTGACAGTTGAGAAAACTAAGGCCCAGAATCATGTACACACAGTATTTCCACTTCACCCCCAGCAATCTGGTTGGAGATAACTATGAATTTCTGGGGGAAGAATGCAAAGGCCCTGAGGTAGGAGACGTTTGGCTTCTAAACAACAGCAGAAGCCCAGTGTCTAAAATGTCTGGAGTTGGGCAGGATGGAGACTAGCTGGAAGTGAAGTCAGAGAAGTAATGGAGGGGCGCCTGGGTGGCTCAGTTGTTAAGCGTCTGCCTTTGGCTCAGGTCATGATCCCAGGGTCCTGGGATCAAGCCCCACATCGGGCTCTCTGCTCAGCGGGAAGCCTGCTTCTACCTCTACCACTCCCCCTGCTTGTGTTCCCTCTCTCTCTCTCTGTCAAATAAATAAAAATCTTAAAAAAAAAAAAAAAAGTAATGGAACCGTATCATATGAGGTCCCCTGGGCAACTGTAAGAATTGCGGGGTTTGGGTCGCTCAGTTGGTTAAGTGCCTCCCTTTGGCTCAGGTTATGACCCCGGGGTCCTGGGATTGAGCTCCACATGGGTCTCCCTGCTCAGGGGGGACTCTGCTTCTCCCTCTCCCTCTGCCCTTCCCACCTGCTCCTTCTCACTCTCGAGTGTGTGCTCTCTGTCTCTCTCTCAAATAAATAAATAAAATCTTTTTTTTAATAATTGTGGGTTTTACCTGGAGTGCAATGGGGGAGCCCCTGTAGGGTTTTGAGCTATAGGAGCAATATTATCTGATGTATATTTTTATTTTATGTTATGTTAAAGTTCTCTTTGTTGTGTGACTCTCGGGAGGCAAAGATAGAATCAGGCAGGACAATTAGAAATTTGAGGCAATAATCCCAACGACAGATGGAGATAGCTGGACGCAGGTGGCTGGGAGGAATGGAAAGAGTGGGACCAGCTCTGATGCTAAAATTAAGGCAGAGCCAATGGCTATCTGCTATCTGCTGATGGATTTGTGTAGTTTTAGGGCAAGGAGTCAAAAATGACTTAAAAGATTTTTGTTTGTTTATCATTGTCAAAAATAATTCTGGACATTGGTAAAGAGAGACTTCCTTCAAACGGATTATTTCAAGAGGGAGAAAAGGCCTATTGAAAGAAGAACACTCCAATCATAAGATCTATAAGTATCTTAAAGGTTAGTCAGAAAAAGGCTCTTCTTTTCTAGAGAGGCTTAAGTGAACCCCGGGGAACATCTGTTGAAGGAGGTGCGGTGTAAGTACGTGACATTAAGATTTTGATTGAAGAGGCATCCATTTTATGAAACTGAGTAAAGGAAATCTCATTTAAAATGGAGTCAGGAGTGGGGCACCTGGGTGGCTCAGTGAGTTTAGCATCCAACTCTTGATCTCAGCTCAGGTCTTGATCTCAGGGTCCTAAGTTCAAGCCCCGTGTTGGGCTCCATGCTGGCTGTGGTGCCTACTTAATAAAATAGAATAAAATAAAATGGAGTCAGAAGGTCAGAAGGGGTAACACACCACTTCTCGCAGCCCTTTGCAGAACAAAGGAAGGAAGGCATACCTTGTATTTGCAACAGGAAGAAGCCTGTACATTTACTACTGCAGCAGTTGGAGGAAAGATTTACTCCTAGCTCAGCAACAGCCCAGCCAATGAGAGACTTGCACACCTCAACCAATGAGAAGCCACTATACTTCAAAAATCTCAGTTTACTCCCATGGACTTTTTTGCTTATAATAACCCCTCCCAAGTCCCCTCTTTCCTCTATAAAAGAGCATTCCTGGGGCGCCTGGGTGGCTCAGTTGGTTAAGCAATTGCCTTCGGCTCAGGTCATGATCCCGGAGTTCCAGTGATCGAGTCCCGCAACGGACTCCCAGCTCCATGGGTAGTCTGCTTTTCCCTCTGACCTTCTCCCTTCTCATGTTCTCGCTCACTCTCTCTAAATAAATAAATAAAATCTTAAAAAAAAGAGAGAGAGAGAGAGAAAGCATTCCTCTCCTTCGTTCTCTAGACTTGCCTATGGTTTTGCCATAACCTGCACGTCCTGAATTGTAATTCTCTGCTATTCCTGAATAAACCCAATTTTTTTGCTGGCAAAAATAACTTTTATTTTTAAGGTTAACAATATTCACCAATAAAGAGTGAATCCACAAAACCCTAAGCTCTCCACCCTATCCTTAACTCCCAGTAAAGACAGAACTCCAGGACTATGCACTCTCTCTCTCTCTGTCTCTCTTTCCTGGCAACCTTGCGTCTGCCATGTACCCTCCAGGACTCGTGAGTAATAAATATTTTTCAAAGTTATCTGATAGCTGTTGCTGAGGTGTGTCTTGCAATCATAATAAGAACCACAGGGGTGGGTCCAGCCACAACATTGGCTCTAGTCAGGGCAATGCCTGTGGGGGCTCACTGCCAGGAGTAGGGGCCCAGATGAGTGCCCCCAGCATTCCTAGCCAGCAGCATCACTATTACAGGCTGAGACTGACACAAAACAGATATGCAACTATTTTAGTCCATTAGGGAGAAAACATCATTCCTCTGGCTTTCCATATCCAAGGAGGGTAAATGTCAGCTGAAGTGACCTCTGCACATACACATCCATACCCTTTATCTCACTAGCAGATTTGGAAGAAAGAACTGAGGATCTTCACATCTCACCCTTTCTCTCTCCCTTCGGGAGTCTATGGGACTCCAGAGAAGGGCTAGTTTGATCAGGCTGGGGCCATACAGTGAGCATCCAGAGGAACTCTGTGGTTGACCAGATGGACCATGCCCAGGTACATTTGGCAAATGCAGCAATAAAACATCATAAGGCCAACGGGGGATACATAGCAACGCCATCATGATTCAATCCATGTTCTGTTACTCATGAAGCTGATGTTTCCATATCTAATTCCTGTGATTGGTCTCAAACTCAGAAGGGAGATTAAGAGATGTCATTGATTAGGGCGTGTGGCTGGCTCAGTTGGAAGAGTGTGCGACTCTTGATCTTGGGTTCATGAGTTTGAGCCCCATGTTGGGTCCAGAGATTACTCAAAAAATTAAATAAACTTAAAAAAAAAAAGTAATGTCTTTGATTTTTTTCCAAAGTCCCAGTAGTAGACAAAACTCTAGATTATATGTCTTACTTCTCACAGTGATTTCTTCTGGGGCCTGGGATTAGAAAGAGGTTCACTTTCTATAATTTTTTATAAGATTTTATTTATTTAATAAATAAAAGACAGAGAGAGCACAAGTAGGGGGAGGGGAAGAGGGAGAAGCAGACTTACTGCTGAGTGGGGAGCCCTATGCAGGGCTCGCTTGATCCCAGGACCCCAAGATGATGACCTGAGCCAAAGTCAGATGCATAACTGACTGAGCCACCCAGGTGCCCCTCACTTTCTGTAATGTTAAAATTCTTTACAAACATATGTTATTTTTTAATATCAGGAAAAAATATTTTAAGAAAAAACATATGTTTAAGCACAAATATCCATCAAAAGATGAATGGGTAACAAATTGTGCCATTATAGCCATATGATGGAATATTACTCAGGAACAAAGTTTTGATTCCTACAACAGCCCGGATGAATCTCAAAGTTTTTATGGGGAGTGAAAGAAAAGACCTGCCACACACACACATACCTTACATAAAATTCTAGGAGAATAAAAATAATCTATGGTGACAGAAAGCAGATCAGTGTTTGCCTGAGGACAGGGATAGAGGAAGGGTTAAAAGGAGCCACAAAGGATGCCTGGGTGGCTCAGTTGGTTAAGCAACTGCCTTTGGCTCAGGTCATGGTCCCAGGGTCCTGGGATCAAGCCCCATGTCAGCCTCCTTACTCAGCAGGGAGCCTGCTTCTCCCTCTCCCTCTGTCCGCTACTCTGCCTGCTTGTGCTCTCTCTGTCAAATAAATAAATAAAATTTAAAAGAAAAAAAAAGGAGCCACGAAGAAACTTTAGGGAGTTATGGAATTATTTGTTATCTTGATAGTTTCACAAGTGTACACATGTCAGAAATCATCAAATTATGCACCTAAATATCTGCTTTTTATTTGTGTGAATTATACCTCAATAGAGCTCCTCACTGGGCTGCTGGAAGAAGTCCGTGCATGAAGGACTGAGCATAGTACCTGACACAAAATAGACACTCATTTAAAGCTCGCTGTTATGATTATCCTTTACTTTCAATGGAGGGTGTATTAGTCATGTTTTTATTTTCTATGTTTTGTGATGCTTTGACACGTTAGGGTCTTGCAAACCTGGGTAAGCACCACCCCTCAAACCAACCAATCCAACTACCTCCTTGATCTCAATCTTACACAGCAAACCAATGTTCCCTCTGCCCTAAATCACCCCAGGGCCAAGTAACAGACGACTAGGGAGCACCTCTAGAGCCCAGAGCCCACCAAAATTATTCAAACTAACCAATTCTAAACTTGCTCAGCTTGCCTACCCTACCTTGCCCATTTCTTCTTACAAAAACCATAATTAAGGCTCATGCCCATGCTTTCCCCCTACTCCTGCCTCCTACAGACCCTGGTTTTTCCCCTATAGTGGCTCTTCATGGCATGGTGAGCCCCCAGGTCTTGAGAATTGAAAGTAATAAAGTTTTCTTTCAAAGACAGTTGTCTGCATGTCTATCATCATACGCGGTTAAAGCAAATTTCAGGTACATTTAATAACAAAGGGCATCCTCACGCTCCCAGCCCTTTATCCAGGAGAAGGCAGTGGTCAGGGGTGGAAGGAGCTCTGTCTTATGTCCCATAACCCTACCTCTCCTCAGAGCTAAGCTCAGGGAAGGGGTCGCTATAGTTGGGCGAGCCTGGAAGAAAGACACCACTAACCAGTGGCATGTTGAAGCCAGCTCATGCCAGCTCAGGAGGGTCAATTGCTAAACTTGCAGGAATTTTGTGAGCCAGTTGTTAGATTTGGTAGCTTGAAACCAGCCATGATGGGATACTTACACAACAGAAATGGGCAAACACTACAAATTTGGGCTTCCCCGCCCCATCGCTATTTGCTAGCGCTGGCCATTAAACACTTCCATGTTTATCACTGCCTCCACTTTCATGCCTGCTGCTCCATTTCTGCAGGAAAGGCAAGAAGGAAACTTTTTTCCCTCCTCGAGCTGCTCCAGGTGGGGCATGAGCAGCCTACTCCAGGACCACCAGCAGAGCCCAGCATAAGGCTGGGGTTGGTGACTCCATCATACTTCCCACAACAGACTTCAGGTCTCCAGACACCCTTAAACAGCTCTCTTTCCCCAACTGAGATTTCGCCAGTCTCAATGCCCCAGCCTGCATCAGTCTAGTCCCCCAGGTGCCCTGGGCTGAAGCTGCCAGATTCGATCACGGCATGGGACAAGTAGACCTTAACCATGGCCACACTGAGGGAGTACTCACACTATAGTCCTCCTATGTCCTGATGGGGAATTTCTGCTCTACCTGCCAGTGGGAAAGCATGGGAGAGACACCCAGGTCCTCTGGTAAGTGAACTTGGAACAAGGAACCAAGGATCCCAGCTTAGCCCTGTTTTCTCTTCTGGCTCTGCCCACCACAGAGCAGGCAGGCTGGGTTGGTGGGCAGGTGGTGAACCCGTAGAGTCACACACACCCTTCTACCCAGCTCAGATCAGAAGGAACACTCATCTCAAGGATGGGCGCTCCTGATCACTATCAGCCTGCCACCTGCTTCTTTCAAGTGGCTCAGACTCAGGGGGCAGGAAAAGCGTTGCTACTTACTGAACCTCTAAAACCCATGCCACCTGTGAGGACCCCCCAACCTCACCCCATCAGCTCTCTGACTTCACTTTCTATTGCTCGCCTCTTGTTCCCTCAGCCACACGGTTCTTCTGGATTCTAAAAAATGTCAAGCTCATCCGCATCTCAGTGTCTTGGTCTTTTCTTTTTCCCAGTGCTTCCCAGAGTGGGTTCCTCGTCACTTCTCAGGTCTCCAGACTTGAGCGGCTCATCCCGCCCACTCTACTAGACACAGGTATCTCCATCATGTGAGCCTGGTTTATTGTCTCTAAAACTATTCCATCAATGCATTCGCCTGTTGATCGCCCTGCCTTCCACTGAGGGCTTGTTTTGTTTACTGCTGTGGCCCCAAGATTTAGAACACGGCCTGTGATAGGGTGGGCACTCAAGAAAATGTTGGTTGAATAAGAAACCAAATGCTTTTTTGAAAATTTTTTTTTCTTTAATAGCAAAATAATATGTATTGTGGAAAAACTGGAAAATTCAGAATACCAAGTACAGAAAATACAACTTAGAACTTTCATTAACACTTTTGATCATCAAAGCCTAAGACTTGCTTGGCTTTCTCATCATGTCCCTCCTGTGCAAGTAGGTATATCAATGGTGTGTGGGTGTGTGGGTGCACATGCATAGACAGTCTTTCCAGGCCTCCTAAGGGGCCTTGGCCCCTCAGGTCCCCCTAATTCCTAACCCTACCCTTCTGCATCCATCCTGTTCCTGAGAACAACCCTTCATCAAGGATCTTTTCGGCCCAGGGCTAGTAAAGAGTTAAGGCTTTACAACATAACCATGAGGTAGCTATGATCTTCCCCATTTCCAGATACGGGGACAGGCCCTCCAGGAGGCTGGCTGATGTCATAGAGGCCAAACAACTGGCAAACATGGATTCCAATTGTCTGGAGGCCCCAAGGCCTTGGTTCTCTCCAACTGTGGCTTTGAGGCCCGTCAGCCTGACTACAGGCTCTCTGCAAGGTGCCATTCAGAGGGTGTGGGGCTCCCCAGTGAAAGCTGAGATGGACAACGGGTGGTTGTCACATCCACCAGTCCATGGACTCTTTGGGGCAGGCCCTGACGATGACCATACAGTGGGGCAGCCCCCTGCACAGGATCCTCTCAGCCTCCTGACCCTCCCACCCCAGCCCCTGCAGCTCAAGGACCCTGAGCTTGGGCATGGTGAGGCAGGAAGAGAGGATTTCAGCCGGAGAAGGCATTTCTGGGGTGATGAGAGGGCCTAGCAAGCACAGACTCTCCAGGGCTGGCATGCCCTCCAAGACAGACAGGCCAGGGGCAGAGAGGCCCCTCACGGTCAGCCGGATCTTCCGCACATCTCGGAGGTTGCGGCTGATGGCTAGGAGGGTGCTGTCGGCCGAGAGGGTGCAACCTAGCACCTCCAACCTCTGCAGGTAGCTCAGCTCCTGGAGGCCCGCATCCAGCCCTGTCTCTGTCACGCGGTAGGTGCCGCCAAGCACCAATGACCGCAGGGCACGAAAGCGTGTCAGGCCCTGCAGGTGCTCGTCTCGGAAGGCAGGGACACGGTCCAGCACGATGCACTCAAGCAAGGGCAGCACAGTGGGGTCCTGCTCCTTGAGAAGCCAGGCCATGGAGATCTCGCAGCTGTGCAGTTCCAGGGTCCTCAGGGTGCAGGGCAAGCTGGTGATGGGCACCATGCTCAGGTCGGCCACATGCAGGCAGAGGCGCTTCAGATTGGGGCACTTCTGGCCCAGGGCCCTCATCAAGGCGGGGGACAACTGAGGGGCCTGGGAGCCTGAGAACAGGTAGCCACCCATCCGCAGGGAATGGAGCCGGGACGCCATGTACCGGCGAAGGAGGTGCCACATGACTTTAGGCCGCATCTGTAAGAGCCAGAGATGCGGGTGACAGGGTGAGAGATACGGAGAATACTCCAAGGCCCCTGCCTGCCTGGAGACAAACAAGCCCCAGCTGGGGCTCTAGTGCTCCCCTGGGCTTCTGCCCTTCCCCCGCCAGCCTCATCGGACCCTGTACCTCCCCAGAAGTAACAAGACGATATAACCCATTCACTTCGATTTCTAGGTTTGAATAAAAGCAACGAGGTAAAAGAGAAGATCAGAATAAATCTGTCTTTAGCAACAGAGCAGATTCTCATTATCTGGAGTAAGTAAGAAAGCAGAGCGATTCACCAGCATTTTATCCCTTTCTTCATGACCACCGCCAGTAGAAATAAGCAACACAAAACCAAACTGAAAAAAGGCTAGAACTGCCCAGAGTAAATAAGACCTGTGTTAAAAATCATCAGCAGCAGCAGCAGCAGCAGCACCATCATCACCACAACCTGGTGAGAGTGAAAGCCACAAAAACTAACCCTGGAAAGTTAATTACTAGAAAACAAAATGTAACTGGAAGCACTGTGCATTTTAATGTAGGTACATTTTACCTCCAAAAAAAAGAAAAAAAGAAACTGCATAGTGTAAAATTTGTGCATAGCATAAAACCTGGGAGGTGGTTAGAAATTCAGAATCTGGGGCCCCATCCAGTTCACTCAATCAGAATCAGCATTTTAACAAGATCCTTAGGTGATTCATATACACAGGCGAGTTTGAGACACTCCTTTATAACACTGTTTATAATAGTAAAAAGCTGGAAATAACTAAATGTCAACAGGAAAATAGATAAATTGAGGGATATTCATTTAACAAGTTAAAAGGAACAAACTAGATTTACATGTCTCAATTAAAATATATCTCAAAAGCAACGCTTTTTTTAAATAAAGCTGGTTTGGGGTGGATATACAATAAATAGCATTTAATTACCTAAACAGAATACCATTATTTAAACTTTCGATAAACACATGAACTAAACTATATATTGCTTCCTGGCACTCACACGGGAAGTAAATAGAAACGTGATCGCAAGACTACAAATCCATTTTATAATAGGGGTGACCTCTGAGGAGGGTTTCAAAAAATGCAACAAATATATCTATAAATGTTGTGTGCGTATATATATACATAAACCTTTGCATGTATGTTCCACATAATCTGCAGCAAAAATGACCAAGGGTCAAAATGGGTTAAATCTAGGTGATGAGTACATAGTTGTTTCAGATATTATCCTTTACACATTTCTACATATATTTGAAATAGTTCATACTAAAACAAGAAAAATAAATATGATGCAAATGGGAAAAAATGGAAAAGGTTCGGTTGCACTACTCAGGAAATAAACTGTGGAAATTAAGTTGAATCTGGAAAACGATTCCTCCAGGAAACTCATTAACAGATAATGTAAACAACTAACGTTTCTCCTATGCTTACTGTATGCCGGACTCGGCTCTAAGCTCTTTCCCTGCAGGAGTTGGTTATGCTCACTTTGGAGATGGGGAAACAGGCTGAGCAGCAGGTGAGCGACGGTACCAGGATGTGCCCCGGACCGCAAGCTCGAAATCTAGGGACCGAGGGGGTGGGGCTCGCGGCCCAGACACCCGACCGCGGCCCAAGCCCGCCCGGTCGGCCCCGCGTACCGTGTATAGCGTCAGGTCGACATGTCGCCAGAGCCACCGGTCGTCCACCAGCCTCTTCCAGCGGTGACAAACCCTGGGGGAGGGGACCCGCCGTTAGAACCACTGCGGCCCCGCGGGGACCAGATCCGCATCTCAGGGGCAGCCCCACCCCCGCCCGACCTTCCCTTCCCCCACCCCTCACCCGCGGGGCGGGGTCGCACCTGGAGATGCGGATCCGGTCCCGGACCGGGAGGTAAGAGAAGACCTCCAGGAGGACTGAGTCCGGCAGGTCTGCCAAAGTCGCCATGATCCGGCCGACACGCACTTCCGCTTGCGGCTGAGGGGATTCGGGATCTCGCCCCGGGGGCGCCAGCGGGTGGCGGGGGGTGCCGGCAGGGCAGAGGCCGCCGCCTCCGACAGCGGACGGAGAGTTTCAGCTTTCCTCTGGCGGGGACATGGTTGGGTCCCGGCGACAAGCCCGCCGGCGATCACGACGGAGCGCGGAGGACGGGCCTGGGAACCAAGCCCGCGCCCGGAAGGCGTGGCTGAGGCTCTGACGCGACCCGGAGGCGGGGTCAGGGGCGTGGACGAGGCTGGGGGCGGGGCTAGGGCAGTGACGAGGGGTCCCGGGGCGGTGACTGGAGACCTGGGGACTTGTTTGAGTCGAGGACCGGGCCTGGGAGCGGGATTACCCACTGGGAACAGGCTGGGGGCGAAGCTAAGGGCGGGGAGGAGGCTGGGGGCGTGGGTAGGGGCGGTGACTAGTTCAGGGGCGGGGCTAAGGGCTAGGCCAGGGGCGGGGCTGAGGGCGGGCAGGAGGCTCGTGGGGCGGGACTGAAGATCGGGTCGAGCCCGGGAAAAGTGGCTCGGGGGGGGGGGGGGGGGGGGGTGACGGGCGGCCCAGGGGCGGTGACGAGCCGCCCAAGGGCTCCGCAAGTGTTGGGAGGGCGCGGCAGCAGACCCCAGGACCCAGCCGGGAAGGCGCCCTAAGAGTAGCGCGGCCGGGGGACGACCAGCGGTTGTCCTAAGGGAAAGCGAGGCCCTAACTTTTTTACTTAATACCGCTTTTTGATGCCTATTAACAAGAATAAATCTGTAGAACCAAAATAGCTTGTTAACAAACGGCGTGTTCAACTTTTCGTTTTGATAGCGCTAAACTGTTCTCCATAGAGATTGAGTCGAAGCACCCACCAAATGTATATCTCTCATTTGTT
>CM052898.1:5074490-5094186 GCA_028534135.1 Potos flavus
GCCCCCCCCCCCCCCCCCCCCGCTCACTTGTTTTTAAAAGCTTTTATTTTTAATCTCTACACCCAACCTGGGTCTTGAACTTACAACTTGGAGATCAAGAGTCGCATACTCTACCCATTGAGCCAGTCAGGCGCCCCGTATCATTTTTTTTTTCCTAAGATTTTATTTTCAAGTAATCTCTATGCCCAACACAGGGCTGGAACCCACAACCCCAAGGTCGAGGGTCGCATGCTGCATAGACTGAGCCAGCGAGATACCCCATCACTCATTTTTAAATTAGCAATTCATTAAAATATTATCAATTGATAAAAACAGTGAAATTTATTCAACACTCCTATATTGATGAGTATTCAGTTGTTTCCAGATTTGTTACCACAAACAATATTGGAGCTAAACATTTGTATATATAAGAAGTACTTATATATAAAACATATACAAGCATTTACATATAAAATATATATAAGCATATATATATATATATATATATATATATATATATATATATATAGCATGTTTTTTCTACTGGATAAATAACCAGGAACCAGTTTGATGGGTCAAAGGACACGTGAAGTTTAATTTTGAGGTTTTGCTAAATCACACCCCCAAGAGTCTATAACGGCAATAAATGCTTTCAATACACACACACACAGAGGCAGGAATTGGAGATGCTGAAAACTGTCTTAAAAAGAAATGGAAAACTCATTAAGATGTATGCATTGAATGTGTGCAATTTTTGTATATCAACTATACCTCAATAAAGCTAAAAAAAAATACATCGGTATGCCCGTGCTTATCCATAAACAAATAAAAAAGTAAAACACCAGGGCTTTCATCTATCAGATTTAAAAAGATGAAGAAGGAGTGCCTGGATGGCTCAGTTGGTTAAGCTGCTGCCTTTGGCTCAAGTCATGATCTCAGGGTCCTGGGATCAATCGAGCCCTGCATAGGACTCCCCACTGAGTGGTGAGTCTGCTTCTCGCTCTCCTCCTGCCCCTCCCCCCTGCTCATGCACGTGCTCTCTCTCTCAAATAATAAATAAAATATTTAAAAACAAAATAAACAAAAAGATGAAGAAGCTAGAAAATATCCACACTGGCCTTGGTGTGAGGAAACAGACCCTTTCAACCCTGCAGAAGGGACAGAATTGATTCAAACTCTTTGAAGGCAGTTTAGTAATATAAGATTGTAGCTTCTGTTGGATCCAACAATCCCATGTGTAGGATCCCAAAATATTAAAAAACAAACAAACAAACAAAAAACGAGGTAGGTCTTTCTATGCTGTTTGGAATAATCTCCAGGATACTGTTTGCTTTAAAAGCAAAAGTGTAGACATCAATGAATACAGTTTGATCTCATTGAAGATACGTATATCTCCAAAAAATGCACACACAATTTGTGTTTCACCCTTTATACAAGAAGGCCTGTATGAAAACTAAAACATTCCTAGGGTGCCTGGATGGCTCACTTGGAGCATGTGACTCTTGACCTCAGGGTTGTGAATTCAAGCCCCACAATGGGTGTAGAGATTACTTAAAAAAATAAAAAGTGTTGGGATGCCTGCGTGGCTCAGTCTGTTAAGCATCTGCCTTCAGCTCAGGTCATGATCCCAGGGTCCTGGGATCGAGCCCTGCATCAGGCTCCCTGCTCAGCAGAGAGCCTGCTTCTCCCTCTCCCTCTGCCTGCCTCTCCCCCTGCTTGTGCGTTCTCTCTCTTTCTCTCTCTGGTAAATAAATAAATAAAATCTTAAAGTCTTAACAAAACCAAAAAACCCTAAGTCATTCATTTCTGCCCTTTGCATAACTTAAAATATTGTATGTTACCTGAAAATACAAAGTCTCTATCTCCACTGAAACGTGTTAATGTCTGAAAAGTTTTACCATTTTCTGGGGAGGCTCCATACCACACATTTGAAGATGCAGGAACTATCTCCAGAAAACGGAAACTTTTAATGGTGGTTGCCCCTGGGGAGTGGGTGGGGGGGCTGGGGTCTGAAGGCAAAACCTTGGCTGGGGTCTGAGCCGAAACCAAGAGGCAGACACTTAACCAACTGAGCCAGATTTGGTTTAAAATTGCCAAATTTGGGGGGCGCCTGTGTGGTTCTGGCGTTAAACATCTGCCTTCGGCTCCGGTCATAATCCCGGGGTCTGGGGATCAAGCCCCACATCAGGCTCCCTGCTCAGCAGGAGGCCTGCTTCTCCCTCTCCCACTTTCCCCTGCTTGTGTCCTCTCTCTCACTGTCTCTCTCTGTCAAATAAAGAAATAAAATCTTTTAAAAAAAAATTAAATTGCCAAATTTGGGGGCTACTGGGTGGTTCAGTTGGTTGAGCGTCTGCCTTCGGCTCACGTCATGGTCTCAGGGTCCTGGGATAGAGCCCCACATCAGACTCCCTATTCATCGGGGACTCTGCTTCTCCCTCTCCCTCTGCTCCACACCCCCCCACCCGGTTCCTCACGCTCACTTGCTCTCTCTCGAAGTCTAAATAAAATCTTTAAAAGAAATAGAAATAAAAATAAATAAAATCGCCAAATTTGGTTTAAATTGCACCCCTGGGGCAACTGCTTTTAAGTTCAGCAAAACCCAGGTGCCCCTGCCCCTGGGGCTCAGTTATAGGGAGGCTTCCTAAGAACCATCTCTGTTCCACCAGCATACAGGGGTGGAGGGAAGGAAACCTCACTATCAACTTCTTCCTCTGGGTCAGAAACCCAGGAAACAAGGGGCAGAGAGAGCCTGCCCAGCTTTCTCCTTGGGCTCTGACCTAGAACTCTCCCTCTTGGGAAGCACCTACCTCCTCCCCACCCCAGCACCTCTGACAGCAAACCTTCTGCTGCTCAGACAGGCAGATGGGGCGGCCCTTGTTCCTCAAGGGGCACTCACTGAGTCCTTTCATGGGACGCTCCAAATTCTAATTACCAGGGTATGGGGAGGGGTCTCTAAAGTGAGGTGCCATTATCTCCTGAGGCACCTCCCCCTCTCACCTGAATCGGGGGGGGGGGGGGGTAGTCCATACAGCAGTGGCAGCCTAGTCCTGGGACTTCCCATTGCTCACCACCCCCCTAGGATGGCTTAGCCCAGCTGGGGTTGGCAGCTCTCCAGTGGATCCCCACCACCTCCCACTGGAGCCCAAACCCCCAACAATCCCAGACTTATTCTTACCCCCAGACTTCTCATCCCCACCCCCCCACAGCCTGTAACTCAGCATCATGATACTGTGCTTGAATGATCTTTGAATCAATTATTGAGAAATTAGAACTTCTTGTTTTAAAAAAGTAAAATTTACCTTTCCCCCCTGATTACAAGAGTAATATATATGTTCATTGTAGATAATCTGAGAAAACCAAAAAGTGCCAAAGAGGAACAGAAGATTCAGCAATTCCACCATCTAGTGGTAACCACCATCAACATCTTGTGGGACACAGTAATTCTGTGATGCAGTGATGTGTTCCTTCCAAACTTCCTTGGGCACATCAGTCCTCTCAGCTCACCTCTGACCTTCCAACCTCTCCTCTTGTCCCATCTGTTTCTGTGCAAATTCTTAAAAAACCGTCAGAAGCTGGTCTGAGACCAATCCTTACTACAATCCTAGGGCAGGAATTGCTATCCCATTTCTATAGATAAGGAAAATAAGAATCAGAGAGGGTAACTGTCTTGCTTGAGATCATACAGTTTAATATTAAGGGGTAAGGTTGGGTTTTTCACTCATCTGTCCAAATTCAAAGCCTGTGTCTCCAACCTGAGCAAGTTTTCCATTCAGATTCCCTGCCCTCCAAAGCGCACACAGAACGCTGAGAAATGACGCGTCCAAATTCTGAGCAGGAAGGCCTCTGAGCCTAGTGTTTGTAGGAGGACCTCTTGGGCCACGGCCCTAAGTCAGGTCAGCCCCAAAGGGTCACACAGCATCCGCCCTTTCCACAGGATGGCCTCTCATGTCTTCCACCTAATCTCACATCCCAGTTTGAGAAGGTGGATTGGGTAAATCAGAAGTGGTGGCTCATTTTCAGAGCAAATCCCTTTAGGCTCACCAAACTGGGAAAATCCTGTCTGCTGAGAAAGAACGGCTGAATGGTTCCATTGGCAGCTGTTTGGCTGAACTTAGAGAGAGGTGCTCCCTGTCCCCCCAGCTCTGGACAAGCAGACCAGTCGAGGGGCTGCTTTGGGACTCAAAGGCAAGGTTGAGATCTGATGCAAGGTGCTCCCTGCCGGGCCGCAGCGATCTGCCTTGAAGACGCAAACCTGGGTGATTTTGCCCGTGTGTCGTTTCCAGTTTACTTGCCTGTGATGGTTGGCGTGCAACTTGGACTCCATTCTATTAAGTGCTGGGATCCAGGACGAGATCAGGCGGCCCCCTTGCTTATTGACTGTAGTCTGCGCCCAAGTGTCCCGGGGGGTTCGGAGCGATAGCCAAAGGGGAGGGGTGAGCAAAATGCTTCCAAGGCCCGGCTCCGAATGAAGGTAGGGGGCCAGACGAGATGACTGCACGACTCAACCCAGGCTCGCCATAGCCCTGAGGCTAAGAGTCTCAACTAGGAGGCTTCGTCGGGCTCAGAAATAGGAAGTCACTACCCCCCACGGGACGTCCCCGGGCTCCCCCGATGCTCCTGCCAAATCCCACACAAGACGACGTCTCCCCACATGTAAGGGGCCTCAACCAACAGCTTCCAACGGACTGGGCGCCGACCCCTGACCTCTGACTTCCCTTTCACGCCCGTTCCCCGGCCACGCACAGCCAGGGACCCCAACTTGTCCCCACGCACCGACGTGCAGGAATCCCCTGTGGACTCCGAAGCCGCGCCTGCAAACCGCAAGCCCGTCCGACTTGGGACCGGAAAGAAGTCGGAAGGGTGTTGAGCCGGGAGCGCTTCCGGTTGTTCACTTCCGCTTCCGGCTTTGAGCGCCCACTCCGACCCCGGCTCCGCCCTCGAGCGAGGAGGTTGTGGCGTCGGCTGGTTCCAGGCGTTTCGGGGTGAGGGGCCGGGTAGAGAGGTCCGGAGTCGGGGGAAACTAATGGGACCCGGCCATCAAGGGTGTGCGCGCGTGCGAGAGGCGAGGCGGGGCCTTCAGGCGACCTGAGGGGGGAGGCGCGGCTGCCTGGGGTCCGCGGTCCTGGGAGTTGAGGCCCGGAAGGACGCGGATCTGGGAGGTTGAGGGGTAAACATAAGACTCAAACCCGGGGTCTTGGGTCCTTGGAGACCCCTGAGGTCCTGACTGTACTGCCTTTCACCCCACGCCGTGTGTAGCTCCAGACAGGATGATCGAGGTTGTTTGCAACGACCGTCTAGGGAAGAAGGTCCGCGTTAAGTGCAAGTATCCACCGGCGGCCGAGAGGCAGTGGTTCCTGGGGTGGTTGGCATGAGGCAGGCAACTCAGTCTGTGTTGTAGGGTGACTTTAGTTAAACCCGGGAGAGGGGGCGGATGGGGTCCTGGCAGAGTGCGTTCAGCCCTGGAATGTCCTCTTGCACGTTCTCCCTCTCCCTTCCGTTTTCCTTAACTCGTCTGCGCCCAGCACTGATGACACCATCGGGGACCTTAAGAAGCTGATCGCAGCCCAAACTGGCACCCGTTGGAACAAGATCGTCCTGAAGAAGTGGTGAGTGCAGTGGTAGAGCTGGGGGCTGGACAGCACTAGGTCAGGTTGGGGTTGGGGAGCCCTGCAGGCTTAGGCAGAGTTTCCTCAGGTTGCCTCCAGGATGAAAAGCCACCTTCGACTTCTGTCTAAAAGGTTTCTATCCCACAGGTACACGATTTTTAAGGACCATGTGTCTCTGGGGGACTGTATCCTTTGTGTGACTTCTTGAGGAAGGGTCTACATACCAGACTTGGTTCTCTTTGTTCAGTGCTGGGAGTCATACTGGTGCACATACCTTAGTATGCAGTACATGGTAAGCATTTAGAAAATGGGAGCCATGTATTTGTTTTGTCGGGGGAGGAGGGTGGTTGGTGAAATACTTTGACTTGGCTTAGAAGACACTTTAAGGTCAAAATATATATATTATTGAACTCTACCTGAGTGTGAACAGGAGGTCAGGGTGGAGTGAGACTCACGCAAGTCTGTTGTGCAAAGAGAGCGTGAACTTTTTTTAATAGTTTGGGTTCTTTCTAAATCCAAATGACCCAGTTCCAAATGGCTTCCTTGGCCCTGGGTGGAGTCCTCAGGCCACCCTGACCTACCCGTGCAAGATGAGAGGGGTGGAGATGAAGGCCACAGTGAGAATTCCTTAACACCTTTACTTCAGATGAAATCCACGATGGGATGAACCTGGAGCTTTATTACCAATAGAGGAGAATTCCTTCCCCCTGTTGTACCCTGCCATGCCCTCCCTTCCCCTCTTTTCTTCCTCCCCCTATCCCCTCCTCTCCCATCCTCACCCCCACACTGATAGGGATACTTGTTTTTAAAAACTCATGTTAATAAAATCTTAGAAGTTGCTTCATTGTTGTCATCTTTAAGTGAGGCCTTATCTGATGTGGGGAGGGTTGACGTCTGGTTGTCACTATTCTCTCAGTACCCAGCTGCTCAATAAGAACTCGGGATCAACTGGATTGATGAGGGAGGAGTAAGTAAGCAGCCTGGGAGCCAGCTCTGGGATTTGCCATGGGTCTGTGAAGGTCAAGAGATCATGGGATTATTGTCATCCTAATAGACCAAGGGGTGTCTGCGTAAGGACTGTAGATATAATAGAATACAGGTTCTGGATTCAGACCTACTATGGTTGGAATCCCAGTTCTGCCACTGATCGTGATTCTGAGCAGGGTAATTAACTTCTCTACACCTTCATTTCCTTACCCAAACTGGAAGTGATAGTGTTTTACTTCATTGCCATGTGAAATGTAGATGAGCCAAAGCATGGTTGGTTATGCATCCACAGTTCCTGGACTTTTGAAATCCTAGTGGACAGAGTGAGACAGTGTGGCATAGGCAGAACTTACAGTGGTAGGATTTGGGGAAGCTAGCCTCTTTGATCTTCAGTTTCCTACTCTAAAAAGCACCGTGATGGCACCCACATCTCAATGAGATAATGCAGTTAGAACAGCAGGGGGTCTAGCACGAAGTGTTTTAAGCTGTCTCCAGCCTTCCCCCAGGTGGGAGTAGACAGGACACCACACACCCCATCTGTGTTCCCCTGGCCACAGATCCCAGGGTCAATGTTGGCCTTTCCCCAGAGCTGCATTCTGGAGCCTTTCTCGGGAGATTCATGCAGAAACTTGCCCCGTTCCCTTTCCCCTCTGTTGTATTGACCTGGCTGATTTCCTATAGTACATTAACATGTTCAAATCTAGCCTACTGCTCTTTTCCTTCCCCCTAAGCTCTACCCAGTCTTCTGCCTTCATTTCACTACCAAGCTTCTTGGGAGGTGGACCTGCCAAATGCCTAGGGTGCTGCTGGCCTGTAGTTCATGAAGGATGATTTCTCCTTGGTCTCCATTAGATACCTCCCTACCTGTCCTCTTGGCTTCTCTTCTGTCCCTAGGACTCAGCTCCCTCCTAATGCCAGAAGTGTCTGTTTCCTGATACCTTGTTCTTTCTACTCTTAGAGCTCTCTCCCCCCATATTTGTCTATTTAAAAATAAACTCAACAGGATTTTTTTTTGATACACCACAGCCTTGACAAGGTGGTTACTTGTTAATTTCAAATCAGCATAGAAAAGTACAGACTGGGGGCACCTGGGTGGCTCAGTGGGTTAAAGCCTCTGCCTTCAGCTCGGGTCATGATCTCAGGGTCCTGGGATTGAGCCCCACATGGGGCTCTCTGCTCAGCAGGGAGCCTGCTTCCCCCTCTCTCTCCGCCTGCCTCTCTGACTACTTGTGATCTCTCTCTCTCTTTCAAATAAATAAATAAAATCTTAAAAAAAAAATTTAAAAAAAAGAAAAGTACAGGCTGAAAGTAAAATGCTTCTTGTCCCATTCTCTCTCCTGAAGTCAGGTCTTTTCCAATACATTTATAGAAACTCCATTCTTACTTTTTAAAAATGACCATGCTAATATCTGCTTGTAAAAACAATCCAGGGGCGCCTGGGTGGCTCAGTGGGTTAAAGCCTCTGCCTTCGGCTCAGGTCATGATCTCAGGGTCCTGGGATCGAGCCCCGAATCGGGCTCTCTGCTCGGCAGGGAGCCTGCTTCCCCCTCTCTCTCTGCCTGTCTTTCTGCCTACTCGTGATCTCTCTCTCTCTGTCAAAAACAAAAAAACAATCCAAATGTTTTGTTAAAAAGTAAGTTTCTTATTAACAGCACCCCTCCCACCAGTGGCAATTTTTAACATGTTTGATTAAATCCAGAAATTTTCTAAAATACAACCTATAATTTTTATACAATTGGGATAATTATGCATTCTGTAATATACACCATTTGGTGCTTTTTTGTTTTAAGTAGGCTCTATGCCCAATGTGGGACTTGAACTCATGACCCAAAGATCAAATCACATTCTCCACCGACCAAGCCAGCCAGGCACCTCAGTAGCTTGCTTTCTTATGCTTTATTTTTCACCTTTCCATATAAATTACCTCATTCCTTTTCGTTAGTTTATTGATACTTGCTTGTTTTGCTTTTTTTACATAAAAAGGAAGTATGGAGGGATTTTTGTGATGATGGAACTTCCCTGTGTAGAACTGCGGTGGTGGATGAAGGGCTTTGCATTTATCAACCAGGATGTAGGAAGAAAGATGGAATGCAGGCTGTCAAATGAATCTGCCTGTATTATAAGTGAATCACATGACCACACCAAAAGGGGTTGGAAGAAAAGAGCTAACCTAAGTAACTTTGGAAAAAGTATTTTAACTGTATACTGTAAGGCTAAAGACAAAAAAAGCATTATACACAAACCCTGTTTGTGTATAATGTTGTACATATACAACCACACACACACACTTGAATGAATGGGTAAATATATCATAGATAGTGAGAACCAGATTTCTCACTGCTAGGGGAAGAAGTTACAAATAAAACAAGGTGAGATAAAAGGAGGTAGCTAGAATAAACCCTGTAGGCTGGATTAGAGTTGGAGGCATCAGTATGGACTCATACAAAAACTCCACTTTTTAGTATGTATACAGACATGCAGAAATGCAGATATGTATGTTTATATTTCCTTGCTTTATCCACTTGGACCAGAAGCAGTGATACCCCAGTAGCAATGAGCATACCCAGCACCTAGATCTTGGTTTCTAAATACCATTCTCCAGTGAAAGGAACCAAGCCTTATAGAAATGATTGGTTCCCAGAACTAGGATAGAGAATATACAAGCTGAGCCTGGACTATGTTGTGGTGCCACAAAGTAGAAAGTGCTCAAATAGAAAGGATGAGAGCATGTAGAAAGGGCACAGAAGCCAACCTGTGAAAGAGCTCCGAGTGGCCAAATTTGGAACAACCTGAACAACCAAATAATAGTAGTAATGGACTATGATCAAAAGAATAAAATATCTTTGAGCCCATGCTCATATCAAGAAATAGTTGAATATGTAAATAAATGGGGGAGAAGGGACAATTCTTTATTACAAAAGGATTGCAGTTAAATGTAGAAGGAAAGAGGAAAATAAGAAATCACCACTGCATCACCATAGTAATAATTGCTGTAGACAAATATTGATTGATGCTAAAATTGGTGGGCAAAAGTTTAGGCAGAAGTACAGCCTCGAAGTATGTCCCAAAAAGAGGAAAATAGTAAGTTTACAAAGAGGAAGAGGAAAATAGTAAAATCATTACAAAGAGAAAAATAATAAGTTTAGATACTGCCTTAACCAAGTGATCAAAGTTAATAACATCACAAGTGTGGGAGGCAGACTCTAAGGTGGTCCCTAATGATCCTCTTATCCCGGTATTCACATCCTTGTGTAATCCCTTCCTCTTGAGCACAGACCAGACCTAGCTTCTAACAAATAGAACATGGCAAAAGTAATGGGATATCACTTCTGAGATTGAGTTGCAAAGAGACTGTGGCTTCTGTGTTACCTGCTGTCTTGCTTTCTCACTAGTTCACTGATGAAAGCCAGCTGCCTCATGGAGAGGCCCCTAGCCAAAGCTAGTGAGGAACTCTGTTCCTCAGTCCATGATCCCCTTAACAACTAAATCCTGCAAGCAACCACATGAAGGAGCTTAGAAGTAGATTCTGCCCCAGTCGAGCCTTCAGATGAGACCACAGCCATTCCTGCTGACACCAGCTAAACTGCACCTGGATTCCTGACCCATAGAAACTGAAATAATAAGTGTTAAACCACTAAATTGTGGGGTGATTTGTTACACAGCAGAAGATGCCTTAATACAAATAAAACACTGAACATCACTGATCACCTGGTATGATGCACTGAGAAGGGCACATTGTCTCTGTGATATCCTTCCCAATAACACGTAACCTCAATCAAATCATGAGAATCAGACAAACCCTATCACGGCAAAACATCAGGATGAGGGACATTCTGCTTTCTGAACGTATCAAAGGTCATGAAAGACAAGAAAAGACCTAAAAAATGTCATGTACTGGAGGAAACTAACAATGACGATGTGTGTCCTGGAACATAAAAAGAATGTTAGTGGAAAAATGGG
Organism: Potos flavus; assembly: GCA_028534135.1. NCBI lineage: Eukaryota > Metazoa > Chordata > Mammalia > Carnivora > Procyonidae > Potos > Potos flavus. The sequence continues at coordinate 5,085,023 of CM052898.1, forward strand.
AAATTCTTTTCTAAAGTCTAGTTTAATTAATAGTATTGTACTAATGTTGATTTCCAATAGTATTTACAAACGTTTGATAATTATTCTATGGCAGGGTTTCTCAGCTTTGGCACTGTTGACACTGGGGCTGGATAATTCTTTGTTGGGGTTGTTGTGCATTGTAGGATGTTCAACAACATCCCTGGCCTCTACCCACTAAATGCCAGTAGCATCTCCCTATCCGCCATTTGTGACAGCCAAAAATGTCATAAGACATTGCCAAATGTCCCCTGGGAACAAAAATAACCCCTGATGATCTCTGTTCTATTATTTTTTTAAGATTTTAAGCAATCTCTACACAGGATGTGGGGTATGAACTCACAACTTCAAGATCAAGAGTCACATCCTCCACCAACTGAGCCAGCCAAGAGCCCCACCTCCGTTCTATTATTATGTAAGATGTTAATATAATGTATGGCTGGGTAAAGGGTATATGAAAAATCTACACTATTTTTGCAACTCTGTGCTAAGTTGAAAATCATCTTTTTAAAAGAGATTACAGTTATGATTATTATTATGTGTTTGTAAAAAAATCAAAATGTTACATCGAAACTTAACATTCCTCAATTTGTCCTTCACCTGAATTACCAGTGGTAGTCATTAACATATTTGAATGAAGCCAGAAATTTTGTTATATAGTTTTTACACAATTGAGATAATTACACATATTCTACTACTCATACTGTTCAGCAGCTTCCTTTTTATGCTTTTTTAATGCTTTGATATCTTTCTATAAATGATCTAATTCTTTTCAATTAATTTTTGTTGATTTTTTTGTTTTGTTTTGCTATGCTTTCATCCATACTATAATTGCAACGTTATACTGTGACTAGCTTTTCTTTTCACCCATCAAACACATATTCTTGCTATGGGCCACTTTTGAGAGCATTCTACAGATTAACTCATTTAATCTTTGCATCAAAGGTATGTATGAGATATTCTTATCCTTATTTGCAGAGGGAGAAGCTGAAGCACAGAGATTAAGTAATTTGTTCAAGGTCATAGCAAATGGAGGGCCAGGCTTTGAATCCAGCCATCTGCCTCCTGAATGCTCTTAACCGTACTACATCCTGTTTCAGATTTCTTGTAGACATGTTTCCCTGTGTTTCATATGACTGCGCCTCATTCTTTTTAATGGTTACATAAGGGTCTAGTTATAGATGAATTATCATTGAACTCTTCCCCGTTGGTGTCTTTGCCCTTCATATCTATCGCCAGCCTGTCCCCAGGCACCTCCTCAGTGCCCCACAGGTGCCTCACACAAATGGATTCAAACTGAGCTCATCATCCTCCTACCTGCGCGTCCTCCTTTGTCCCCTGCTAAGTGGCCATGCCAACACCCACCAGTCACCCAGGAAGCAGGCAGGAGCCAGACTGAGAGGGAATAAATTAAGGAAAGTAGGTTCCAAAGGAAGTAGAAGATGTTTGAGTCAGTGGCATAGGGCAAGGGTTAGTCTTGCAAAAGAAAAAAAAAGTGGGGGTATAGCTTTGACATCTGGAGAAAACAGGTGGGAAGAGGGAGGATGGAGGAGCCAAATTTAGGCTTCTGGGTTCTTCGCTGCTCGTCACCAAGGCAACTACGTTGCTACAGCAACAGCTAAGGCAGCACCGCCTCTTTCAAGTACCTCGTGGGCTGCCGTCACCCCCAAACCACCCAGACACTTCCGCATGGGGGTGCGGGCCTCTGGGAACGGTTTAAGAAGGCGGGAATTGCTGCCGCAGTAGCCAATCAAATGGGGCCTGTGGCGAAGGGCGCAAAGGAGGGGTCCGGACTTCTTTGAAGCTCGCCAAAGGGTGTCGAGAAGGACGGGCTCCAGTCCCTTGCCTACCAGTTAGGGGCCGAGTGAGGAAGGGGGCGGGATCCGGGTGAGGCCGTACGGGGGCGGGCCCCAGGTAAACTGCGGGGAGGATCCGCCCAGTCTCGCCTTTACCCAATAGAAAGCCGGAAAGCCTCTCCGGACTGTTAGGGTGCTCAATGAGCATCGTCGCCAGGCCCCGGTGCGAGGCGTACCAAGCCAATCAGCGGCGGCGGTGGGCGGGCGCGGGCGGCATAGGCTGTGCGGTGGAGGCGGAGCGGGCGCTGCGGCAGGAGGGAAGATGGCGGACGAGGAGAAGCTGCCGCCCGGCTGGGAGAAGCGCATGAGCCGCAGCTCAGGTGCCGCGGGGGTCGGGGCTGGGGCGGGGCCGCGCGGGCCCGTGGAAGCAGGGCTCGAGCTCGCCCCTCGGGCGCGGCGCCGCCGCCCGATTCCCGTGGGGTCTTGGCTCCTCCGCGTCTTCCCAGGGTAACGGCCCGGGCCCGCCCCGTGGGGGCTGCGAACCTCAGGAGCGGGGATGCCGGAGGAAACTGAGGCAAGGGGCGGGGCCGGAGAGACCTAGCGCGCTGCTGGGGGCGGGGGGGGGCGGTGAAGGGCCGGTGATCCCGCTGCACTCCCCCAGGTGATGGCCCTGGCCCTGCCGATCCGGCTGACACCTTTTGGCCTGATGCACCTGACGTCCCCGGGGAACGTCTCAGCACTCCGCTGGGCCCGGGGAAGGACACCCCCAGGGAAGGACACCCCAACCCCATGCTCAGGGCGTGGCCCCCAGGGTGTTAACCGGCCTCGGGTCCACAACCTACTCCTGCTAACCCGCCTGCCATCCCCACCCCATCTTATGCCGAGTCTGCCGTATCCGGCCCGGTGGTCTTCTGCCTGAGGATGGACCCTGTGCTGGGAGCCCGATTTAAGGCTTATCCACAATAATAATATCAGTAATAGGGCCCGTTCATCTCACTGCCCAGCATTGTGCCAAGTGCGTCTTAAGTGTGTTCTCTCTGAATGACCACAACTCTGGGAGGTAGGTAGTTATTACCCCGATTTTTCAGGTGAGGAAACTGAGGTCGGAAAACTTAAGGAACTCACCCAAGGTCATTCATTCCAGGGGGCGGGGGCTGGATTAGAAGTCTGACTGCAGAGCCCCCTGCCCTTGTCACTGCACACTAGTGAGGAAGGCCCAGCATCTCGCCACACTGCCTCCATAGCCCATAAAAATCACAGTCGCAGTGATTTCTGTTAATTGAGTGCCAGGCCCTCTGGTGAGCACTTCCCTGATATCATCACTATTCTCCACATTAACCCTGTGAAGTTATGTCCTTAATTCTGTCACTTCACCCCCACTTTTCAGATGAGAAAACCAGGGTTCTGGGAGGTAGAGGCCATTGCTAAGGTTTTAAAGTCAGTCCCTGGCTCAGCTCTCCCCAGCCTGCTCCAGTTCTGCTCTGTGGCTGCAATCTGCAGCACGAATCTGATGCCCGGTTCTGGGCCCCCTCCTGCCATTTCTGCTTGATTCCACCCTGGTGGTTTTCCTCAGCAATGACCGTCAGCTTTCACGGTGCTGGGTGCAAGTCATCCATGCAACCCAGGCAAAATCTCAACCCCTGGAATGATGCCTGGGCTCTCCTGGGTCCTACTTCAGTCTTCTCGCTTGCAGCCTTCACCCCTTCCTGCTCCTCAGGCCCTGGGTAACGTCCGGCCCCCAGGAGTCGGTCCCTAGTTGTGCAGCAGTGTGCCCCGGGTGCGGGTTAAGAACAGAGCTTTCGTGTCTGACAACCTGGGAGTAATTCCTGCCTCCAACCGTGTGTGTCTGGAGCAGAGTGTACCCTCAGGAAACACTACCAAAGATGTGGAAGGTGAGGCCTCCTTTCTGTCATCTACAGAAGGGACACGATAGCTGTCATACTCCTAGTGTGTCGTAGGCACTACCGTAAGTGTGGCGAGAGCTGTGAGCTCGCTCAGTCCTTAGAATGACCCTACAGGCAGGGACTGTTGTGGTCTGCAGTTTACGGGTGACAAAATCGAGCCCCAGAGAGGGTAGCTCACACAGTGAGTGACAGAGGTGACAGAGCCAGATTTGAACAGGCAGCTTGGCCGCCAAGTACGAGCTCCAAACTACTCCCTGCCCCCCTGCCCCCGGCTTCCTCTCTCCTGTCACTCTGGGTTATTTTCCTCCTTGAAGTCACCAATAACGGAAGTTATTACATTGTCTTATTTGCTTGTCGGGTGTCTGTGTGTCACACCCCCGAGAATGTGAGCTCCCTAAGGGCCTGTGGCACGTGGTGGACACAGTGGATTTGTTGAACGAAGGCATTCCCATTGGCCAGTGCCTTATCTTGGCCTCGGGGTGGTGTCCTTTGAGCAGGTCCCGCTGAATCCCCGCCTCCCCCCTCCTCCAGGCCGGGTGTACTACTTCAATCACATCACTAACGCCAGCCAGTGGGAGCGGCCGAGTGGCAACAGCAGCAGTGGCAGCAAAAATGGACAGGGGGAGCCCACCAGGGTCCGCTGCTCACACCTGCTCGTCAAGCACAGCCAGTCACGGCGGCCCTCGTCCTGGCGGCAGGAGAAGATCACCAGGACCAAGGAGGAGGCCCTGGAGCTGATTAATGGTGAGCAGGGCTGGAAACAGGTTGGAGGGAAGTTGTGTGTGTGTGGGGGGGGTGTGGAAATCACAACAGACCCTGCACCCCAGCCAACTCAGCTGTCAGCGTTGACTGACACGGAAGTGTCTGAACATGACGTGAGCCCCGGCCACACAGCTGCCTCCCCTTTTTTTTTTCTGTCTGGCTTCTGAGGGTGAGCCAGGTTAGACGGGGAGGACCCAGCCTTGGAGGCTGGCAGACCTGGGTTCAGATGGTAGCAATACCCCGTAAGCTCCAGGAACTTGGGGGACTTGTGTAACCTCCTTGAGACTCAGTTTTCACCTCTGTAAAATGGGCGTTGTCACGTACTGCCCCCGAGGCCCAGGTGAGAGGTTTGGTCCCAGTGGGCCCTCAGTCAGTGGGAGCTATTGTTGATGGTAATGTCATCAAGCAGGGTTCTGGGACACATAGGTGGGTGGATCGGGAGGGAGGTTGGAAAGGTAGCAACGTAGAACTTGCTAGCAGAGTCAGTGAATTACTTCTGCCCTGAGAGAGGAGGCTGTTCCTGTCTCTGCTCTGTGTTTCCTCCACAGTCTAGAGCAGTGGTGAGTTCACAAACCTTTTCTTTAAAGGCCAGACGGTAAATATTTTAGGTTTTGCAGGCTGTACAGGTCTGCTTTGTAATTGATAGCAGCCTGAGATAATATGTACACAAGCAGGTGTGTCAATAAAACTTTATGAAAACAGCAGCACTTAGTCCATTATGGCCGTCAGTTGCAGAACCCTGGTATAGAGCTGCCTAGCATGGCCGCCACTACCTACACGGGGCTGTTTCCATTTAAATTAATTAGAACTAAGTCCTTAGAGATTGGTTCCTCACACTGGCCGCACTCGAATGGCTCAGTAGCCACATGTGGCAAGCGGCTGCCATCTTCGCGCAGATCTAAAACATTCCCATCCTTACGGGAAGTTCTGTGGGATGAGGCTGGTCTGGATCTCACGTGTGCTGTCCCCATACAGGCTCTGCCACCACAGACCCTCGCAGGCCCCTCTTGGGCTGCTCTTACCCCATATGACCCAGTGCTTCACCCTGACCCAGCTGGGCCGAGAGCCCTTCTGGCTCTGCCCAGCCCTGGCTGTGTGACCTTGAATAAGTTACTTAACGTCTCTGAACCTGTCTTTCCACTTGTAAAAGTCGTGTTTTGATAATAGAACCTACACCTCATAGGGTAGCTGTGAAGACTCTGACCCAATGCAGTAAAGCGTGAGTAACAGTTCTGGTGTCTAGTAAATGTTCTCTAATTGCTAGCGGTCGCGATGATTGCTGTCATGAGCCCAGGCCTGGCAAAGTGCACACTCGGTCAGTATTGGCTGCTGTTTTACTGGTCCAGTTATCACTTGGTCCAGTATTTGGCCTCCAGGATATTACTTACACCCACCCACACCCCCTGTGCAATGTCTGGCCCCTGCAAGCCTCATACCTCGCCATTAGAGTTCATGTACAGAATCTGGAAGGCAGATCAAAGAGCTCGCCTCCTGAGCTCCGTGAGGACAGGGAGTGGCTCTCTTCCCACCATAGTCCCACCGCTCTACACACAGCCTGGCCTACAGTCAGTGCTCACGGCCTTGTTTCAGGAGCCAGTGGGAAGCGAGAAGGATTCCTAGCTGAGAAAGTGGCAGAAGTAAAGGCCTGGGGCAAGGCCATAGCAGGACTCAGGAAGGCCATGCAGGGGACTGAGGGGGGATGAGACCCTTCAAGGGCACGTCCCAGCAAAGTTGAGGGGGCCCCTGAGTGAGGCAAAGGGTTTGGGACCTTTCTGGAGACAGCAGGAAACACAGCCACATATGACGGGGGTGGGGGGACACGGCCCTGTAGCGTTTCGCTTTCAGGAAAGAGCTGTGTGGCTGGAGTGTGAAGGGCCAGGGACGCTGGAAGGCCCAGAGCCCAGGCTGGTTGAGTCTAGCAGTGAGCATGAGGGGGGTCTGGCTGCCCCAGGGGAAGAGGCGGAAGTGAGTGGGGAAAGCCCAGAGAATCATGAGGTGACGTGGGTCTTCCCAGCTCAAGTGGTCCCCTGTTCTGAGGCTTTTGGACCCACAAGAATGGGCGAGAGGCAACAGGCATTTGGAGATTGAGTGACAGGAGGTGCCACCACTGGTGGAGGGGACTTGGGAAGAGGCGCAGTCTGGGGAGGGACTCATTAAGTCTGAGGGGCTCAAGGAAAAACCATTGGGGGGTGACTGGGAGAGGGTCTGGATTCAGCAGAGCAGCCAGGCCAGAGACGGACACCTTTGGGACAATCCTGGCAAGAGATGACCGGAGGCTGAGGCAGGAGGGCACGGGGAGATCTGAGCATGGCTGGGAAGGAGGGCTGTCAGGCCACAGGGACTGCCCGGGAGGGGCAGGTGAGGGTGCCTCCCTGTCTTCAGGACGGACAGGTGTGCTCCTGCTGGGCTGATGCTGTGGCGGGAGCCTGGTGGGGCCGAGGTCAGCTTAGGTCTCGGCGAAGGGGATCGGGGAGGTGCTCCCAGGAAGCAGCCAGGCCCCGGGGCCTAACCCGAAGTCAGTGCAGACTCCGGCGCGTTAGCAGGGTCTGGACGCGTGGACCGCATGGATGGCCTGGGGGAGCTCTGGGAGGACCTGCAGCTACAGGCAGCGCGGCCTGAGGGGCCAGGGAGGGGTGAGGGGAGCACATTCTGGAGCGGTCTGGAGGCAGAATCAGGGCTGGGCAGCGGGTTAGCTGGGCGGGGCGGGGTGAGGTCAGAACCGGTGGGTCTCATCCTGGAGTCACACACAGATGGAGCCTGTGCCAGCTGCATGGCCTTGGGCAAGTGTCTCAGAGCCTTGGCTGCATCGTCTAGAACGGGGGCAGGATGGCCATGAGATCCAGGGGCCGGCCAGCGGAGCAGCGGGCTCAGTGCCAGGCGCTTGCTGTCTACGCAGGGACCCCGGGCATTCAGGCATGTGTGGTTGGCGGCCAAGGTCAGCACAGAGCGTCTGCTGCTTCCCCGAAAGAGCTCTGGGCAGCCTGGTGGGCTCTGCATGTAGACCCTCCAGTACCTTGGTCTTTTTACTCAGTGTCTTGAGGTGGGACTGGGACGGGCCCCCTCAGAGGTCATCAGGAGAGCGCAGTGAGACGGCCCGGGCTGTGATACGCCCAGACGCTCGTGTGCCGGGTCAGCAAGCTTGGGGCGTCCAGGCCCGGTTTTCTCTTCCGTGAAAGAGGATGTTCCCTCTGTCCCGGGCTTGTTCTGGGCGATCGGGAGATCAGGATTGGGGCTCGAATCTCATCAGTACCCATTTAGGTCCAGGGCTCCCCATGGTCCCGAGGGGACAGGCTGCCTGCGGTAAGGGACAGGCTGCCTGCGGTAAGAGCCAGCGTGTCCGCGTTTTCTGCTGAGGCTCCTTTTCCTCCGCAGCTGCTGGGCTGTGGCCAGGCCCTGTCAGGGATCTGAGGACCAGCTGCCTGTCATTGCCAGTGTCCTTGTCCAAGGAGGCCAGGCCGTTGAGAAGCCCTCTCCACCTGCTCCCCACCCCTCCAGCCCCACGTGCCCAGGGCCTGAGGGTCCCAGGGAGGCCCGGTGTGAGCAGCAGTCCCCTGAGACATACTCATACCCAGGGTCTGAGGGTCAGTGAGCACTTTTGGCCTAGTGTCCCCACCCAAGGTCGGCGAGTCCCTTCCAGCCTGCTGGCTTCAGGCTGGGTCTCTGGTCTCTCTGGGCCCCTCCTCCTGGGTCTTCTAGGACAGCAGATCTATCTTATTTTATTTATTTATTTTTTTAAAAGATTTTATTTATTTAACAGAGAGAGAGAGATCACAAGTAGGTAGACAGGCAGGCAGAGAGAGAGGGGGAAGCAGGCTCCCTGCTGAGCAGAGAGCCCGATGCGGGGCTCGATCCCAGGACCCTGAGATCATGACCTGAGCCGAAGGCAGAGGCTTTAACCCACTGAGCCACCCAAGCGCCCCTAGGACAGCAGATCTAATCCTGTCACCTTTTTCTCTGTCCAGGCCCCTTCCCTAGTTTGTCTCTAAATCTTTTTAGGGGTGCCTGGGTGGCCCAGTCGGTTAAGCATCCACCTCTTGATTTCAGCTCAGGTCATGATCTCGGGGTTGTGAGATCGAGCCCCACATTGGGCTCTGCTCTGGGCATGGAGCCTGCTTAGGATTCTCTCTCCCTCTCCCTCTGCCCCTCCCATCCTTTAAAAAAAAAGAGAGAGTCAGAGACCACCCCATTTGTTTACTCACTTTCCCCTAAATAATTGCGGTGTATTAGCTCGGGGTTCTATACAGAATACCACAGGCTGGGGAGTATTTATTTGCCACAGTTCTGGGGCTGGAAGTCTGAGATGAAGGTTCTGACCAATTCAGTTTCTGGTGAAGATGCTCTTCTTGGCTTGTGGACCGCTGCCTTCTCGCTGTGTGCTCACCTGGCCTTTCCTTCGCATGTGCACACGGGCAGTGAGACGTGGAGCTCTCTAGCATCTCTTCTTTCTTTTTTTTTTTTAAGATTTTATTTATTTATTTGACAGAGAGAGAGATCACAAGTAGGCAGAGAGGCAGGCAGAGAGAGGGGGAAACAGGCTCCCCGCTGAGCAGAGAGCCCGATGCGGGGCTCGATTCCAGGACCCTGAGATCATGACCTGAGCTGAAGGCAGAGGCTTTAACCCACTGAGCCACCCAGGCGCCCCTCTAGCATCTCTTCTTGTAAGGACACTAATCCTGTGGGATCG
>CM052898.1:5094286-5145014 GCA_028534135.1 Potos flavus
GGCCTCAGAGATGCACTGAGCAGGCCAGCCTGTGATCTACCTGCAGCGACAGGTGCCCTTTTGTCATTCAGCCTGTTTCAGGGTCTCCTGAGCTCCCCGAAGCAGGTGGGAGTTCCCTGCTTCAGACTCAGAGCTCCTTGAGAGGCCGCCCCCGGGTCTGCCTCTCTCATCCGGAGCCCCACGGGGTGGGTGCTGTCTTGGTGAGGGGTGCTGAGGCAGGCGGGCAGGCCAGCGTGTTGGGGTGAGGGGGGTGTCTGTAGGTGCTTCCTTTTCTCCCCCTCTTGAGCCTTTTGATCTGAGGTGCACAGAGGAAAAACATGAAGTTCCAGCATTCCTGCCTAAAGAGCGGAGGAGTGGATCCCTCTCCCTCCTTCCCCGTGGCCTGTTTCTGTCTCATTTATTCACGGATTCCTTCAGCGCTAGCGAGCACCGGTTCTGTGCGCGGAGCCGGGTGCCGGGAACACAGCGGCGAGCAAGGCCAGCCGGCCCGAGGCGGGTGACAGACGCACAGACGGGACACCGGCAAATGCAGGGAGGCACCTCACACAGCGGGGTCTGGGGAAAGGCTTCTGGGTGAGGCTAGAGGACAAGACGGGAGCTTCCTGCGGGAAGAGACCGCTAAGCAGGGGCCTCGAGCTGGTGGGGGCAGGGCAGGACGGGGAGAGACGTCCCGGGGGATTGGGTGACCCTGAGCCGAGGGGATGCACAGGGGTCTGAGGGTTCCCTCGCATCTTGGCTCGTGGCCAGACTCCTGAAAATCAGCTTCTAGAAAGGAGTGGGTGTTGTGTTTTGTTTTGAATCACTTGAGGCTCCTATCCAAGCAGAAAGTTTTCTGAGAGTTGGCTGGTCAGAAGATTTGGGTGCTGTGAACGATGGCAGGCAAAAGCTTGGCTTTTATTTGGTTTTTAGGCTGATACCTGTGTACCTCGGCCAGGCCGTCTAGTCTCAGGGTCTCAGGGATCCCTGCTGCCCCTCTGTCCCAGCTCCAGGAGCCTGGCCCGGCGGTGCGTGGGCGGGGCTCGGGGCGGGGCCTGGCACCTCAGGTGCTGGGCATGCGCGGGCAGGGACAGGGATGGGGGGACGGGAGGCCTGTGTGCTCAGGATTCTCCGGCCGGGAATCAAGGACCCGACCCGACGGAAGGGAGAGGAGGAAGAATCTGCAGGCTGCCCAGGTGACGCGGAGAGATGGCCAGAAGTCCAGGGAGCGGAGATGGAGGGGTGTCTTAATGACGTCCGCTTCAGGGTGGATCGCGGGTGGGTCCCGCTGGCACAGGGGGGCCGCCGAGCAGCCCCAGGGGCCCGACAGGCAGAAGCCACCACTGCCCACGGAGGACGGGGCTTGTGTCACGCTGGCGAGCCTTTCTGGCCAGACAGCCTGTCACACTGAGGACCAGACCACACTGAGCCGTACAGGCGAGGGGGCCTCGGGACGGGCAGATCACACAGGCACAGGGGAACCTTACCACTGAGATGCAAACCCCCATGGAAGGGAGAACTGTGACAGTGAGTGACATCTGTCAAGGTCTCCGTGCCAGGCGCTGTGCTGCGTGTCACTGTGGCCTGGCAGATGACTAATGGTTCAGAGGCAAAGGGATGGTCAGGACAAGAGCAACGGGGACCTGGGGAGGGCGGGGCAGGCAGGGGTGACAGGGCCAGCCGTGGAAGCAGCCAAGCAGATCAGACAGCAGGACGCTGGTTGCTGCCATGTCGTGCAGCAGGACGGGCCGATAGGGGTGTCCTCATGGTTGTGCTGTTTCCACTGTGGTCCTCGCGAGGTTTGCACTAGCTCGGCGTCCGGCAGATGACCTGGCTGGGTGTCTGGGCCTCAGAGCACCAGGTGGATTAGCCAGCAGTGTCCCCGTGGTGCTCAGACAGGAGCAATGGACGGAAAGGTCACAGAGGTGTTGAGAAACCCACTGGCAGGTGCGACAGGGCGATTCTTACGTCCAGGGTGGGCTGGGTGGGTGTGTGGAATGTCCCTGGGAGAGTAGCTGCCTGGGAAGCCTGGTGGGACCAGCTTGGGGTGAGGGGCCGTTCTGGTGGCCGGGGGCTGGCTGTCCTGGGAGCCCGCCCAGCGGCTGCGCCGGCGGGCGCAGGGACAAGACCAGCGAGAATGGTGTTTGTGTGCTAGGGCAGCTGGTTGGAGCAGGACCGGGGGCACTTCAGGGAGGAAAGGGTGGGTTCTGGCTCCAAGGCCACCTGCCTGAACTCAAGAATGAGTGGGGGCTCTTCCCCGCCAGGCATCCACGGTCCTGCTGTGCGCTCTGCTCCCCACATGCTGCCCCTGCCTCCCTCCCCCCCCAGGGAGAACCGGAACCCAGCGGGGCAGTTGGTGCCGCACAGAGGGTGAATCCGATGTGTGCCAACACAGCCTTTTAGGGCAGCTGGGAGAACTGTGTCGACTGCCTCTGGGGCCACGGCCCGTGGGAATGACATGTGTCCCACCCAGACTGCCTTGTGGTCTCTTCACGACGCCCCAAGAAGCAGCCTGGGCCTTCCTCCCAGTTTCGATACATTGGACAACTGAGGCCCAAGGGCTGAGAAATCAACGGACTCCCCTGGCGGAGTTGGCCTGGTGCCCCGGCCTCCTGCCTTTCTCCTAGAAGCCTCTAGAAAATTTCCCCATCACCGCCCTGGGGGATCTTGGTGAGCGCCCTGGGTCCCAGCATCCCTCTTCAGTGTCTGCCCTGCCTTCTGCTCTCCTCCCCAGCAGGGCCTGGAAGTAGATTTTTTCCCCCAAAATATGTGGTGGGGGGTGGGAAGAAGTCATGCTGTGTTCGTGTTATGTCGGCGGGGAGCGGCAGGAGTGACAAAGGGAGTGGGGCTGGAGGAATGGGGTGTGAGACCAGCGCTGAGGCCACCGCGGGGTCAGGGTGTGCACGCGTGTCGGGGGCGGGGGCGGCGTTCGTTGACGAGTGTGAGGCGAGTGTTCACATGTGCGCATGTGCAAAGTAGGGCAGGGGTTGCGTGCCTTTCTTTCGAGTGAAGAGCCACCCTCCACCTGGAGCCCCGCACCCCGTCCGGCCCTGCCTTTGATGCCGGGTGTCCCTGTATGTCCCCGTGTCATGTATGTCCACAGGCTACATCCAGAAGATCAAGTCAGGAGAGGAAGACTTTGAATCTCTGGCCTCACAGTTCAGCGACTGCAGCTCGGCCAAGGCCAGGGGAGACCTGGGTGCCTTCAGCAGAGGTGCGCAAGGAGCGGGCCCTAGCTAGCCCTAGTGGAGCCCGCTAGTGGGGGGCCCCCAGCCAGGCGGAGGTTGAGAGGGACAGCCCCCGCTGCACAGGCCTCCGAGGTCCACCAGGTGGCAGCACAGTCCCGCCAGCTTCAGAGGGACTTGCCCTTCTAGGGTTGGGGGGGGCGCTGCTGAGCCTTCCGCCACGTGTCCTTCCCTCCCGCGGTGGGAAGTGGGTCTGGGGGTCCCTCTGTGCAGTTGTTCCCAGCACGGACCCAGCAAAGTAGGTACTGGCTGCCATTTGCCTCTCCTCCGGTTGAGGGGTATAAGCCTGCATCCTCTGAGAACCCCGGGGCTTGTCCCCAAAATGCCCCTCCCAACACCACCCTCAGGAGTGGGGAAAGCAGGGCGGAGGGGATGAGAGTTTAGGCCTGTCTGGCTTGGGCAGTGGGAAGGGAGGAGCGGAGCGGACCAGGCCACCTCCTCTTCCTTTCCCTCCTCTTCCCCGTCCATCCTGGGGTCTGCGGAGCATCAGGGAGGGGCCGGGATGGGGTGAAGAGTGTGGGGAGAGCCGGCAGGGGGCTGTCAGCCGCCTGCCCGCCCCAGGAGGCAGGCGGGACGGATGATGCGGCAGGGGCTGGCACCGGGGCCCTGGGAGGCGAGTTCATCACTGAAATGTGCCTCCCGAGTGCGCGGCGGCGGCGGCGGCGGCAGCTCTGCCTGCCATCCCTCATGCTGTCCCCGGGGTTCCTGGGGCCGCCTTAATGGCCCCGCCGCCCTGCTGACAGGGCCATAAACCGCATGACGAATGAGCGCGGGGCTCAGCGCAGGTGGGAGCCCCATCTGCCCGCCCCACCCGGGCCTGGCCTGCGGCCTGGACCCCACACGCCCCCCCCTCCCGCTTCCCCAGGTCAGATGCAGAAGCCATTCGAAGATGCCTCCTTTGCACTGCGGACGGGGGAGATGAGCGGGCCCGTGTTCACGGATTCCGGCATCCACATCATCCTGCGCACGGAGTGAGGGGTGTGCGTGGCTTCGGCCTGGCCCGCAGGGGTGGGGGGCGGGCGGGGCGGGGGGCTGGGCCCACAGACTCTGCTCCCTGCTGTCAGCTGGCCAGCGGGTGCCCCTCCCTGCTGACGTCACAGTATTTATTGTTCCCAAAATGGCCGAGGGGAGCGCTTCACCCTGGGGGGCTCCCTCTCTGCCCCCGGCTGGGGCTGTCCCTGCCAGACTCCTCTCCCCTTTAGGAAGTGACTTCAGAAGGGCAGGGGGGTGGGGAGGCTCCCGGACTGAAGGAGTGGGGGTGACCTGTCCCAAAGAGAAGGCCTCGTCAGCTGAGCTGCCCCCCGTGTCCCTCCCCGCCACCCAGGTCCAGGACAGGGGCGGGACGGCCTTGTCCCTGGTTATGCTATATTCCTCTGTTCAACCGCAAAAAGCAAACGCTCCACACGGGGCCCAGGCTGCCCACCACCTCGGGGCCCTCACTGAGGGGCAGTGCTGCCCCCTCCGCACCCTCGATTAAACTTGGAACCACTACTCTGCTGTCCTGTGTCTCGTTCCCTCCCTGCTGAGGTGAGGGGGGAGCCGTCAGGAGCCCTCATCTTCTGCCCTCCCTAGCGTCCCGAGTATCCAGGCTGCATTTCGTCCCTGAGAAGCCTCCCTTTATCCTGGGCCCAGGGTGGGGGTGGGGGGTCCCAGCAGGGAAACGGGGTGCCGATCAGTGTCCATGGTCCTCACACTTGGATGTTTAAGAATGTTCTAGAATGCAAGGGCAGTGCCCTGACCTCACCTCACATCTCTGGATTCAGCAGGTCAGGATGGAGCTGGGGATCTGCAGGGGATCCTTGGAGAGACAGACGGAAGCCCCCAAGCCCCCCTGCCCTGGGTGTCGTCTACATGCACGCGCGCGCACACACACGCACACACACGCACTCACCCATACCTTCCGGACACAAGCCACTCCCAGCTAGAACAAATTACACCCAGCACCCCGAGGCCTGCTTTCCTGCTACCACAGATGTTTCTGGCAGGTTGTTCCTGGGTCCTGCCTCCTTCTCAGGTGCTGTTACCTTAGCAACAGGGGACCAGGAAGGGAGGGGGCTACTCCCAGGTGGCCTGTGGGTGTGGCCCACCTGCTTTCTGTCCCCTCCTCACAGCTACCCCTGTGCCGGGGCCTGGGCTAGGGCCCCAGTTCAATCAAGGAGTTTATGGGCTTAGCCCCCTCTGCCCCCCTCATTTAATGGGAACCAGCCCAGATTGCCAGGGCGGGGGGAGGATGGCAGGCCAGCGGGACTTGGGGACCTGACCAGAAGAAGCCCTGCCCAGCCCCACCCCAAGGGAGGGCTCCAGGGCTGTGTCTCATAAACAGTCACCTGGGCCAGCTCCCATCTGGCTGGTTTCTAGAGCCATCGCTCTCTGCTTGCTGCCTGCCAGAGTGTATGTCATTAGGAAGGTTTAATGGGCTTCCTCTCCGCTCTGGCAGGCTGGAGGGGGGAGCGGCGGGCTGACTGCACCTCCAGGCAGAATCCCCCCTCACCTGTGGGGGCCAGCAGGCAGGCGGCAGCACCCCCGTTTGCACCAACAATTCTGTGGGGGTGGGGGGGAGTGATCACACCCCTCCTGACCCCTGGAGCCTCTGGGAAGGAGCAGAAACGAAGGGGGTGGATAGGGGGGCTGAGATGCTGCTGGGGAGAGCGTTGTATGTTTTCCTGGTGCGGTTGGCAGGGAAATGGTCCTTGTGGCATTCTCTGTCACTTTGGGCATCCAGGCGTGTGTGCATATGTGTGTGCGCGCGTGCACGTGCCGTCCCCCCCCCCCGCCCAAGCATGTATATGGCCATGTGACTCTCGTTATCCCTAGGTGTGTGTCCTGTGTGACACCAGGGAGTCCCCTGACCGGGTGTGACCACCTCCCTCCACAGACCTCCTCCTTTGTCTAGCTGTGCAGCGGCCAAAACACAAACACAAAAGAACGCGGCTGGTAGATAAACGTGCCCCCGAGTCCCCTGGGCGGCAGCGTGATTCATGGTTAAGTAGCTGCGGCTTCCCTCACCTGCTCCACATCCCCCCGCCACTGCCTCCCGCCTGGAGATGGGGTCATAAATCCCAGGCCTTCTCGATGGTGACAGCGGTGAAGTCTTCCCTCCTGTCCTCTTGGTCTGGCATTTCCCAGCCCAAAATGCCCCGGGGCAGGGCACCAGCTCAGGTTTCTGTGGCCACACGGCAGGGCTGGGATGGGTCACCTCGACTTGGGGTAATGCAGACACTGCCACGGGATGGGCTACGACACTTCCCCACCGTAGCCGGACGCACGTCCGTGAGGGACCAAGTCAGAGGTGGCGGCCGGCAGCCTAAGGCGCACAGGGATCCTGGCCTGGGTCAGGGGTGGGCAGTTACTCCTCCCGCCCCTCCCAGGTTGGAACGAAAGCCACAGACGCAATAAGCCTAAGGAGCACAGGGCCTGTCTCTGTGCATGAGAGAGGGAGAGGGCGGTTCTGATGCCAAGCGCTTTGGGCATCTGCTGGGGGACCAGCGCGCAGAGGTGACACCCATACCCAGCCCTGCGTTCTGTGCGCGGCTCCAGGACTGGGAGCGTTTTGAAAGGACAAAGACAGTGGAACTCAGCAGCCCTTGGTCCCTGACCCTACTTTGGGAGTAGGAGAGACCAGTGAACTACTCTCCACCCGCACCGTGCTCATTTGGGGGATTTGCCTGCAAATAAACACAGGTAGGAGGGCTGGGCTGCAGAGGTCCTAAGTGGCCCCCAACTCTGTGCCTTTTTTTTTTTTAAAGCAGGTACAAAGTGCCTCAATGGGCTTATCCGGGAATCGGTTCTTTTTCAATGTCAAACTTGTTAATTTAAATGGAAATTAATTGCTTTTCTTGAAGATTTCTTTAAAAATTGGTTTTAAATGAGTGCATTAGGCAGTCACATTTATTATTCATTGGTTTCATTTGCAGTATGGCCCCGGTGCCCCGAGTTCCCGGAGATGCCAGCACGGAGCCAAGATGATTTAATCAGAGAGGCCATTAATTAGAGATGGGGGGAGGGGGTAGCTCCCAGAAGAGCTGGTCTCGTTTCCTCCGTGGTCTCAGTGGGGGTGGGATCTAGGCCCCCCAGAGCTCTTTACATAATCCTCCTCTCCAGACTGAGTGGGGACCATGTGGTGGGGCGAACATGGGGGTGGCAGTCAGCACTACCTGTTTCCAGCCACTGGCCCCAGAGGTGACGCTCCCCACTCTTGCAGTCTCGCCTTGGCCACCAGGGTCTGGCTAAAATAAGGCCCTCCTCTGTTCTCCCCCTTCTGTGCCCCCCACTCCCCACCACAGTCACATCACCAGGGCTCCCAAGGAATCGGCCTCTGCTTCTCCAACCTCTTCCCGGCTCCCTCCTGCTCCTTCCTGCCTCGCATACTTCCTAGCTTGGCCGGTCCTTCCCCTCCAGGAGCTCCGGTCTTCATGTGGGGGCCCATCTCTGCCCAAGCCCCTTCCAGTGAATGGGCTTCAGGCGTGGGGTGGGGGCGTGCTCAGCCGCAGGCCCCCAGTGTCCCCTTCAGGCGGTTTCTACCTTTTTAGTAGTGAACTTAGAACAGGTGCGCCTCGTTTAAAATGATTTTGATATTACGAAGCAAAAAGAGAAAAGGCAAAATATACTGCCCTACTCTCTCCTACCCAAATTCTTAAAAGCAGCCGAACTGTTTAAAAAATATATAAGTTGCCAGATGGTTCAGTAATGCACCAGTGTGATCAATGAGTGAAAAACCAGTGATGGAGAATATTCATTTGAGGCCTGTTCTCATTGTGATAGGATTCTCGGTTGTTTGGATCAAATTGCTGCCAAACAAATTGTTTTCGAACAAAACAACTTTGGCTTGGGTCTCCTCACCTGTCTTCCCGAAGGGCTGGCCCTGCCGGCCCGGAACCTGGCCCCCAGGCCGGGCTTGTCTGCTCAGGTGCCCACAGCCTGTGGCCGGGGATCAAGGGGGCCCAGCTGGATGGGTCTCCAGACTCACACTTAGCCTCCACCTTGCCTCCTCTGCCCCATGGCACACACAGAGCAAGCAAAGCATCAAATGTCAAAGGTCCCATTTATTCCAGCAACCTGGAAAGAAAGAGTGTAAATAAAAAAAGAAACCGATCCATGCACTCAACTCCTTGAAGGGGAGGAGGGGGCTTGGCGGGAGGGCCTCGGGGGAGGGGTGGGAAGCAAGGAGGGAAGGGCGAGACAGAGCGGCCGACTGGGAAAGAACTGGAGAGTCAGATCCATGAAAAGAAAGAGGGACATCAATAAAAAGGCGGAAGGAGTGAAGTATCAAAATCAGAGACCAACAAAGGAGAAAAGACACAGAATGCACTAGTAGAAATCCAGGGGAAGAGAAGGAAAGCCCGGCAAAAAGGGAGGGAGAGGGAAAAAAAAAAAAAAAAAAAAAGGACCGGAGAGGGGAGAGAGAGGGCCCGACGGAGAGCGAAAGCTAGAGGGACCCCCAGCGCCCCCTGGCGGCGGCCTGAGCTCCCGCAGCCGCTAGGGGTCGCCCGCGGTGCTGATGACGTGGAAGAGGGTGACATTGTAGAGCACCTGGTGGCCGTTGTTCCAGGTGTAGAGGGCCCGCTCGCGGGGGTTGTAATCCAGCATGGAGATGTGGGAGTACTGGTTGTGGAAGGGCACGTCCGTGTACTCGTAACTGGACGTGTTGGTGAAGTAGGCGAAGTAGACCTTGGCCCCGGCCAGGTGGGAGTTGGTGACGTAGAGCACGCCGCAGATCATGAAGGCCTCGCCGGCGCTGCGCTTCGGGTAGCCGGTGTCCCAGGAGCGCACCACCTCCAGGGTGTGCGGGTCCAGCCGGCTGACCACGATGTTGCCCGCGTTCTGGTTGGTGGTGTACACGGCCCAGAGCCCGCTCTCGTCCACCATGAAGTCCATGTCCGAGAAGCCGCCCCAGGAGTAGGGGAAGGTGTTGTTGTAGCCGGCCCCCGGGAGGCTCCGCTGCACCAGCACCGAGCGCGAGCGGAAGTGGTACTTGACCACCACGTTGCTCTGGTACTTGTTGTAGAAGAGGGAGCCGTTGTACACCACGTGCCCGGTGCCCGCCCACGGCTGCGGCAGCAGGTGCTGGATAAAGTTCTGGCCTTTGATGAAGTCTCCCAGGGTGCGGAACTCCAGGACGCGCCGGCCCTTGTAATAGCCGTCCATGTACCAGACCTACGAGAGAGCCGCCCGTCGCTGCCCAGCCGCCCCCGCGGCCGCCCGAAGGCCCCGGCAACCACACGGGAACCGCCCGGGGTCGTTAGGGACCCACAGTCACTAACTGGTCGTGAGTCAGTCGTGGGATGTCCAGTGACTGGTCATCGTCCCAGTAATGGCATCATTTGACCAGGAAACACCGTTGGTCTGAGAACAGACATTTGCTACCTAAGGATCAGGGGAAATCACAGTCCCTGGTGACTCGTGGGGCCCAGGAATTCACCGCTCATTGGAGATGGGATGGTTAGTGGTCACCGGGCAGGCCTTGCCTGACGAGGTCACTTGAATTCAGCCCCATAGCCACCAGATGACCCAGCCTGCCAGCAGCATCTCCTTCCCCATCTCCACCTACTGTCGCCATGTCAGTCAACAGGGGTGATTGCCCTCAGGAGCGCTGATGGTCAGGCCAAGCAATTTAAAAACTTTCAGGCCAACACGATCACGACCATTTTGAATGTAAGGAAATTGAGGCTCAGAGACATTTAGGAACCTGCCCAAGCTTCTCTAGCTAAGAATTTGGTGGCAGCAGGATGCAAATCCAAGGCTGATTCCCAAACCCAAGCTCTTCACCACTTGGTTGACCCACCATAATCCCTGGGAGGCCAGTGATCATAGTGAGACAGTGGCTATATACTACCTCTAGTCTGTGACACTCAGTGGCCACCTAGTGACCAGATCAGTCACTCGGATAGTCACTGGGCAGTTAGTGGGCGGTTCCTGTGGGTCAGAGGTGATGGGCAATCGTGACTGTAGAGACCACTGGAAGTCCAAAGGTCAACAGACTTGGTTATTCTGAGGGCTGGGAGGTCCTCGGAGCAACCTGGTGGTTGCTAGACAGTCGAGGGGAGGAGGGCCAAGGGCCCTGGAGATCCTAGGACACTTCAGGCTACAAGAGAGGCATTAGTGTGGAATTGCCGGGCACCTGTGGACAGCCACAGGCTGTCTCCCCCAGGCTCTGACCCCTGGGGTGGGCACAGTCACTCACCCGGCTATCCGCACTGGGGGCCATCGTGTCGGTCATCCAGGAGCCGAAGCGGGACCCCATGGCCCGAATGGTGATGGGGTTACTGACCCCAGTCAGCTTCCCACAACCTGGGAGGCAGGAACAGGGTAGATAAGGGTAGAGGATGGGCAGAGCCCGAGCAAAACAGGGCAAGGATGATGTGGTATGATCCAACCAGGAAGAGCTGGGACTTGGGTGAGGGAGGATCCAGAAATCTAGTCCCAAGATGGGAGTTAGGTTGCGGGTAAAGGGACTGGGAGTCAAGGGTCAGGGCCATTTCCAGTTTGAGGGTCTATTTTAGGCCTTGGGTAGAGAAGTCAAAGGTCAAAGTTTAGAAGTTAGAGGTCAAAACCATGTCCGGCTTCTGGGCACCCAGGTGGTATTAGGGTTGAGCGTGGAGGTCGGGGGTCAAAGTCAAGGGTCAAGGCATACCCAGCTTCTGGGCGCAGGCGTGGAGCCGGGCCTCCAGGGCCATCACCCGCTGCTGCAGGTCCTCGTAGCCGTAGGCGCCCATCTCCTCCTGGATGGCCGCAAGGCTGCCGGAGAGATTCCTCACCTCCTCCCGCAGGCGCACGATGGTGCGCGTGTCCGCCTTGTACTGCTCCAGGACCGAGCTCAAGGGCAATAGCTCCGACATCCTGTCCTTCAGCTCCTGCCCACCAAGACGGAACCCTCACCGATCCTAACCCCTGACCTGGGACCCAGGCGGGACACCAGCCTTTGACCCATAACTTCACCCCCTTATCTCTGATGCACACCCGGCCCTGGACATTTGGTCCGTAGTAGACCCTGGAGCCCAGCCTACCCTTGGTCCTCCCCGGACAGGACCCCACTCTCAGAACTAACGGACGCCGATCCCAATTCTTCCCGTGGCCCCCGACCCGACCCAGCAGGACCCACCTGGAAGCTCTTGGTTGAGAGAGACCCATCGGCTGCCCGGAGCCGTGCGTCCAGGCTTCGCATGAGGGTCTCCATGCTGCGCACGTACTGGAGGTCACGGTACGTCCGCAACTCAAGGACCTCCATGGACTGGGAGACGTTCTGGACCTAGGAGCTTGGGAGGGTTAGGGAGAGGCGGACTCCTGCCCTCCCCGAGCCCTCAGATGCCGCAGATGAGGCCTGGTGGCCACCCAACAGCCACCCAACCTGCTCCCCTCGTCTTACCAGCAGCTTCCCGCCCGCCGGGTCTGGCCACTACCACCTCTCACCTCGCTCCCCTTCCTCCCTGGCCTCCCCGCTTGCACCCGTGCCCCCCACCCCACCCGTCAGTTCTTCACACAGCAGCCAGAGGGAGCTCTTCAAAAGGAAAACCCCGCGGGCCAGTCTTGCCTCTTCATCGGCCTCGTCTCCATGTTCGTCCACCGCGACCACCAGCCCCCTTTCCTCTCCCAGACTCTAAGCTCCTTCCCTCCTCAGAGCCTTTCCACCTGCCGATCCCTCTGCCGGGAGCGCTGTTCCCCTCGTCTTGCCACACTGGCTAGCTCATCCTTCCAGCCTCCTCTCCAGCGTCACCTTCTCAGAGTGGCCTTCCCCAACCCCCCTGCCTCCGGTAGCCCTTCATCCTTTCTCCCTTACGTAGTTATCTTCTTCCCAGCTACAGCTGCCATCTGGAACATTCCTATTCATCTGCCTCCTTCAGGTGAGATCCTCACGGGCAGACCCAGTGTCTAGCTTGTTCACAGCAAAATCCCCAGTGCCCAGCACCGGCCTAAATTCGATGCCCAGTAAGTACTCTTCAGCTATGAATGAGCTGAATTCCCTTGCCCTAGCCCCTCCTAACCCAGAATGAGGACCCCCTAGTGCCCACTTCTACCTGGTTAAGGCAAACTCAGAGACGGCCCTGGGCGCTTGTGGAAACGCACAGATTTTCCTGGACTTCTGGTCACGCAACACTTGCAAGTTCTCAGAAACCCCCCCCACCCGCCCCGGATGCCACAACACATTTTTATAACCGTCGTTAACAATCAGGGGACCCCACGTGGATGTCCCAAACTGGTGGGCAAACTGGCTGCAAAGCAATGCTGGTGTTGTGGGCAGGCAGGATCCTGCAGGGTTCGTGGGTGGGAGGCCCAGTGCTGACCGGGATCTCTTCCGTTCTCTACCAGTCCCTCAGCTTCCTCCCCTGTAGGATGATGGTGGGAGGGAGCTGGTCCCTTTAGCTGACCAATGAGCAGTGCAGCCGGATAGAGTCAAGGGACAGCAATCAGTCTATAAAGGCCACCAAAACATCCTCGGGGATGTTTTGAATGGGGCCTGTTTTATATCGACCATCCTCAGAAGGGGGTGGAATCCTCTATGCGTCTTGAGTTGGAGGGTGAGACCCCTCCCCGAGGAACACAAGACATTTTTCTCAGCAGGTGAGTCTGGTGAGCTGAAGAGCTGAGGAGGGCGTGCGTGGTGGGGCCCGAGATCACACACGGGAGACTCGGATGCTGCCTGTCCCATCCCCACACAACGCTCAGCTTCTCCAAAGAAGCCCTGAACAGATATTGACTAATATACC
The DNA here is from genome assembly GCA_028534135.1 of Potos flavus. Taxonomy (NCBI): domain Eukaryota; kingdom Metazoa; phylum Chordata; class Mammalia; order Carnivora; family Procyonidae; genus Potos; species Potos flavus. The sequence goes on from CM052898.1 coordinate 5,107,209, forward strand.
CACGTGGAGGGGAGCCGGGTTATCCACCAGCTCTGAACAGTCTGCATGGCTAGATCGGGCCCCCGGCTGGCCTGGACAGGGGCCGAAGGCAGGGTGGGAACTGGGAGACTTTCACGGTCTTCTGGGCCACCCAGAAGGTTCTTACCTTCTCCATCAGCTGCCGCAGCTCCCGGCTCCGGCCATCGCGGGAGCAGGTGCTCTGTGCGGGGATCACGGCCGTGCAGATGCATTTCCCGTCGGGGGCCTGGGCCGAGGTGTACAGCTGCCAGCCTTCCTCTGGGCTTTGGAAGAGGGTCTGCAAGGAAGTCAGGGGTCAGAGAGCAGGAACCCCGTGGGGGAGTCACCCCTGCCCGTGCTGGGGGAGAAAGAGGACCCAGGGAAATGACAGCTGCCCCGGAACGTGCCGGACTGTGCGCTGAATGCCCGATGCGTGGGATCCCAATCCCTCCTCAAGGAAGCCCATTTTACAGATGATAAGACTGAGGTATAGGCGGTTAAGGAACACGGCAAGGAATTGAGGGATTCGAGCCCTTCCACAAGACAGGAATCCCTTCTCTCACGCATGTTCACATACACGCAATATTGCCTCCGTAACTGTCAATAGGGCACAGACTCACGTACTGATCCCCAAACTGGACCTCCCTCTTGGCTTTCCCAGCGCACTGTGAAACATGGATTCTGGATACAACCTGGGCTGCTAAGTGCAACCCTACTGTTGTCATCTCCCGCCCCACCCCTGCTCCTGAGAAGCCCAGGTAATGTAATGGCCAAAGGATGACGGAATCCTTATAGGGACTTCCAGCCCCTTGAACACAAAGCATCACTGCAGACCCCTAAATTCAACTTCAGGTCAGTTTATGAGGCTTAGATAATTCAGGGATCAATCGTGGCTGTTTCCCAAGCCAAGATCCTTGGAACACTGGCAATCTTTCCAGGTACGCTCGGTGATCAAATAAATCTGGGCATTGCTGGGTGAAACAAGTTCCTTTGATGCAGAACTTATCAGAGCCCTTGAGGACTAATGTGCATCAGGGAACTCCAAAATTTTCTACACTTATTAGAAAATATGAGTGCCCATTCTATGCCTGGCATAGATAGGGTCTGGGATAGGGCTAGGAAGAGAGGGATGAAGAGAGCATCTGGCCACTGCCCATGGATGGAAGAGGCAGACGTCAAACATGTAACCCCACTGAAACTTCTAGAACTACTCACTGCAGTGAATGCTCCAAAGAAAGTGGAAGGAGTAACAGGGAGTCTTCCTCAGGCTGGGGATTTCAGAGGAGGGACCCCAGAGAAGGGACATTTGAGTTGAACTTGAGCGATGAGTGAGCCAGGAGAAGGGGATAAAGGAGGGGACACTTTTGAGAGCACAAATTCAAATCAATATCTGGAGGTACTTGAGAAACGTTGTTCAAAAAGCATTGAGTCACCGGATGGAACATGGTGGGCCCCCAGATCGGGCCCCCTTGAACTTCCCCAGAACATACTGGACTTAGTCACAAGTCTCAATCTTTTTGTTATCAGGGCATGATGGTCTTCCTTTGTTCAGGAAATATTTGGTAAGTTCCTACTGTGTGTCAGGCTCTATTGTGGACATTGAAAACACAGCAGTAAACAAAATGCGCAAACACAAAAGCTCTTCTAGAAGCTTACGTTAGATGAAGACAGAAATAGACAAGTAAATGCCAAATATTTAAAGGGTGATGAGTGCCACAGAGAAAAGTAATATAGGGAAGGAATGATGAGGGGGGTGCGTGGTTGGAGGTTACAATTTAAAGTGGCCTGGGAGGGCCTCCAAGAAAGTGTCATTTGAGTCAAGACCTGAAGGAGGTGAAGGATGAGCCATGCAGATACCTGGGCATGTTCCAGGCAGCAATAAAAGCAGGTGCAAAGGCCCTGAGGCAGTATCATGCCTGGTATGTTCAGGAAACACGAGGAAGGCTAGCGTGGCTGAAGCAGAGTGAGAAAGGTGGTGGGGCAGAGGTAGGGGACAGGGACAGGGACAGCATGTTCAGGACCTGTGGGCTGTTGGAAGGACTTTGGTTCTTCCTGAGGGAGATGGGAGCCACAGACGGTTCTGAACAAGGAGGGCGGTGACCAGACTCAGGTGCTCAGAGGCGCCCTCTGGTGGCTGTGGGAGGAACAGACTGGGGAGCAAGGATAGAAGACCAGGGAGGGCCAATGAGGGCGCATAGGTCCAAGTGAACAGGATGGGTGGTGGCTGTAGAGGTGGGCAATGCAAGATTCTGGTCCTAACCAGGATGCGTTCCTACATACCTGGAAGAAATTCTGATAAAACCCAAGTGTTTTGCAGAGAAACAAAGCCCCACGATAAGTGTTTATTTGGACGGCTGTTAACCGATCGCCCCGCAGAAGCTGTTCCCACGAGCCATCGCAGAGACAAGCCAGGCTGTGAGCTACGAGCAATCCTGGAGGTGCCAGCTATCAGCCCACCTTTTTTCTCTCCCACTCAATAAAGTCTTTTTTCTTTAAGCTTATTGTAATGTGAGCGAGTGATATAATTGTACAGATGAGCCTGACTCCTCCACTAATTTATAAGAAAAACAAACCATTCATAAACGCCATGTGAAATGATTGTAATTAGTCATTCTCTGCACCTCAGGTTCACCTTTTTGAAGTTGGGGGATCCCCCTTTTTACCAGTCCACGTCTCCACGGAGGAGAAGTCGCGCACCTTCCCAGCCCTTCCTGCGCGCAGGTATGATTCAGGTAGAGCCGACACTCATGGCTCCCCAGGCCTTCGGTGCAGCAGCCCCCCGGCCCCCCAGCAGCCCCCGACGGTGCCACATAGGAGTTAGTGACAGACGTCAGCTGCCCTCTCATCTCTCCGGTAGGAAGGCTCTGAGGGGCGTGCTGCAGACAGCTCTCCGGGGAACCCCACTGGGACCTTTGCTCCAGGTGCCCACGGCGGCTCCCTGCTCCTTAGCTCACCCTGCATGGGAGCCCCTCACTTCCCCGACCGGTGCCCCGTGGTACCAGATGAATCCTCGCACTCGAACCCTCCACCAGCTCTGCTCCTGGGGGAGTCCCACCTAAGACAAGAAGGGGGGACCCAAGAAAGCCTTCCGCCTCGATTCCAGGAGAATGTGAGACTAGCTTTGTCTCCTTTCCTGACAAATCCGGTTCTTTAAAAACAAAACAAAACAAAGAACTTGGTGTCTAAGCACCCCCATCTGTGTTCCCCTGGTTCTGATCTCCAAGCAATTTGGATAGAACCCCCCCCCCCCGAAGATTCTCATTTGTGCAGAGACAATGCAGCCCGGTTCAACATAATTAACATCTCCTTTCTACAATTCCTAGTGTGTCCTCTGAAGCAAACAAGCCATTTTCTCTCGACATACGAAATATTGAATTGTAAAAGAGAAGCAAGATTTAAGTGGCAAGGAGAGAAGGCCTCCACGGCTTTCCTAAAATAATTGTCTGCGTTGGACGCACCTCGCTGAAGTGTTCTCTGCAGCAGTGTAATTAAATGCCTGGGGCTTGGCTGCCAAGTCTCAGCACAGCAGAGATCCCCAAGTTTCGCCTGGCAGGTTCAAGTTCAAATCTGCAGTCAAGTTCATGTCCCCAGGAACCACTGGAAATATCCTGGAAGGCTCCCTGTTGGAGAGTGCAAATGCCAGCTCTCTAACTGGGTTTAGCTGAGAACCTCGGTCTTGAACTCTTGGAGGTCACAGTCCTAGGGATAGAGAATGGCCCATCCCAAGAAAAATGCTTATGACAGCAGGTGTGAGAGCCCAGGAACTGTCCAGGTACAGAAACCTGCGATCAGGTGGCCTGTCTCACCTCAGATGTGGCAAATGTACTGGCGAAGCCAGCTGCTCTTTTGGCTGAGCCGCTGGTTCTGAGTTTAATATTCCTGCTAATGGGCTCTAAGCGGGTAAGCTATGCGCTCAAGTAGCTGTTTCTCAAATTGTCTTTTCTGGCTGGGATTTCTTTCAAATACTTTCGCTGAGGATGCTGCTCCAATTAAGCAGCAGTCCCCGTAACAGGTCCAGGATTGACACGCAGGAAAAATTGTTCTCGCTGTCTCGCCCGGGATCATCATCTCAGCCTGCAGCGTTGCCACCTCCTTCCTGGTTCCAACACAATCCCTGGTTCCTCCAGGGGTGGGGCGGGGCGGGGAGGGCGGCTATAGGACCTCGGGGTAGCCATCCGTGGAGAACTGGCCATCAGGGGTTAGCCAGCAGGAAGAGAGCGAGCAGCTGCCTCTTAAGAAGACAAGGATATTATTGCATTTGTGGCTGGGTAACTCAATCAGGAGGCAGAAGTGGCTAGGGCTTATATATTTATTTGTACCCTGCCTTGTTCCGGAGGACTGCAAGCAGTTTACAAGGATATGCAAACTACCACACGATAGCTCCAATTAGCAGAGTAGGTATTCGATGTTTCTGGAGGGCAGTCTGCCAATCTGGAGCCAAAGCCTCAAGGTTCCTGCATTTGCATTTAACCCAGCCGACCCCAGTGGAAGAATTTAGCCCAGGGGAATCGTGTGGACCAGCACGGGAGCACTATAGGGATGCTCATTTAAACCGCTGTTTTAAATCGGACCACTGGAATTTGCCCCCTGCAGTGTTGGAGAGTAGGGGGCTTTGCACATGCACAGCAGGGAATACTATGCAGCCATGAAAACGGGAGTTTAGCGGGGATTTTTATTGTCATCTTCAGATTGGTCTTATCTTCTAAATTTCCCGACCCTTTATTATTATCATCTTTTTGAAAGGGAGACAAGGAAGGGAGGGAAAAGTGGGGACACAGAGCCAGAAATTAGGCTAAGAACAACTCATCCCTTTAAAACCCGAACAACCAGCATATGGTCAGGCCATAAATTTGGCTCCAAGTTTCTTAGCAGCCAACTCAAAAAGGAAAAGCTGGTCATTTATGCGGCTCCCAGTGTCCCGAAACAAAAACGCGCCAGATGCTCAGGGGCTGGCTTCCCTATTTTCGGTACCAAGAACAGGCAAGGATCTCTCCCACGATCCTCCCAAAAAGGAGTCCCTGTGATGTCACCAGCATCTCTCCCGGCAACATTCTTACCCTGGGTGGCGGGGGGAGGGGCAAAACAGGCGCAGGGGATGAAGAGGCACAACCTTCCAGTTACAAAATAAATAAGTCACGGGGATGAAAAGCACAGTGTAGGGAACGTAGTCCATCTATTGTAACAATGTCGTAGGAGGCAGATGGTGACTACACTTCTCATCGTGAGCCCTGCGTAAGGTATAGAATGATCAAACCACTATGCTATACACCTGAAACTAAGATAACATTGTATATTTTTTCAATTAAACAAATGCATGCCATGGGACGCCTGGGTGGCTCAGTGGGTGAAGCGTCTGCCTTTGGCTCAGGTAATAGTCCCAGGGTCCTGGGTTCAAGCCCCATGGTGGGCTCCGTGCTACTCATTTCCGTTGGATGATTCTTACTTCTACTCAGATGGTAGAGCAGAGTCTGGGGTCGGGCTGCCTGGGTTTAGGTCCTGGCTTGGCCATTGGCTCGTCGTCTTTCTGAAGCAAGTCACTTCGTCTCTGATGAGAGACGTGGAGCTGAGGCTGAGGGCACAGGATGAGGAACAGCCCCAAAAGGCCGGTGTTGGGGAGGAGTGAGCCCTGTGGAAGATGGGCAGAGATGCTTCCTCTGTCCTCAGCCCCATGTGGCTCAGTCGGCTCCCTGTCCCGGAGTAGCTCCTAGAGACAACTTGACGGACGGGAGTCCTGTCTCATCTTGGCCGGCCGGCAATCAACAAGTCTACACCACCGGCCCTTGTCTCTGGTCCATCCTCGGGTCTTCCTGGAACACCTGCTCCTCCCACCTCCAGGTCTTTGCCCTGGCTGGACCCGCTGCCATCAAGACTCGGGCCCCCGCTCATGGCCGGGCTAACCCTTCCCATTCCTGGGGGCTCTCGCATAAATGTCTCTTCCAAAAGCAGCTGTAACTGGGTGATTGGCGGGCACTGTGATTTGGGCTTTTGACAGAGGAAGAAACTGGTGCAGAGGGTTCGGATCTCCAGTCTGCACCTCCGCGCCGTCCCTTCCCAGTGCTCCTTCAAGGGCTGATCGCGGTGGCCGTTAGGACCTCGCAGGGTGACCACTGGCTCAAAGCCTGCCTCTGCCCCTGTCTGCTTGGCTCACCGGCCACATCCCCCGGGCACGCCGAATGTTTGTTGAATGAATGACTGGACCGTGGGTGGCCGGTGGGACATAGAGAAAACCCCTTGACAGAGCCACCATGCGTTTCCCCTCCCGCCACCGGACCAGCTTGTCTGTCCTCAGGATGGATCCGAGACTGTGTGACATTGGGCTGGAGACAGGCACCCGGCAGGCTCAGAAGTGGTCACAGCTTCTCCCTGACTGCCGAGATGGCAGAAGGGCCGTGACGAATACTCAGGGACATGCCTGTCTGCCACGTCTGAGCCGTGACAGGGGCCGCGTCCCTTTGGAGGGCTTGAGAGAATAGCAGGCTGCTCCTGTCAGACCTCGAGATATTGGGCAAAGGCCCCTGAGTGATAAGCTTGACAGGTCTTAAAGACAGTATCGGCTCACCCATGCCTCCACAGCCCACGCCACTGGGGCTTTGCCTGTGAGAGCCTGTGCGAGCCCATTCATTCATTCATTCATTCATTCATTCATTCATTCTTTCCCTCCCTCCCATCTTGCCCCGAGCGGCTATCCAGACTGGTAGCACAGCACAAACTCTTACCCTCTGAAGTCACCTACGCCTTGGGGACAGAAGACCCCCAGCTCCGACTGAGCCCCAGCCAAAGCCAGGAAGGACTAAAGTTCTAGGATGTCTTAGGCTCTGCCATCACAGTGCCAACATGGGCCAATATGCAATGACTCAGACTCTCTTGGGAAATGCAGGAAGAGACCCAGGTCTTCCAGTCCAACTGACCTCCCCCACTCAAGCCCAAGGAAGGTGTGGAGAAGGCTTGCCTTGCACAAGTATTTACACACTCAGTCCATTCTGTCCGAGTGTGGCCCACACTGCGTCGGAACCACCATGAGTCCCTGCAGACAGCCCTAAATGTAGGGTGTATGGGCGGAGGTCTGCATGAAGGCTACGGATTCTCATACAAGGGTCACATCAGTCATCAGACAAGCTTGCTTTGAGAAAGTGCAAGTCCCCACCATCCCCGCCCCTAACTCTCGAGAACACTCTATGTGAGGAGACCTTTCAGGGCGGAAACAAACCTTCTCCTGAGCCTGCGGGGTCTCCCAGGCCTCCTTTCAGGTCCTCCAGGACTCCTGGGGTGAGCTCTTTATCACCCCAGGGCCTTTGAACTTGCTGCTCACCACACAGTTGTCCAGGTGAACCATAATGCGGGCCTCCCCGGGGTAGATGCAATTGGGACAGACAAGTCAGAGCTCACAGGATCTGCTGAGGGGCCAGACACGGGTGGAAGGAAAGAGGAGGAAGATGAACGATACGGTAGGTGGACGGGGGTGTCATTTACTGAGATGGAGAAGGCTGGAGAAGGGGCCTGTGGCAGAGGGAGGGGTAGATGGGGAGATGGAAATCCAGAGTCCGGCCTGACATGTGCATTTGGGGGCTGCCTGCAGAGAGATGCGATTTAAAGTCACGGAATGGATGAAGGAGAGGACGAGACACCAAGCGCCCCCACTGAGGTCTCATATTTTATTTAACACTCGTAGAGCTTGCCCTTTGCTATGGACTCAATGTTTCTGTCTCCCCCAAATTCGTCTGTTGAAACCCAACCCCCAATGTGATGGTATTTGAAGGTGAGGCCTTTGGGAGTGAGATTCGTGCCCCGAAAAGAGGCCTCAGAGAGCTCCCTCCCTCCTGACATGCGAGGACACAGCGAGAAGATGCGGTCTATGAGCCCAGAATCTGGTTCTCTTCAGACGCCGAATTCGCCGGCACATCGATAGACTCCGGAGCCTCCAGAACTGTGAGAAATAACGGTTGGTTGCTTAAGCCCCTCCATCTACACTCGTGTGTTCTAGAACCCACACAGACGAAGACACTAAGCTGCTTTACAAATGCAAAGTCCTCACAGCCTCCCCACGCGGTGAGCTAGTGACACTAGCTCCATTTTACAGATGGAAAAACTGAGGCACAGAGAGGCATGTCCGTCGTCCAAACTCACATTGCGGGTAAGTATCCAAGCCAGGATTTGGACCCTGGCCTGTCAGACTCTCAAATCCAGACTCTCAAATCTTAGCCACGATGCTCAGGGGAGACGAGTCTCTCCCTCCTTGGAAGCTTGGTCTCAGTTCTTGCAGCTCTGATCCATTCTCCCCCGAGAAGCCCGAGCTGGCTTCGGACGTGTCACTTCCACACTGAACCCTTTGTGGCTCCAGGTGGCCTCCGCCTAAAGCCAGTCACTAGTCCTACCCCGAGGAGCCCGGCTGAATTCTCAGCCTTCCCGCTTCCTATCTCCGCCCCACACAGTTATTTTCGTTGCCTTTTCCTGCCGCTGGACTTTCGTCTGTGCTCTGTTCTTTGCTTAGGACACTCCCCGCCTCCCCTTCACATGGGGAAAACCTGCTCAGGCCCTCAGAGAGTGGGATGTTCTGGTTGCGACGCTTTAAATGGCATTTTTAAAAAAGATTTTTGTAATTTATTTGACAGAGAGAGACAGCGAGAGAGGAAACACAAGCAGGGGGAGCTGGAGAGGGAGAAGCAGGCTTCCCACCGAGCAGGGAGCCCAACACAGGGCTCAATCCCAGGACCCTGGGATCACGACCTGAGCCGAAGGCAGACGCTTAACGAATGAGCCACTCAGGTGGCCCTTTAAGTGGCATTTTTAGTATTGCCCCCCAAGACAAACACACACAGAGTCCCGTGACCACGGGACATGCCCATTCTATGCAAAGAGAGGTCCCTCAGCGTCACGAAAGTGGTAGTAGTAATAATAATAATAATTAATAATAGCATCATCATCATTATCGGTAAAGCTGTCATCGATGGCACACATCCTCTGAGCCACCTACTCTGGGTGTTTTTGCACTAATTTCTCACCAATCCTCATAAGAACCCTATGCAGTCGAACCAAAATAAATGTTCAAGTCCTGGATATGCAGCTACCCCTTTGTGAGTTCCTAAGCCGATCACTTGGCCTCTGTCATTTGTAAAAAGGAGATCAGAACTGTCCTCTGGTCCCTGAACGCACACACACACTTAGGTGTAAGCTGTTGAACAGCTTCCCCCGCTCTGTATGGTTGGGAACTACATTTCCCACACTGCCTTGCTCTCTGGCTTCCAGGAAAGTGCGGCCAATGGAAGGCATTCGAGGGCGGGACAAAGGGAGAAGCAGGGGTATTTCCCCCCTTGTTGTCGTCTGTGTTCTGGCAGAAGCCACATCTTCTCCGTGGTTTCAGCTTTCACTAATAGTTCCACTTCGGGCTCTGTTTGCACCACCTTTTCTATCTGACCCCAAGTCCTAGGGGATAGAGGCTCTCTGCTGTTGCTAATCTCTGGGTTTCATCTCCAACCCTTGTTTAGTTTTATATCTCTTCCATCATCTTTGTATCCAGTTCCCCAAATTAAAATCCCTACAGTTCCCCCAAAGAGATGTTTCTTTAGTCAGATCCTGAAGGAAACAGTAGCTGCTCAATAAATGCATGCGCACAGACAGGCAGCTCTGGAGTTTAAACAACACAGGCTGGCTTCAGTCCAAATTCCGATCTGCTCCTTCCTGTGTGACCTGCGGCAAGTAGCTTAACCCCTCTGTGCCTTTCTTAACCTCTCTGCTTTCTCATCTAGAAGTTGTGGTCATAACAGCCATAACACGGTTGTCATCAGATTGAGGGGTTAGAACATGTCAGGAGTCAACTGTAGTGCCCCACACACTGTGTGCTCAGTCAGGAGGACCTTTTCTAACAACTCAGAACCAGCAATGTTCTAGAATAGTTCCACGTTCCCTGCTGGCTTTTTCTAAATAATTTTTTTATTCTGGAATAACTTTAGATTTACAGAAAAGTTGCGAAGATAGAACGGAGAGCTCCCATATGCCTTCTGCCCAATTTCCCCTGTTGATAACATCTTACGTGCCCATGGTACCTTTGTCACAACTAAGAAACCAACGTTGGTGTGCCACTATGACTAAATTTCAGACTTTATCGGATTTCCCCAGGTTTTCCACCAATGTCCTTTTCCTGGTCCAGCGTCCCATCCAGAATCCCGCATTGCATTTAGTCCCCACGTCTCCTTCATCTCCTCCTTCATCTCCTTCCTCTCACGTCTGTGATCGTTTCGCAGTCTTTCCTTGTTTCTCAGGACCTTGACAGTTTTGAGGACTAGCGGTCAAGGACTTTGCACATGCTCCACTGGCTTTGAAGGGCAGGAACCAGGTCTTAATTTCTCCCCGTGGTTCACTGGCACACCGCCCGATGCCTAGCACACAGTGGCTGCTTCACAGACACTTCCCCCTAAGTGAATGAATACATGAATGGCGATCATTTATTTCTTTATTCTCCCACACCCCGTGTTCTGTAGGCATCCCTGCCAGAGGCTAGTTCACAGTGAAATAAAAGCTCTTCTCTTTTCAGAAGGGTTCCTTTTTGATCCTTTCTTTGTAGACATCAAGGATTCATTTCTTTAATATTTAGGGGGTTTTGTACCAAAGAGAAGCAGCTACATTTGCATCAGACGTCTCATTTTTCAAGGCAAGGCAGAGAGATCTTTCCAGCAAGATGGGTTTCTTCCTTCCCAGAGCTGTCACTGGATTTCTCTGCCTCTTCCTCCCAGACTTTGGGCCGCTGGCGGGGGCAGGGTGGGGGTTTGGGGCTCTGGAATCATCCACCCTTTGATGTCCTCTCTGTCACAGCCCAAGGAAGCTTAATTAGAACCCCACAAAGTTGCCGAGACCGAGCCAGCCTCAGGAACTGGTGCAGGAGCCTGGCTGGTGACAGAGATGAATTAGAAGCTTTATTTCCCGTCCCTCTGAATGGCTCAATATTTGCCATGGGGACCTGGAGGCCTGCCTTTGGGTACACAGAGTGTGCCCTCTTTCTAACATTAGCAGGTCAGAAATGGGAACTCCCTTTAGCCATGCAGGCCTGCGGGTCCGGCTGCTTTTTATTTCTCAGCCCTGGCAGGCGAGGCTGAATGCAGGGACATGAGAAAAATGCCCCCGTCGAGGTCATTTCCCCTCCACCATGGTCCCCGCTGCTGGAAGACACTGGCCTGGGTTTAATCTCTCCCCTGAAGTTTGTCAGAAGTAAAAATGAGCCTGGGCGAGCTTTTCCGACACTTCCCTCGACTTACAGGAATTCAATTTCTAGACCGGGCATAAATTTGCAGCCATCAGCGCCCGCGGTGGGGGCTGGGGCTGGGCATATTGGCTGGGGATGGATTTCTGAAATCAATCCGTCGGCATGCGGAAAAGGTCGTCATGGGGGAAATTTATCTTCCGGGGCTGGCTGAGGCATTTCGCGCCGATAGCCAGGGACGCCCCTGCACAAAATGGAGGTGTTTGCTGCGAGGCTCCCAGGTGGGAGCTGGAGGGAGGAAACCTTGAAGGCTGGAGAGTGCGGTCAGGAGGTGACAGGGGACCAACCTGCCGGCTAATAACTCACAGGGACAGCCAGTGGCCAGCACTGCCTGAAAAGCCACTTCCACTGGCTCCGCGTGTGCCCCTGTGGGGCGGCGAGTTAATGTGGGGCCCAAACCTTTTGTCATTTGGCTGCATCTTTGACAAACATCTTGGGGTTTCGAGGAAGTGAGTCGCAAAGGGCATTCAGTTCTTCCAGCCCAAGTGAGGCCACAGAGCGTGGTCACTGAGGGCTCCGACTCTGGAACCCGACGCCTGAATTCAAATTCCAGCTCTGCCGTGTGACCTTGGGCAAGCGACAGCCACCCCAAGCCTCCGTTTCCCCAACTGTAATGTGGGGCTAAGAATAGGAGTGATGTTATTAAGATGGTGGTTAATAGATTCAAATGGCTTAACACAGGCAATGTCATACACAAGAGAGTGCGATAAAATTGATTATGGAATAAAAATAAGCAGATAGGTGCAGACACAGAAAGGGGAACACAGAAAGGCAGCCCAGTATCCGGGGGACCAGACAGTCTGCATTTAAATCCTGGCTCTGTGTTACCTTGGGCAAGGTACTTACCCTCTCTGAGCCTCAGTCTGCCTGTCTCTCAAAGGGGGGGGGGGTGATGACCATGTTGGTATTTTGAGGGTTAAGGGAGCTAATATATTTGAAAGACAAGTGAAGGGGGGAATATAAAACAGAATGACAAGCGCTATGCTGGGGGCCACGTAGGATGCTATAAGCAGAGGCTGGCTATGGATCCTGGTTGTGAGGGTTCAGGGACAGCCTTCTGATAGAAGCTATGGCCGAACAGGCTGGATGAATGGGCAGGAGTCTGCAGGGTGAGTGAGAGGGGTCTAGGCAGAGGGAGCAGTGCGGGTGAAGACCCGGGGCAGGGGGAGAACTGGGCAGCCCACAAATATTTATTGAGCGCCTGCTCTGTGCTGGGCACGCTTTAGGCACTGGAGACACAGCAGCAAACGAGACAAAGATCCCAGCCCTCATGTCAGTTCCACTCTGGTAAGGAGGCGCAGCACACACGAAAGTTGTGCAGTGGGGTCCCGGAGCTCAAATCGGGAGGCGGGCGGTGAGCTGGGTATTCTGCTAGTCTGTCCAGATCCTCTCTCCCCACTCCTGCATCCTCTCTGTGCTCCGGGAGGCTGACCCCTGCAGCCCTCGCCTCCCGGAAACCGGTCAATGATGGCAGCCATAGGAGACAGGGGAGCAGAGGAGAGAGAATTTGGGGGTGGGGGGACACAGTTCAGCCTGTACCCACAGGCGAGTAGGGAAGGATCTGGTCAGGAACATCATGGAGGATGTACTGGCCCAAGCCAGACAGAGACGCAGAGAAATCCACCAGGTGAGCACATCGGAGGGCTGCCTCGGCCCATCCTTGTGAGTTTTCCAGAGCTTACAAAGAAATGAATCTCAAAGACAGAAAACAGCTCCAGCCACACATCCTCCTCTCAGAGGGGAGGGGCAGTGACAGCCACCAGGGTCACCGGAGCCCTTTGTTAGCGGGAATGGGCCACTTGAAGGGAAATCGATCCCAGCTAAGCATCGAGCAGCTGCTCCCAGCCAACACTGCCAGAGAGAGGCCTTTTGCCCCTTCTCTTCCAGGTCTGGGACGGGAGCCAGCAGGAGCCTGAAGATTGTTCTGCCAGGTGGCTGGTCCCAGAAGGGCCTTCAATCAGCATGCATTGTGGTGTCCATCCCAGGTGGCATTTCGGCATCACCTCCAGCCCCAGTACTAAGCAGAGACCAGCTCGCCATGTAATGATTATTACTGTCCCCAGCCTTGCCAAGCACCGCCTGTGTGCCAGGCACTATTCATGCACGGTGCACGCGCGAGGGACCTCCTAGTGTCACTTCCTAGCCACGTGACCTTGGGCAAGTTACTTGAACCTCACCGTGCCTCGGTTTCCCCATCTGTGAATCAGGGTCGTTGTGGAGGTAAATGAGTGCCTGTGCGCAGAGCTTCGAACCATACAGACTAAGAACTGTGTAAGGTGAGGAGGAAAAGTCGAGAAGTGGAGCCTGATAAGGAACAGAGGGGAACAGAGGCTGTGCTAGATGTTTCCACGGAAGGGATTTAATACGGCAGGTGTGAGACCGAGGAGCCAGAGAGGCTGAAAGAGGGAAGTGGGGGGAGTGAATGATCAAAAGAATAGTAAAGGCAAGAAGCTTCAGGGCTAGCAGGGCAAATGGAGGAGGAGTATTACCAGAGCCCAGGAGCCGGGACCACTAAGAAGGAATCGTGGCCGCCTGAGTGGAGGCCAGGCGGGAGCTGGACCCAGGGAGGAGACAAAGCTACAGCCTACAAACAGCAAAGAAAGGAGGGGAGAAATCCTCGGGCTTCTCTCTTCCTCCCACCTCCAACTGCCACCACAGCCTCCCATTGGCTGAACCTAACAGGAACCCAGAGAGCAAGGGAACTTGGGAGATGTAGTTTTCAGGGGTCGACTGCCCTGCAATACAGAGAACAAAGGAAGGGCAAGGAACAGATCCAAGGGACACCAGGTAAATGACCAGCCCACAGGACTGTGGCCCCATGCCGCCTCTCCCTAAAGTTGTCTTAACCACCAAGCTACAAACTTACAGAACATTTGCTCGGGTCAACTGTCCCATTTCGTGCGCCACAATGTCTGACGGGATAGAGATAATCCTTCTTGACCATAGTTAATTGCGAAGTTTAAAAATAATCTCCTCTGAGAAACATTCCCTGATTACCTCCTTAAAGAAGCCTTTTCTTTTTTTCTTTTCTTTTTTTTTAAGATTTTATTTATTTATTTATTTGACAGAAAGAGAGAGAGAGAGAGATCACAAGTAGGCAGAGAGGCAGGCAGAGAGAGAGGGGGAAGCAGGCTCCCTGTGGAGCAGGGAGCCCGATGCGGGGCTCGATCCCAGGACCCTGAGATCATGACCTGAGCCGAAGGCAGAGGCTTTAACCCACTGAGCCACCCAGGCACCCCAAAAGAAGCCCTTTTCAGCCCCCCTCTCCCTGCCTGGCACTTGTCATGGCAGACACCTTACTATATATATTTGTTGGCTGGTGTGGCTCTTTCCCATGGAGAAGTAAATGTACAAGTACAAACACCTCAGATCTTGGCCACTACCATGTTCCCAATGCCTAGAATAGCACTTGGCCCATAGTAGGTGCTCAATAAATGTTTGTACAATGTTTTTTGTTTTGTTTTGTTTTTTACAATGCTGCTTCTTCATATATTAAGTGGTCTGTGGGGCTGGAATTACAAACCCAGGTCTGTGGGGCTAGAGATGCTGGTGTTTCTACTCCACTGCCCTCCAACCAGCTACCCCAAGACTCTCCAAACTCTGTGCCTCCTCCAGGGCTGAGAGTAAATATCACCACCTCCAGGAAGCTGCTCCACCCCTACAGACAGATCAGGGACCTCTCCCATAGTATGTCTCCATAGTTCCCTACCTCCTCCCTCTCACAAGCTCCTTATATTTTATACCTTTGCTTGCCTGGGTGGGCGTCTGTGTGCCCTACTAAGCGGTGAGCTCCCCAGGGGCAGGGTTCCATCTACTTTCCCCCTGGGGCCCCCAAACCAGCACATGGTGGACAGAGTAGGCAAGCCTCATCAGGACGTGAATGAATGAATGAATGAACGAACAAATGCCTCCTGGACACTCCGAGTCCTCAATAGGACCTCTTTCTACCACCCTCTGTGCCCATCCTCTCTCAGGCTCACCTCCTTTCTTCCCCTTCCTTCTCAGGGTGGGTTTTCTTTTCTTTTCTTCCCATTCCTTCTGAGGGCTCTGGGTTTTGAAGGAGTCATGGGGTCTCAGACAGTTTGGAAGCACATAGACCCTGGAGTCTAAAAACTTGAGTTCAAATCCTGGCTCCTCCACTTTCTAGCTGTGTGACCTTGGGCAAGTGATGTAACCTCTCTGTGCATCCGTTTCCACATCTGCAAAATGGGTACCATAGCAGTGTCTTTTGATAGGACCACAGGAGAATTAAATGAGCTATCCCGACCTGCTTCAGGGCAGCATCTCTTCCTCTCAGTTCCCATCTGCGTTTCCCAGACAAGTCTGGGAAGCGGAGGGCGGAGTCTCCGGCAGTTAATGAATCCAAAAGGATCTCAGCTGTGTCAGGGGAGCCCTGGTGCCAAGTTGGCCTGATTTTCATCCCGAGAGAGCTGAGAACAGGTTCTGGTGTCAGACATCCGCGCTATGATTGGCATAAATGCCCAACGCTCCTGTGACCCTGTTCGTTGGGGCCTGGGGGTGCAGGAGATGCTCCTGGGTCTCTGCCCAGGTCTCCTCACTGGGCACGCCCACCCCCCAGATGCTGAGACCACGTGGGCGCTCACAGCTAGCACCTGTGCCCTTTTCTGGAGACCTGCCCTTGGCTTTGGGGAATCGCCACTCCCTGGAGAGCCTGAGAGGCTCCCTCCCAAGAGCAGCCAAAACAGGATAGACACAGTGGTCCGGAAGCCCACCCTTCTGCAGTGCAAGTTACATTCCAGAGAGACCTCCGCCCCCGTGGAGCAGGCCAAGCCTGGAATTTAACCGAGACCTCACTGATTCCTCTCCTCACGCCTGCTTCCCTTACCCTCCACTCACAATCAGTCACGTGCTCCAAATCCCTGACTCGGGGTCTGCTTCTCGGGAACCCAACCTAAGATGGGGGGAAACAATGAACATTCAACCTAAGGGTATCTATGTGAGCGTCCCTTCAAAGTTCACGTTCATACCCAGGCACCAAGTTCTGTCATTTCCACCTACATATGCAATTGGCTTGCCAACCATGAGAGCTGCTCTGGCTTCAAAATGCATCCCGAGTTCTGCCCGGTCCAACCAGCCTCCGTGTGCAGCCCCCATCACTGCTCTCCAAGGCTCGCTCTGCTGCATTTTTCACATAAAAAAGGCACTACCCCTTGATCCTGCTTTAAAATGTATCTTGTTTCTCGTCTCTCTCCCCCACGATACGGTCGGCTCCCCAAGGGCAGGGCTGTTTATCGCTTTGCTCATCGCTACGTTCTCAAAGCAGAACAGTGCCCAGCACATAGTACGTGCTCAATAAACATTTCTGGACTTAAAGAAGGAATCCTTGAATGCATTCGCTTAGAGACAGCTTTAATCGCCTCTTTCTTGTACAGCTTTACAATTTCTGATTCTTCCACTCACTTCTTACCATCTCAACAGTCATCTCCCGGGGCGGGGGAAGGTGTCTCTGCCCTCATGCCCCTGTGGCCACCCTGGCTCCACAGCAGCCAGAGGGCGCCTGTGAGAACCTCAGGCCATATTCTTCCTCTCTCTACAACCCTCCATGGCTCCCAGCTCCTCTGGGCAAAATCCTCACCACGGCCCACAGGGCCCTGCACAATCTGCCCTGTTCCCTCCCTGCCCTGCCCTGCCCCGTCCCTCTCTCCCCCTCCCTCACTCTGCTCCAGCCCTGTGGGTCTGCTCCCTGTTCCTGCCACGCCTCAAGCCTGCTTCTTCTCTATCAAGTCTTCGCGCTGGCTGTTCCCTCTGCCTGGAATGTCCTTCCACCTCCTTCAAATCTTTACTTAAAGGTCACCATTTCCAGAGCCCTTTTTTGACGGCTCCCACCCGGGTCAAAAGTACAAGCATCTCAGCACTACCCGCCCCCCCCACCCCCTGCTACCTTACCAACTTCTGACACATCTGTGCACTGATTGCGTATATTATCATTCTTCCTTCCAGAACACCAGGCAGGGATTTTTACCTGTTTCTCTTCACTGCTATGTCGCCAGCACCTACAATAGTACCTTGCACACCACAGGCACTCGGCACTGGTTTGTTAAAATTCTGCACAAGCGCGCTATGAGGTAGAGACTCGAAGTGTTCCCCTTACACAGATGAGGAAACCAAGGCCCAGGGGGAGGTCACGAGTCAGGCAGTGGGCCCAGGCGTTGGGGCCGCGGGCGATGCGTGCTGTGTGAGGTTGTGCGCGCCTGTGTGTCGTGTGTGCTGGTCTGAGCCTGAGGGGCTGTATCTGCCTGAACGTGGACACAGGAGGCTGCCCGGACACGTTCAAACAGATTTTGCGTCTGAGTTTCCGCGTGCAGAAGGGAGGCGGCGGGCCAGACCACAGGCATGTGCAAACCCGTGTCTGTGTACTCGCCGTGGGTGTGCGAGTGCACGGGAGGATGCACGGGAGGATGGGAATTTGTGCAACCATAGCCAAGCTGTGTGTGTGTGTGTGTGTGTGTGAGTGCATGTGCGTGCACGCGTGTGTGGAGGGGGGTAGCTCCCGGAGGCTTGGATGGGGTTGGAACTGAACTTGAAGGGATGTGGTGGGTGAGGGAAGAACCCCATCAGCCACAGGCCTGTTATTTATAGACGGATCTTGGTTCATAAATTCCAAATGGTTTTTTTTTTTTTTTTTTTTTATCTCTCTCACTGCCAGGCCCCTATAAATATTCATGAGCTTCCTGCCTTGGAATATTTAAGTAGTCGAAAGGAGGAGTGGGTGGACCGTGCGGGGAAGGAGAGGGTCTCCCGTGGTGTTGGAGGACATGCGGGTGGGGAGAACGGGGGTCTCTCTGGATTTGCCTTCTCCCCTCCGGGCTCCCCTTCCAAGCTGCAGCTGGCAAGACGGGGAAGGTTCTCAGCCAATACGGAGATCTCCCAATGCCTATTATTATGCTTCCCCAGTGTCTGTGGAAAAATACCGCCCACTCCGGGGGCAGAGAAGGTGTCTGCGTTGTTTTCTCAGCTCTGGCTTGGAAACTCATTACCCTGGGACCCCCGGCTCAGGAGGGAGGGGGAGGCCCCTCAGATGTGCCAGGAGGCAAAGGAGCTCTGCCGGCAAGCCACGGGGAGGGCATGTGGGGCCCCCTGCCTGGCCCCAAGGAGAGGGACGGGTCCCTACAGGAGGAGGTGAAGCGTGCGTGTGTGACACTGCAGGTGCGAGCGTGTAACTCTCTGAATGTGTGAGCAACTGTGGCGGTTGATACAACTGTTCACAACTTTCCCATTTCTTCCCTCTCGGGCACATGACAGAGCTGTGCTTCCCCAGCGTGGCCCCGTGGCTCCCTCTAACCAAAGCCACGTGAGTGTTGGTGACTTGCCGGTGGCGGCTTTAAGAGCCACTGCGTGATTGGCCACGTTCCTGTCTCGGCAATTGTGGAAGTGTGTGTTGATGAGAAGCCTGTGTCCGCTGGGGTCCCCAAGTGACCACACCAGGCAGAGACCCCTGTCAACTGCACGGATTCATTTGAAGAGTATGATGGACACGTGGCACGTCTCGGTGGCCGAGAACATGCAACTGTGTGTAGCCACTTATAAGCCCAAGTGTGTGAGCATCAGTGAGTGTATGAAACTACACATACGCACACGTAAACCAGGGATGAGGAAGAGTGTGCAAGGCTCCGTGGGGGAAAGACTGTTAGCGTGAAAGGCAAGGCACTGCACTGCCCGCCTCCAGGGGGCGCTGTTCTCAGAGCAGACCACTCCCCCTAGAATCATGCCACAGTCACAAATATGACAGTGTCGTCGCGTGGGAGGCGGTGTCTGAGTGTGCTGCCTTTGTCGGCCGACCATGTGTCTGTGAGACTGTGATGAGGTCTGTGCATGTTGCACACGAGGATTTGTGTGTGGTTGTTGTGTACATTTGTGCAAAGTATGTTGCTGTGTGTCTGAGGCATAGGCGTGGGTTTGGGGCTCTGTGTGTGTGTGTGTGTGTGTGTGTGTGTGTGTGTGTGTGTGTGTCTGCGTGTGTCTGTGTCTGCTGCGGTGTGAATGTGTGAGCCCCTGTTACGTGCCTGTGTGGAATGTGGGGATTGCACTAGTCTGCACCAGAGGGGTCACAGTCAACGTGGAGAGAGGGACAGCCACCCTGGGCATTCCCAAACTGTCGGCTCTGCTGAGCATGTTTCCAGGCTCACGGGCCTGCACTGGCTCAAATTCGGGTTCTAGGATGACCTTACATTGGAAAATAAAATTCACGTGCCCCCATTAGTCCTGGGACCTGCCATGTCATTTGCAATGGCTATTAATCACAGAGGTACTCAACAGTTTGAGGGAAGAGGCTCAACGAGTCGGGAGATCCCCACAGGGCAAACCTTCTCTCTCTCATCTGCCCCCAGATAAGCCTATTTTCTGTTTCTGTCGTCCTGAGCTCTGCGCTGGTCTACCCCAGGACCCGGGTTTGGCCTTGTCTATCTCAGGTTTCCACTCTAGCTCTGGTGTACTCAGGACCTAGATTTGTTCCTGGTCTCCTGGGACCAGGCTTATCTTGGGTCTTTCCCTGGACCCCAAGTTTAGCCTTTGTCTACCCAGGGTTTGAGGTTGACCCTCATCTGTCTCAGAGTCAACCATGGAGTATCTTAAGACCTCAGGGGTGTATCCCTGCTCTGTCCCAGGACTAATCCCCAGTCTTGGAACCTGAGTTGAGCCTGGTCTATCTCAGTATCGGGTTCCACCTTGACTGAGCATGACCTTCATAATTGGCTGAGAAATCCATTAGCTGAAGCTTCCTCTTCCTGAGCATCTCCCCACTCGTGGAGCTTAGGCCTCTGAATGTCCACTGCAACTGATTGTTGTGTCCCAGGATTAACAAGGGTAGGGGGATTTTATTTTCCACTGCCATTACCTAAAATTCATCAAAGTGGATTTTATGGGTCTTTTTCAAGGATTATTACAAGGCTTTCTTGATGGGCTGTTACAAACGGCATTCATCTTCAAGAATGGGGGACTTTACGAGAACCCATCACAAGTCTTACCTCATAAATACTGGAGTTGGACATCTGAGCTCTCTCTAGGCTCAGAGGCCAACCCTCAGGCTAGGAGTTCAGGAAGGGACTTTAAAGAAGGCTTTCTTCATGATCGTGTAGCATGGGGAAGGCATACTGTCGTGGGGCCACTTGAACTAAGCAGAAAGACTCTAGACATTCTCCATTCTCCTCTAACCTTCCCTGATTTCCCAGGGAAAATTAGAGCCATAAAATAGAATCCCTCTTCTCCTGTCATTATTTCCAAACTTCTTCCCCATCCTGGTCCTTACTTCCTGTTACAGTGCAGGAGCTGCCCTTCATCTTAAGGTTCACACAGCTGTTCTTGTTTCCTCCCTTTCTCCCTTCTTGGGAGTCTTATACAATCAATATCCTGTCTTTGTCTTGCATATTCAACTTCTCCCTTTCAGGCAGATCTCTCTCATTAGTTTTTAAATGAACTCAAGTCTCCCCTATTAAAAAACCAAAATACCTTACTTGATTCCTCCTCCCATCTGTCTCCCACTTCTCCCCTCTCCCTAGTTGCCTACACTAACTCTGTCCTCCACCACTCTTACCTAGTTTTTGACCCCATCATATCATCAACACAGCTCTTGCAAAGTCCACCAACGGCCTCCATGTCTCTAAATCCAATGGACGCACTTCTCAGCCCACCACCTTTCTTGACCTCTCAGCAGGATTTGACTCTGTTGAGTGCTCTCTCTTTCTTGATACATTTCCTTCCCTTGGACACTATGACACATGCTTGCACGGTTCCCTCCTACCTCAATGCATCTCCTTTTCTTCTTCATCCACCTAGCCATTAAATGTTACTCTAAACCAAGGATTCTCAACCACAGCACTAGTGATATTTTGGCTGGATAACAATTCTGCACCCTGTAGGATGTTTAGCAGTTTCCACCCACTAGACACCAGAACTACCCCCTCCCAGTTGTGACAATAAATGTCTCCAGATATTGCCAAATGCCTCCTGGGTGTGACATCGCCTCCTAGTTGAGAACCACTTACCCTTGCCAAAGCTTCCATCGCCACCTGCATGTGTAAATGTCCTCAGAACTCCAAACCCATATATACAGCTGACTCTTTGACCTGCCCCACTTTGGATGTCTCAAAAGCATCTCAGTCCCAACATGCTCAAAATGAAACGCAAGATCTCCGCTCTTGAACCTAGTTCTCATCATCTTCATGGCACCTTCCCCTCCCAGTGCCACCAAGTCAGTGGTTCAGATGCCCAGGTATTATTCTCACCCCCATTTCCATTCCCTCATCAAGTCTCATTGATTTTAACTTCTTGATATCTTGTGTTCATGCATGGCTCTCCTTTTTTTTTTTTTTTTTTTAAGATTGATTGATTGATTGATTGACTGATTTGACAGAGGGCAGAGAAGAAGGAGAGAGAATCTCAAGCAGACTCCCTGCTGAGCATGAAGCCTGACATGGGGCTCTATCGCACACCCCAAGATCATGACCTGAGCTGAAATCAAGAATCAGACACTCAACAGAGTGAGCCACTCAGGTACCCTGGTTCTCCATCTTTATCACCACTCAGTAGTCCAATTGAGTCCAAATGCTCTATTCTCACAATTCGGAAAGTCTATCTGGTCTATCCTGATTGACCTTTTGCCAATCCACTCTACACATGAGAACCTCAAGGAACTTTCACAAAGCATATCTGATTATAACATCCTCCCAACTGAAACCTCATTGGTAGATTCCCTTTACTCTTAGGTTACAGACAAAATTCCTTAACACAACCATAAAGACCTGTAGGTTTAACCTTCACTTATCTCTGCTTTCATCCCACACAGTCCTTCCCCTCCAAGGTCTTCTTTAATCTGTCATACTGTCTGTACTTTCTCTCACCCCAGAGCCTTTGCATAAGAAGTTCCCTCTGTCCAGAGCACCCTTTGCTCTTAGCTTCAGATCCCAGCTCTTGCTTTCTACAACTTTCCAAATTAGATCAAATCCCCTTATTAGAAGCTCCAATAACAGCAAGGATCTTTTCCTGAAAGCTGTTATCACAGCTGCCATTTATATTTATTTGTGAATATTTGATCATTACCTGTCTCCCCATTTTGAAGGATGTCCCATGCACTCTGTCTGCCTGGCTCACCATCTTCTCTCCTGTGAGGTACATAGTAGGTCCTCAGAAGTACTTGCTGAATAAATACATGGATGGAAAAATGGCCCTACTGCTTTCAGGATGAAGTTTGAGGACCTTCCCTGGCATTTGAGGCTCTCCATCACCTCGAGGACTGAGCTCTCGGTCTATGTAAAAGGTCAGGGCAGACACCAAAGGGCACAAGACGCCAAATGGAGAATAATAATTCAGCAGAAGCAGGGCGTTGAAGGGATGACCAAGAGAATATAGGTCCCACTGGGAGGGGGGAAATCTTGGGGAGACACTGGCTTTCCATAGAGCACAGAAGGGGGTACAGACCATTATTTCTTCCTGGCTATTAAGAGGCAGGTCGACCCAGCTGTCATCTGGTCAGCTCTGGTCCCCACTTCTTTTAGAAACTCTCTTTAGAGGGTGCCTGTGTGGCTCAGTCGGTTAAGTGTCTACCTTCAGCTCATGTCACGATCCCGGGGTTCTGGGATCAAGTCCCACATTGGGATCCCTGCTCAGCAGGGAGCCTGCTTCTCCCTCTGTCTCTGCCTGTCCCCCTGCTCATGCTCTCTCAAATAAATAAATAAAATCTTAAAAAAAGAAAGAAAGAAAAGAAATTCTCCTTGGGTCTCATATTTCTCTCCAGCTACCATCCCATTCCTATGTTCCTTTTTCTCACCCCTCACATATGATCCATCAGCAAGTCCTGGTGACTCTACTTCAAACATGTGCCAAATCTGCCCACTGCTCACCATTCTGAATGCTTCTACCCTGGCGCAGCCACAACTGGCTTTTGCTTGGACTACTGCAGTTACCTCCTCCCGTACCTCCCTGTTTCCACCCTCACTCCCTGAAACCCATTCCCTAACAAGGAAGTTAGAGGGATCCTCAAACGACGTGAGTCAGTCTGATCATGGCACTCTTCCCCACTGCAACTGGTCCAGCAACTTCTCATTGCACTTAGAATAAAAACCAACAACTTGGACTCCTGGGTGGCTCAGTTGGTTGGGCGTCCGCCTCCGGCTCAGGTCGTGATCCCAGGACCGGATCGGGCCCCACATCGGGCTCTTCGCTCAGCGGGGAGTCTGCTTCTCCCTCTCCCTCCAACCCTCCCCCCTGCTTGTGCATGCTCTCTTTCTCTCAGATAAATAAATAAAATCTTTAAAAAAAAAGTTGCTAAGACAGTGGATCTTCAGTTGTCACCACACACACACAGACACACACAGATAATTATGTGATAGAGATGTGAACTAACCCTATTGCGGTAATCATTTCACAATATATATGTGTATCAAATCATGCCATTGCATACCTTAAACTTACACAGTGTTAGATGCCAGTTACATCTCAATAAAGATGGAAAAAAATGTCACCTCCCCAGAGAGCCTACCCAGATGTCCTTACAAAAAAAGGCTCCCGGTTACTTCCTTCCCCATCTCCTTGTTGTCTTTACAGTGCTTATCTATCTAAAATGAACTTGTTTATTTATTTGCTTACATGTTTACTTTGTGTCCAGTATAAAATACACATTGCAAGACTGAAACAGATCCATCATATTCACAGCTGTGTCTCGGCACCTACAACAGCACTTGGGACTCTAGGCACTCAATAAGTTTGTCCAGTGAATGAATGAATGCATGAGTAAATGATGGGTGTCTATCACTGCCTCCCTGCCCAGGCCCCCTTCAAAGAGAAGGCTCCTACCTGTAAATCCCTACTGAGAAAGAGACCTCCACAACGACATGTTCCCAGGCACCCGAGGTGTCCAGTCTCAGCGAACTGGACAAGTCGGTTCCTGATACACATTGAAAGAGGCAAATTCTCCAGTCCAGGGAGATGGAATTGGAAAGTGAAGGTCAAGGCAATTAAAAGGTGTGGGGCCGTGACACTGAAGGGGATCAGGGGCTGCTGGACTGAGGGGCACCCAGAGTGGAGGGAGATAGGAGAGTGGGGATTCACTCCTGAATCCAAAGCAGCCCAGCCTCTAACACCATCCCTTGCCCTGGTTTAACTCTCGGCACAGTGCTATTACAGGATTATAATTTCTCCCCATTACCACTAAAATGCCAGCTCCATGACAGCAAGCGCCCAGTCTGTCTTTCTACCTGGTGCATAGTAGGTGCGCAATAAGTATTTGCTAACGAATTGAAGTGAGTGTGTGAACGATGGCTTTCCAAGGTCCTGGAGCCCCAGGTATTGGGTTTTGTGAGATCCCTGCATTCCTTATCCAAAGCTTCTCTTAAACCAGGCCATTTTAGGGGGCTTTCTATTCCAAACACATTCTCTGACACCCACCCAACCCGAGGCAGACAGACCAGACCGTGATGCTTAGAAGCAAATGAGAACAAAGAGAGATGTCAGGGAAGAGCCAACCAACAAGGAAACCATGGTTTTCAAGGACTGACTCTCTCAAGCGAGGGCAGGAGAGAAACAGACGAAGCTGGAAGGCTGGAGGGATGCTACGGTGGGTGCCAGGACAGGACAGGCGGGGGGATGATAGAAAAGGCTGGAAAACTAGACACAAGGACAAGGATCTCTTTGCATTTCAAGGAGAATATTCATAATGGTAATAATGATTCTACTCAATGATAATTATGGTCCCTAACATTCAGTGGGCTCTTCCCTGTGCCAGGCACTCCAAGCCATTTGCCAGCATTGCCCACCATAATTAGCTCTGATGGGAGGAGGGCATCAACAGGGGAGAATCTCAACTGAGACAGTCTGGTCAGTGAGGCTGGGCTTAGGAGACTATATTCCTGGATGGCGTCGCCGGGCCACCCAGGTGCCCATGTGACTCTGGATTTCCCCTTCATGTTCTTCTGAAAAGGACCTGGGGGTTCCAAGGCCATTCCTATATGCTTTGAGATCTCACTTTGCCAGGAGTCCAAGGAACTAAGGGGAGAGGTTGTCATTCACTTCCCAAAATAGTAGCATGTGGAGGGGCACCTGGGTGGCTCAGTGGGTTAAGCCTCTGCCTTCGGCTCAGGTCATGATCTCAGGGTCCTGGGATCGAGCCCCGCATCGGCCTCTCTGCTCAGCAGGGAGCCTTCTTCCCTCTCTCTCTCTGCCTGCCTCTCTGCCTACTTGTGATCTCTCTCTCTCTCTCTCTCTCTGTCAAATAAATAAATAAAATCTTTAAAAAAAAAAAGAAAGTAGCTTGTGGATACTGGGGTACACAGGAGTTCTGTGACTGTGTGGACACCTGTGCTTATCTCTAGGCACCTGTGAGCATCTAGGTTCTGGACACATGGAACATCCAGGCTCAACTGTGACTAGCCATGTCTATAGGTGCACATTCGTGTAAATTCAGCAAAGGCTGGTGTGCATCAGTGGTCAAGTGCAAGTGCATGTGTGTCTCGCACTGCCGCCCATGGCCGCGAACATTCCCTTCACTCCGAAACGGTCATCAGCGTTCTAGTCCCACATGCTTTGTGCACAATTCACGAGCACCCAAGTCAGTCTGCATAATTGGTCTTTATATGTGCACGGCAGATACGTTTGCATCTCTCCGCCTTCTCCCTGAGCGTCCGCATCCACGCGCGGCTCTAAATCCACACACGTAAGTGCATGTTGCCCATTTTCACAACCAGCTCTGCCACCATGTGTGATCACATACCCATGGCCCTCGGTGTGACCCCACATGCATGTCTCCCCAGAAGCCACAAACATGCCACAGATCTGCGTCCATCCAAGAACACCGGGTGAAATAGGTGAATTCACTAGAATTAAAATTTTCAAAAAGAACAGTCATGCTCATGCACATATAATTCTCGAGGTCCGTCCGTGTCTACCGGCATCCACGGACATTCCCGCCCTTCTCTCGGTAGGAACTGACATCTGTGTACATTCTGTCAGAGGCACTCTTAGGTCTCCCTGACTAACTCATTAGCATTGCAGTCAGTCCTGAAATATTCCTGCAGAATTTATGCTTTACTAATAAGCCTGATGTCCTGCTGAGGTCACATGGCACTTGCAAGGGCTAATGGAGCCAGCCTCAGCCAGCAGGGCTGGGGAATCCTAGCCTCCTGGAAGAGCCAGAGAATGCACTCACCGTAATGAGCAAACTCCTCTTCCTTCTCACTGCACCAAGCGTCCCAGCCCCTGTCGGTTGAGATATGTTTACGGCCCCAACACTACCCCGGCATTAAACAAAGGGCTGCATCTCCAGATCTGTCATTGTGCAGAAGGCTGCATCACTCATCAGGGCACTCCACTGAGGGCTGCCTCAACAGACTGGTCATTATACTGTGGGCTGCATTACCTTGTCAGGCATTACACTGAGGGCTGCCTCACCGAACCTGTCTTTATATGTGAAGATGGGCTCATCCTTTCGGTCAGAACCCTGAGGGCCCCAATCCCAGGCTGATCAGCATTATACTGAGGGGCTTTGTAGCCAGAAAATAAAACTTGAGAACCAACATTTTCCCTTTGCATTGATAACTCCTCTGAGTGAGGTTGAGAAGTAATCCTAAGGGAACTGGTAGGACCACAGCAATGGGGGAACTGGGGATCCTGAACTGATGCACTGGAGAAGGGAAGGGGCAGAGGGCAGAGGAGCACACGGTACATCAAGGACTGGAATTCAACCCTCCTGATCCAGCGATGCTGGAGGGGCTGGGGAAATTCCAAGTGTGTAGCTGCAGGGCTGCCTGACTAGTTCCTCCTGGAAGCTATAGATACTGTCATGCCTCTGCCATTCCTGCCAGGGAGGTCTGCAAGACATACCTTGCCCTCGAGGACAGAGGCCTCACCGGCCAGTGCAGAGCTCCACGGCATGGCATGTGAGCCCTGCATGCTATGACAGGCCCCATCATGAGCCACATCGTCTGTCGGGCTCCACGTGTCCTGTGGCACCCCGACACACTCGGGCGTGCTATGCTCAGACGTTCCCACGCGAGAGACGCACTCTGCCCTGCTCCAACACATCCCATGGGCTCAGGCATGCCCGGCCCCCATCGGATTCTTCTTCTACAGAGGGGCATCCCTGCCATGAAGACACGCCCTGACACGTTCCAACATGCTGGGACACATCCCGGCATGCGGGGCAGTCTCCAACGGACACGCATGTGCCCCAGTAGGCTCTGGGGAGCTGGCAGGTCTCCAGCCTCTGCCCCTGAGGCTACATGCCTGTGGCCTCCTTGCCCTTCCAGATGGATGGATGGGGCATCGGGGAGAAGGCTGTTATAAATTAAACATCGAGACACTGCCTGAGCACCAGACTCCCGCCATCTATTCATTGGCTGGTTCTCTCCCAGGAGGCTGCGGGACCACAGGGTGGGGGAGAGGGCAGGGGAAGTGGCTCATTTAATTAATTAGTCCTAATTGAGATATCTTTGTAAATATCCCTTTATTGAAGGACACGATCCCATCGTTTCCTGGGAATTTGCCGTCTCCGTCTCCAGCCCCTGAGTATCGCAGAAATGACAAGAAAAGAAAGAGCAATCCAAAGAGCTGCTTGAACCCTAGCGGTGGTTCTGACAATGACAGCAGCACCGAGGGACAGGCAGGGAGGCTCAGAGAGACACAGAGATCCAGGCAGAGTGGCAGGCAGAGAGACAGAGAGACATGGGCAGAGAGAGATGGGAAAACTGCAACACAGGGCGGGAGACAAGACAACAGGCAACAGGGGGTCACGGGACACCCCCAGAGTCGGGATGCAGGCCCCGAAATGTGGGAAGAGGGAGAGGCTCCCTCTCCGAGGCAGGGAGACCAGACGTGGGGACAGATGGACCATGGCTGGGCAGACAGACCTCCCCCTTGCCTTTTCCTGCCTCACCTGGTCTCCCCATCTCTTGGGCAAACTAGCCACTGCAGCAGCAGCAACAATCAAGCCTGATTCCTCTTTGGCCCTTGCTACTCTCCCCTTCTCTCTCCCTCCCCCAATCACCCCTGCAATCATCTCCCTTGTTCAAAATGAGCTTCTGCAGCTGCAGCCCAGACAGCTGTTCCATCTTGGAGCCAACTCTGGGGCCTGATGGCTGGGTCCTAGAGGGAGGCCTGCCTAGGTGGCAGCAGGGGAGGAGGAATGGGGGGTGGAGGAAAGGGGCCCATACCTCACCGTGGGCTCCCATGACAGCTTGGCTCTAATCCCCGGCACCCCTGGGGGTCCAGACACCCCAGGCCCTCTCTAGAGCCTTCATGGGCTCACACTGGTCTGGCTCATCCTGTCCTATTCACTGAATCCTGCCAACACCCACCCCGGGTTCTGGCTCTGTCCTGTCTCAAGAGCCCTCTCAGGTCTGAGAATGCTGGTCTCTCCCCCAACCCCTGTCGGAGTCCTGCGCTGCGATACAGCAACTATGGTAACATAGAAACAGGATCCCAGAGAGAGGCAGACAGACAGACACAGACCTAGAGATAAGGATGCAACAGATACAGAGACAGAGACACCAAGAGACAGAGATGACAGAATCAGAGACAGAAGAGATACACAGAGGCAAAGACAGAGACACACAGAGAGGACTTAGGGACAGATAGAAACAGAAGACAGAGAGTATGACAAAGAGAGGCAAACACTGAGACACAGGCAGACAGAGATAATCATCAACATTCACTCAACAAACATACCGAATGTCAACCGTGTGTTGTAAATACACGGTTAAGACAGAAAGAGGGGAATATAGTTGAGACGAAAATATGAGAAAAAGATGGACAGAAACAGAGACTCAAAAGACAGAGTTTAAAAACAGTGAAGCATCAAGGGTGAGACAGAGAGACCAGATTGGGAACCAGCCTGCCCCCTTAGGTCTCCCCGTGGCAGCCTCTTCCCTCCCACACACAGACAGACCCCAGCCCACATCAAACTCTCTCAAAGACCTGGGCCTCCCCCAGATGGCTGCTTTTCTTCCTCGCCCAGCTTTGTGGCTGCTTCCCACTGGTGCTTCACAAAGAGGCGTCAGCCATCCAGAGTCAGAGGGGAGAAGGATGCTGGGGACATGAAAGACACCAAGAAGCAGAAACCAGAGCTTCCCCTCTAGAAGAAAAAGAAGACAGTTTTAGCCACAGTCAAGTGGCCCCAAAGCCTAGAGCACCTTCCCTTCGTGGCTGTCCATGGTGCTGACGGTAGAGACAAAGGCTGCACCTCAAGCTGTTTCTTATGTTGGCATCAGACTCGGGGTGGACGAGGTCTAGGGTGGGTAGGCCTAGACCATGGGCTCGGGCTGCTCCCTGCCTCACCAGCTCCTCAGACACAGCACCTGCCATCCCACCCCAACACCTTCACGCACCCTGTTCTCTCGGCCTCTCTCCCTCCACCTTACCAGCCCTGTCTCTGCCCAACTCTTACTCAACCTTCATGTCTCAGGGCAAATGTCACCTCTTCAGGGAAGCCTTCCCTGACCACCCCTTCCCAATCATGGCTACATATCTTCTCCTTCATGACCTCTACCAAACTGCGATTATATAGCCACTTGCACAATTCCACGCTCACTATGACTCCCTACAAAGCTTTAAGAGGGAAGAGACAGTCTCCCTTGTTCACTGCTCTATTTGCAGTCCCCAGCACAGGACTTGGCATATGGAGGGACTCAGTGATTGCGGGGTGGGAATGACTCTGCTCTCTGATGGCAAGACTACTCCAAGCCTTGATGTGGGAAGTTGGCAAAGTGCACATCGTCAGACATCCGTTCAAACAGAGAAGGATTGAAAAACAAGGGCACATGAAAAGAAGCTTTAAGAAACAGATATTTCTGGGATGCCTGGGTGGCTCAGTTGGTTAAGTGTCCAACTCTTGATTTCGGCTCACGTTATGATTTCAGGGTTGGGAGATCGAGCCCCATGTTGAGCCCCACATTGGGCTCTGTGTTCAGTGGGGAGTCTGCTCAAGATTCTCTCCCTCTCCCTCTGCCCCTCCTCCTGCTTTCTCTAGCTCTCTCTCTCTCTCTCTCTCAAAATAAATAAATCTTAAAAAAGAAGGAAGGAAGGAAGGAAGGAAGGGAGGGAGGAAGGGAGGGAGGGAGGAAGGAAGGGGAAAGAGAGAGAGAGAGAAAGAAAAAGAAAGAAAGAGAGAGAGAAAGAAAGAAAAAAGAAAGAAAGAAAGAAAGAAAGAAAGAAAGAAAGAAAGAAAGAAAGAAAGAAAAAGGAAGGAAGGAAGAAAACAGACACTTCTGATCATAGGAAAAGATTCAAGAATCACAGAAATACTCTTCAAAGTTCAGAGGTGCCATCAGGAGGAAGAAGGGGCAGTAGTCTAATGGGGGCAGAAAGAACTGAGACCATTGAGGACATACCTACTTCCCTAAAGGAGAACATCCCATAATAAACAAAAGGGACAAAGTGCTTGCATGGCAGTTCTATTCTGTTGGTGGCAAATAATTACCAAGATGATTTCGGATAATTATGAGTTCTGGGCAGAAAATAGAACAGGTCTAAATAACAGTGTGGGGACATTCTAGCTGGGGTGGTCAAAGGTCTCTCTGAGGAGGTGACATTTGAGTTGGGACCTGAGTGGTGAGAAGGAGCAGGCTAGAGGAGATTCCCAGAGGATGGCAAAGCAAATGCAAAGTTCCAGAGGTGGCAGGAACAAGAAGACGGATGGAAGAGTGGTCCAAGATCTGAGACTCAGGCAGGTAGGGTCTTGTGATAATAACAGCAATAATAATTAAAATTGCTAACCTTTATAGGCACCTTCCCTGTGTCAGGTACACTGCTAAGCACAGGGTTATATGGAACATTCCAGCATTATCCCCATTTCGTGGATAAAGAAACTGAGGCTTAATAAGTTGGACCAGGGTCAGCAGTTTAGATTTGGTTCAAGTGAGGTAGACAAAAGTTCAAAGGAGGCAAATTTCACACTCACAATCTAGAAGGATTTTCTAACGACTAGAGATCTCTTTAAAAAGGCAACAGGCAGGGGTGCCTGGGTGGCACAGTCAGTTGAGGGCCGACTCTTGGTTTCAGCTCAGGTTGTGATCTTAGGGTCGTGAGATCGAGCCCCGTGACAGGCTCCACACTCAGTGCAGAATCTGCTTGAGATTCTCTCTCCCTCTCCCTCTGCCCCTCCCACTCATGCTCACTCTCTTTCTTCAAAATAAGGAAATAAATCTTAAAAAAAAAAATGCAACAGGCAACTTCGTATTCCTTTTCTGCTACAAAACCCTCCAAATCTCCCATCCTTTGACGCTCAGAATGATGTGCAAGCACCTCCAGCCAAATCCCTTCGTGACATGGACCCTTCTGGCTACTCAGGCCACTTCCGCACTCCACCCTGCATGGAACACAGATCTCCAGGAACTCTGAACTGTTTGCTCTCTCTGTGCTCACCAGGAGGCCCCTTGCCTCTGAGCCTTCGTTCATTCTGTTCCTTCTTGCCCTGTCTTCACCTGGCCAATTCCTTCTCAACTGTAAGACTCGGTGTGAGTACCATCACCTCCAGGAAACCTCGGCCGTACCCTGGCTGGTTTCATTGTCTTCCTCTGCACCCCTATTACACTCCAGAAATATCCTTATTACCACATATACCATGTCGTGTCACTGCTGACAAGGCTGCAATCTGATTGAAGTTGGGGATGTTATTTATCTCTATGTCCCAAAGTCCAGGACCCTTCCCAGTACAAAGTAGGTGCTCAATAAATGTTTCCTCACACTTTGAAGTGTTTGAGCAGAAGCTAGAAGTCCACGATCTAGGAGCAGGTAAATATGGTAGGTGGGGGCCGAATCCACAATATGCCTACTTTCCTCCACCCCCTTGGCCCCTACCTTGGTCCAGCCCCCATCATCACTCACCTGGACCAGTGCAGTGGCCTCCTCCCTGGTCTTCTGGCTCCCGCACTCATTTCCCACAGTCTGCCCTCCTCATAGGGGCCAGAAGGAAACTGAACACCTGAGCCAAGTCTTGTCCCTCTTCTGTTCAGCACCTTCCCTGGAATTCCATTGATTCACTTTACAAGTATTTATTGAACACCTACTATTGCTAGGCCCTATGTGAGGCACTAGGGCTACAACAGAATTTTTTTTAAAAGTCCCTGCCCTCATGGAGCTGATATTATGGCGGGGGTGAATTAGATAACAAGATAAATAAGTGGGCTATGCAGAGTATATTAGAAGGTTAAAAGTGCAAGGAGGAGTGGAAAGCATGAGCAGTTACAAGTGAAAACTAAAATCCCTACAAGGTTCCCCCATCCCTGAACATGACACAGCTCCCCCACCACCTCCCTGTCCTCACCTCCAACTGCTTTTCCCCCCTTCGCTCACTCTGCTTCTGCCACTGGTTTCCTCAGTTTCTCCAAAATTTCAGGCACATTCCCACCTCAGGGCCTTTGCACTTGCTCTTTCCTCTGTCTGTAACTCTCTTCCTTTAGATACGAGCCCTCTCTCACTTCCTTCAGATCTCTGCTCAAATGTCGCCTGCTCAGAGGGGCCCCTCAATCTAAAATAATCCCCGCATCACTCTCCACTCCCCTTATACTGCTCTTACACTTCTTCATAGTACACGCATCGCCATCTAAAACATTATGGACTTATCTATATAGTTATTGATCTCTCCCTATCCCTGCTCCCGGAGGACAAGGGTATCTGTCCGTTTTGTTCACTATTATGTCCCTGGCACCTAGAATAGTGACTCGCATAAAGTATATGCTCGGTAAGTGTTTGCTGAACAAATAAGTGAATGAACAAGCGGAGACATGCTCTAAGAGAGTTCTTGTTACTTAGGATAAGAGGGGGAGGGATCAGCAGAGTGGGCTGCTGCTCAGGGCTGTTTACAGATACTTGACCACGCTCTGTTCAGGTCAAGGTAGGACCACACTTCTCACCCTCTTCGAGGTTAGGCATGCCATGTGACTTATGTAGATCGATGAGACGTGACCAAAGTAACATTCCAGGGTAGAGCTTTAGGAACTGATGGAGGATTTGCTGTGCCTTTCCTTTTTCTGCTTCAATGATCATGTCACCACACAGCCTCCATCCTCCTGGGTCCCTGAATGACTACTATGGATAAAGTTCTCCAGCCAACAATGGATATATATAGTGCAAGGGAGAAATGAACCTGTGTTGTGTTGAACCATAAGGTACTTTGTGTACCTTGACTTCTCTCGATTGATACAGAGTCTCTGGTGCCTTCCACCACCACCACCCCATCCCCCCACCCCCAGCCCAGGAAACTGTCAAGAAAAGACATGGAATCTGAGCTTTAGTTCTTTGCAGAAAGTCCTCCAAGAGCCCTTTTGTACATAGCTGCTTAGACCCTCCTCCCCATTCCTCCCATGAGGAAAAGGGTCCTCCCAAACTGAATACTTCTCGTTCATCTCCCCTTCCTTTTTCCAGCCCTTAAGGAAGGGTGAGTGGACGGGCATGGGCATAACATAAAAGGTGCAGGTAATCCTCCTCGGTCGCTGTAATGACAGCAGCCACTTGCAAGGGGCTGACAGCTTTTAGTCTGGTTCTGGATTTATGACACCCAGGTAAGGAGCCATTCCGCCGAAGGCTCCCATCCCACAGGGATGGTTTATAGCTGAGAGTTGGCCAAAGGTAGCAGCGGTGGAAGCTTCTTCCCCATTCGTTTCCAGAGATGGCCTGTAACAGCACTCTTAGAATCTCTTAGAATGCTAAGCTGCTTCTCTAGATCAAATCAGGGACAGAAATCCTGAGACAGGAATGTCCAGAGGGTCTGGGCTCACCCCCACCTCAGCACCGAGGCCCTTTATTAAGTCAAACACCAGCATTCAGTCTTCGGCCTTATGACTGGGAATTCTTGCTACATGGGTCCCTAAACCCCTCCATTAACCCATATTGGTGCACTACACTTTTCTACAACTCCTTCTTATTGAGCACCTCGGATGTGCCTAGTAACTTCCATTTGTTCCCCCCAACCCTTGGAAGGTGGATTCTTTTTTTTTTTTTTTTTTAGGATTTTATTTTTAAGTAATCTCTACCCTCAACATGGGACTTGAACTCACAACCCCGTGATCAAGAGTCACATGCTCCACCGACTGAGCCAGCCAGGAGCCCCAGGAAGGCAGATTCTTGATTTAGACACTTGACAAATATTTATTCTGTGCCTACTATGTGCTTGGCTATCACGGCAAACAAAGCAATTCCTCCTTACTGAACACCTATTATGCTCCCAGCCATTTGCTTCCATTTGAAGATGGAATCCATGAATCTTTATGAAGATCTGATTGTTGGTTCAGTCACTTGACAAATATTTATTGTAGGCTTCCTATGTATCAGGCCTTAGGGTTTAAAAATGAGCAAAACACAGGTGTCCTCTGTGGTTCCTCATGGATCCCATAGTCTAATGGAGACTCTAAACTCTCCTTGACTAAGGAAGATAATGAAGCTTAGAGAGATTAAATAATTTCCCCAAGGGCATACTGCTAGTAAAGTGCAGGGCCAGAATTCAAACCCAGATATGTATGACTTAGAGTCCTATCACTAACTGAGCATCTACTATGTCAGGCACTGAGCTGGAGATTTTAAGCATAAACATGCTTGACATAGAGGAGGCAATCAATAGTTTTGCTGAATAAACAAAATGGATGGAAGGATGGATATACAGAGGATAGATGAAGAGATGGCTGGATGATGGATGGATAGAGGGATGACTGGATACATGGATAGAGAGATGGGTGGATGGATGCATGGAAGGCGAAATGGAGAGATACATGATGGATAACGGCTGGCTGAAGAGACAGGTGCATGGAGAGATTCATGGGTAGATAAAGAGATGGACAGATGGATAGATGATGGATGGATGGATAGGTGGGTGGGTGGGGAGCTAGGCTACAGATCTCTGTTACCCACAAGAGTTCTGTGAGGTAGGAATTATCTTCCCATTTTATATATGAAGAAACCACAGCTCAGAGTGGTGAACTCACTGGCGCCAGAGTCAAGAACAAGTCATAGAGTAAGATGGCAGAGAGTGGATTCCAACCTTGGTCTACCGGATTCCCAAAACCCTTTCTAGAACACTCTCTTATGACAGCTCCCCTTCAGGTCCTATCCTAAATCTCTTGGCATCTCACTCCAGAGAGTCCTTGTGCAAGGCTTAGTGAGACTGA
Organism: Potos flavus; assembly: GCA_028534135.1. Lineage (NCBI taxonomy): Eukaryota > Metazoa > Chordata > Mammalia > Carnivora > Procyonidae > Potos > Potos flavus. The sequence continues at coordinate 5,142,558 of CM052898.1, forward strand.
GGGATGGGGTGGGGATCAGGGATGGGAGTAACACCTTCAGAAGGTAATTTCATGGAAGCACTAGACTGTGGTCCTATTAGCTATAGATGGGTCAGAATGAAGGTCAGCTCTATCTGGGTACACATACATGTACACACACAGGAAATACACGGTTCACACGGGAATCCACTCACATGCATAGGAGGTAGGCACGCACACCATTCATAGATACACACCTATGCACACATTTCTAAAGACACACGTTTACACTTCGGTGCACACACACACGTACATACTAGCACAGACAAAATCATAACTCAGAGACATGCTCTTCCACACTTATGTACACTTTCCCCACACACCATATGCTATACATATTACACACACACATTTACACAGACTCACACTCTGTGAGGGTGAGGGAGGGGAAAGTGGCTTCTGATTTCAATGAGACACCATCTCTCTTCCCCCCCAGAAGGCAAGAGCAAGAAGGCTGTCACAAATTCCTCTGTGCGCATGCAATCATGTAACACATGTACACCCATAGTCAGGGACATAGAACTGCAGACACACACTTAGACACATCCACACCCAGACACACTCAGGGACACACAATGGGGGACACACTCATTCTGGGACACACCTTCACACACACGAAGACACACCTGGCCCCTCATGTTGGCAAAGCTCATAAACTTTCTCCCTCAATTCACACCCAACCCCATTCACACACCAAAACTCATGTCTAGATAAACACACCAGGATATACTCGAATCATATCATGCGATGTGACAGACACACAGAAATACACTGTTTCACATATTAGCTTCAAGTCTGAGAATTTGGACTGAGAGCCCTCCCCAGTGCCAAGCCCAATATCATTTCCCCCCAGGGGTGGGACGAAGTCTGGGCACTGTGTTTGGCACCCCCCTCCCACTTGCCTTCTACCCTTGGGAGCAAAGACTTCTTTTCCTTTCAGCAAGGAGAAAGAAAGAAGTGGTGGGGTGGCCCCTGGGGGCTGAACAGGGGAGCTGGTGAAGTTAGGGAAATACTGGGCAGGAGAGGGAACTCCACGCATCCCAGTTCCACCTACTGGGAGGAGTCCCCCCAAACAGATTGAAGAGGGGAAAAGATGGGAGGGGAAGGCCATATCTGGAGGACACCAAGGTAAGTTTGCAGTGGAGGGTGCCTTCTCCTCTCTCCCCAGGACACCAGGAACACCGTTATTGGTCAAGATTGAATCTCCCTGCCCCTTCCCCCAAAAAAGCTCTGTGGCAAGGGAAGCTGGAGGATGAAGCTGATGGAGGAGGATAGGATGGGATGAGGGACGGGGCAATCCTGTGCTTCTGGGGGCTGTGCCAGCCCTTGCTCCTACCCCAGTCTTGAGAGCCATCTGCCTCCTAGAAAGAGCGAGTTCTGGGAATAAATATTCAGCACATGGTGAAGCAGGTAGCCAGGAAGGAGATGCTGGGGTGGGGGTGAGGGGTGCAGGGGAGAAAAAAAGACAGACAAAAAGAGATACAAAGTCAGAGACAGTGGAACGGAGATAGAGACAAAGACAGGGAGAGACAGAGAGAAGCAAACCAGACGGGAAAGAATAGATAGAGACGGAGAGAAAAAGACAGAAGGAGATGGGACGACTCAGAAATAGGCAGTAATCCTGAAGGTGGAGACGCGCAGAGACCTGGTGGTTCCCCTATTCCGAGGCAAGGTCCCTCCCAGCCCCCCGAATCCACCCACCCGCTCCGCCCCACTCAGTTGGGGTCGGTCGGACCCCACTCAGTTGCGCAGCCCGTGTCGCCTGCGCGGGGAGCGGAGCGAGCCTAGTACATTGTTGCCACTCGGACACTGCTCACTAATAATGAGAAGCAGTAATAATAATAACAAGAATAAACGGTGCGGGGGGGGGGCTCGGGGTCCCGGGGCTCCTCCGCGTGCAGCCCCCAGCCCCGGGAGAGCGCCCCCCGGCCCGGCGCTCAGGGAAGCTGGGGGGCGGGGGCCCCTGGGGGCTGCGGCGGCGGCGGCGGCGGCTCGGCACCACGCCCCCCGGGAGTGCCCCCCGCGCGCGGCGGCCACTCACGATTTTCTCGGAGGCGCCCGCGCGGGACACGGTGCCGTTGAGACCCACGAGCGAGGGCAGCGTCTGCGACATCCAGTTGGTGACCATGGCCATGGTGCTCAGCACGGCCCCGATCTTGAGCAGCGGCACCGACATCGCGCCCCCGCCTCATGCCCCGCGGGCGCCCGCCGCGCGTCCCTTCTCCGGCCCGCCGCCTGGCGCTCGGTCCCTCGCCACCCAGCCGCCCGGGGGGCGCGAGCGCGAGCTGGGGGCCGGGGCCGGGGCCGGCGGGCTCGCGGACGCGGGCTGCGGCTCGGCGCGCCTGGCGGGCTCCGCTTATAAAGCGCCGGCTCGGCCCCCCCCCACCCCCTCCCGCGCCTCCGCGCCGGGCACTTCCAGCCGCCGTGACGTCACGGCTC
>CM052898.1:5145114-5181176 GCA_028534135.1 Potos flavus
TGCGGACCACTCGAAGCTGGCAGGGGGCCGGAGTCACAAACCCCCACCCTCCTACGGTTAGGACACCGATCCCGGCTCTCTGGAATCCGGGAGCGCAGGCGTCGGGGCCCGTGGGGGCAAGACCCGTGCGCGCCCCCTGAACCGGGCAACACAGGATCTCCTTTCCCTAGGGGAAGGGGCTTCCCCGGTACCACTCTGGGGACCCCCTCGGTGGATTCGGGACCGGGGAAGCCCAGAGTGGCGGGTCTAGAGCCAGTAGATGCGACTGCTTGGATGACGGTGCGGCATTGGGGGGGTCACCCGGGCAGCCCGGAGGATTTCCCACTACACCGAGGGGCGCATCGTAACCCGGGGCGGCTGAGACGGAGGAGCCAGCCTTTTGCTGGCTAGTCCCAGGCGGGTCTCCACTCACAACTCGAACTTGGGGTCGGGGCAGGGAACTGACACTTGGGACCTTCCTCCGGGCCCCAGGGCTGGGAGGTCCGCCGCTTCCACGGAGGGGGAGTGCAGAGCGGCCCCCCACCCACCCACGCACCAGCCGGCGGCGGGGGCGGCGAGGCGGCGGGGAGTAGCGCCCGGCGGGTTTTCATTTCCTCTGTTTTCCCTGCACTCACGCCCCCTCCCGGCGTCCCCGCATCACCTCGCGCCGCCGCCCCGGCCGCCGCCGCCGTCGCCCGCAGCCCGTGGCCGCCGCCGTCTGGAGGCGGCGATGACTCAGGCCTTTCGGCCGTGGCCGCCAGCCGAGGGCTCGCCAAGGGAGAAGCACTGAACGCGGCCGGAGGGGTCTTGAACTGCCCTTTTTTCTGAGGCATGTGCTGACCCCTGGTGACCCCCAGCAAAGACCTCTCCGCCTCAGTTTCCTCACCTGCAATGTGGGTGGTTGTGAGGACCCATGTACCAAATATGTGTAAAGGGCTCAGCTGTCCTGAGAATCAAGTTAAAGATTTACTGAACATCTACTATGTGCAAGGAACTGCGAACAACAGATAAAAATGTCTTTGTGGAGCTGAACATTGTATGGGGCAAGGTAGACAAGAGGTAGGGGAGGAGGGAGAAAAAGTAAAATATATAGGCTATGGGGAGGAAGGGGCATCCAGACTAAACAGGAGAGTAAAATTTAGTCAGGATGGTTAGAGAGTGATAATTTGGGCAGAGACCTGAAGAAAGTAAAGGAAGGAGCCATTTGGATATCTGAGGGAAGAGTTACAGACAACGAGATGAGCAAGTGCAAAGGCCCGGAGGCAGGAAGATAACTTCAAGGAACAAGCCAGTGTGGTTGGAGCAGAGCAAGCTGAAAGAGCACGCGCGCACATGCATGCGCTCGTGTGCGTGTGCGTGTGTGTGCGTGTGTGTGTCTGTCAGTCTGGGGGAGTGGGTGATGTGCTTGTAAAGTACTTTGCAGCATGTCTGGGACACACTAAGCATTTCATAAATAGTAGCTGCCATTGTTATTATTTGCGACTGATGATAAGCTTTAAAAAATGAGATGTGCCCTTGCCTCCTTGTACTACAGCTTGCATTTACAAGTGCTGAACACTTAGCAAATGTGCTGGCTGAATACCAGCTGCAACCTCCCAGGAAAAGTACAGCAACATCCCTATTTGCAGGTGAGGAAACTGGGCTCGGAGAGGAGAGGGGACCAACTCAAGGTGACCCAGCAGGTAAATAGGGGCTCAGGATTTTAACCCAGGTCTGTCTGATTTCAGACTCCAAAACCATTGGGCTCCAAGGTCTCCCAGCCTAGAGAATTTGGAACCCACTGATACTCTCTCACCATTGGTGCTGTGGGTCTGCCTGTCCCACAGCCTCACATGAGCCCTCATTTAGTGATGCCACACGTTAGTCTTCATGGATCATTCCCTCTTTCTTGAAAGTAATTTCCCTTTTGACTTCACGGACACCTTATCATTTCCTAGTTCCACTCTCCCCTCTCTGGCTGCATCGTCACTGTCTCCTGCCTTCCCCCTACATGTCTTTGTCTCCCAGGGTTTTGTCCTGGGTCCCCACTCGTCTCATTCTGTATACTGTGCCCAGACTATCACACCCACTTCCAAAGTTTTGGTTCTGTCTGGCACGCTCCCACCTCAGGACCTTTGTACTTGCTGTGCATTGCTGTCCACTCTACCTAGAACACTATTTTTTTTTAAGATTTATTAATTTATTTGAGAGAGAGCATGCATGCGAGTAGGGGGAGTGGCCAAGGGAGAGAGAGAGAATCCTCAAGCCGGCTCCCCACTGAACTCAGAGCCTGACACAGGGCTGCAGCCGAGCACCCTGTGATCATGACCTGAGCCGAAATCAAGAACCAGACACTTAACTGACTGAGCCACCCAGGCGCCTCCCAGAAGTATTACCACAGATACACATATAGCTGTTCCTTTATTTTATTCATATCTCTGCTTTATCATTGTGTAGGTCAAAGGCATGCCCTACCTTTCTCCAGAAAACTACATTTCCCAGGTTCCCTGACACACTGGCTTCCTGTTAGGCTTGTCCAATGGGAGGCACTGGAAGGAGATTGGAGGGTGGGAAGGAAGGGAGAAGCCAGGGTATTTCTCCCCGCTCGTTCTGCTTAGGGTTGTGGTGTGTTCCAATGGTGGCTACATCCTCCACCCCCATGGTCCCAGCTCCCACACAAGAGCCCCCTCCTCATCACAACACCCATTTGTCAAGTCCCTCAAGCAGCTGTGTACGGTGGTCTATCGCTGAACTCCCTGATCATCCCATCAGTTTAGCTTTTCGACTCTTCCGTCTTATACTTAACCAATTCCCTGTATTAAATTCCCTCTCTTTGAAACACGTAGAGTGGTTTGTTTCCCCAGCTGAACTCTGAGTGACATGGCCATCATGTCTGAAGGACCTTCCCTGGCCACTTCATTGACGATAACAGCCCCCACCACTCTCTGTCCCTTACTCTGCTTTATTTTCTCACACAGCATTTATCCCCATGCGACATGATTTTTACTTGTTTATGGTCTGTCTCCTCCACCAGACTTTCGGTTTCACAAGGGTACTTACATAGCTGTATTTTTCACAACTGAAACCCCAGGGCTTAGAGTGGTGCTTGGCACATAGTAGGTGCTCAAAAAAAAAAAATGTTGATTGATCGACTAAATGGATCTATGGCTGAGGCTCCCAAAGGTATATCTACAGCTCAGATCTCCAGCTGGAGTTCAGACCCCTATGCCCATCTGCTTCTTGGACATTCTCACTTGTGTTTCACAGGACCATAGCACACGATGCCCACCAGAACAACCTCAGTAAGAAAGACTCCTGCTGCTGATGTAGACAAATGGGAACCTGTTGCTAGGGAGAATATAAAAATGTTGCAACCACTTTGAGAAACAACCTAGCCCTTTCCTAAAAAGTTAAACAGGGGCGCCTGGGTGGCTTAGTCCGTTGAGCGTGACTCTTGGTTTTGGCTCAAGTCATGATCTCAGGGTTATGAGCTCAGTGTGGAGTCTGCTTGAGATTCTTTTTCTCTTTCCCTCTTCCTCCTCCCTCTCCCCTAGCCCCTGCTCACACTCTCTCCCTAAAATAAATAAATAATCTTAAAAAAAAAAGTTAAACAAAAACTTACCACAAGATCCAACAATTCCATCTACCTGAGATAAATAAGTCCATTCCAAGACTTGTATGTGAATATTCATGCCAACATTTTTCATCAGGAATGAAACCATCCAAACGTCCGTCAACTAGCGAATGGATAAACAAATTGTGGTACGTCCATACAAGGGAATGTTATTCAGCAATAAAAAGGAACAAACTACAAATATATGCTACAATATGGATGAACTTTGAGAATATCTCACTAAGTGAAAGAAACCAGATATAAAAGGCCACCATTTGGGGGCACCTGGGTGGCTCAGTCAGTTAACGATCTGCCTCAGCTCAGGTCATGATCCTGGGGCCCTGGGTTTGAGCCCCACATTGGGCTCCCTTATCAGGGGGGGAGTCTATTTCTCCCTTCTCCTCGCCCTCTGCCCCTCCTCCGGCTCCTGCCCTCTCTCTCTCTCAAATAAATAAAACCTTAAAAAAAAAAAAAAAAAGGCTGGGGCACCTAGGTGGCTCAGTGGGTTAAAGCCTCTGCCTTCGGCTCAGGTCATGATCTCAGGGTCCTGGGATTGAGCCCCGCATTGGACTCTGGCTCAGCGGGGAGCCTGCTTCCCCCTCTCTCTCTGCCTGCCTCTCTGCCTCCTTGTGATTTCTCTGTCAAATAAATAAATAAAATCTTAAAAAAAAAAAAAAAGGCCACATTTTGTATGATTGGCAAACCAATAGAGACAGAGATTAGCTTAGTGATTGCCTGGAACTGAGGGTGGATGTGAGGATGGACTGCAAATGGGTATGAGGGATCTTCTGGGGGTGATGGAAATGTCCTGAAACTGCACTGGGGTGATATTTGCACAACTCCGCACATTTACTAAAAAGTCACTGAATTGCACACTTAAACAGGTAGATTTTATGGCATGTAAATTACACCTCAACAAAACTGTTAAGGGGGGGCATTCTTAAATTTTCCCTTCAAGCCCCCTCCCCTGAGGTGCCTTGCAATTACACTGATGTGAGAATGAGTCTTTAAATTTGGTGCCCCAGTTTCCTTGCTCCCCCCTGGTCCTGGCCCAGATGTACCCCCAGTTAGAAACTACAGACTGTGCCCTCATACCCTTCCTTCTCCTTCCCTACTCCATCCAAACCAGCACCAATGCTCGCTGATCTTGATGCAGAAATGTCTCCAGGAAGTTTCCCTTCTCTCTCAATATCTCTCTCTCTCTCTCTCTCTCTCTCTCTCTATATATATATATATATATATATATACACACACACACACACACACACACACACACACACACACATAATTTATTTATTTATTTTACAGAGGTGGGGAGGGGAATAGAGTGAGAAAGTCTTAAGCAGACTCCATGCTGAGCTTGGAGCCCGACACAGGGTTTGATCTCATAACCCTGAGATCACATACTGAGCCGAAACCAAGAGTCTGATGCTTAACCGATTGCGCCCCCCAGGAGCCCCTGATATTTATTTATTTAAGTTATCTGTACACCCAATGTGGGGCTCAAACTCACGACCCTGAGATCAAGAGTCACACGCTCCTCCCACTGAGCCAGCCAGGCGCCCCAAGAAAGTATCCCTTCTTCCCCATCACCACGATCACTCTAAGCATTGTGTTGGGGAGTGCCTTAGGTTGAACGTTTGTGCCCCCCTCTCAAATTCCTATGTTGAAACCTAATCCCCAGTGTGATGGTATTTGGAGATGAGGCCTTTAGGAAGCGATTAGGTCATGAGGGTGGCTGAATGTATTAGTGTCCTTACAAAAGAGAGCTCTAGAGAGCTCTGTCTCCCTTCTACCATATAAGAAAACAGTGAGAAAACACCCGATCTGCCAGCACTTTGATCTTGCACTTCCCAGGCTCCAGAACTGTGAGAAATACATGTCTGTTGTTTAGGAGCCATTCAATCCACGGTATTGTTAGAGCAACCTGAATGCACCAGGACCAGCAGCCACGGAAAGAAATGTTTTTGCCCTGACCTGAAAATTCTCCGGAGAGAAAAAGTTGACAACTGTCAGAAATAATAACCATGGTTGCTAAGGTTTACTGAGTACCTACCCCATGCGAGGTATCATGTGCAGCAATGTACGTGTAATAAGTCACTTAACCCTCGGAAGTAGATAGGATTACAATTCCCATTTTTAAAATGAGGAAAGAGAGGCACAGAGATGCTAAGAAATTTCCCGAAGGCCCCCAGGATACCATCCCGAGTCTACATGGTGCTTGGTCAACTGGGTCTATTCACAGGGGAAAGAATAAATGTTGATCCCTACCTCATATCCTATGCAAAAATCAATTCCAGATGGATTGTACATCTAAATGCAAAAGGTAAACAATAAATCTTTTAGAAGAAAATACAGAAGAACATCTTCATTACTTTGAGGGTAGGCAAAGATTTCTAAAACTGGACACTAACAAGCACTAACCTTAAAAGGGGACAAATATTATTTGAACTACATTAAAATTAAGAAGTTCTATTGATCAAAGACTCCATTAAGAGAATGAAAAGACAAGCCACAGAGTGGGAGAAGATATTTACAATCCTTATGTCCAACAGAGAACTCATATCTTATTTAATCTGTATAGATAGATACAGATATAAAATCTGGATACAAAGGCACATACATATTCCTACAAACCAGTAAGAAAAAGGTAGGCAGCGGAATAGAGCATTTCACAAAAGGGAACACTGAGTGGTCAATAAACATGTGAAAAGGTATTTAATATTAATCATCAGGAAATGTAAATTAAATCCAAAATGTGCTACCACTACACACCCACCGGAATATCTAAAGGAAAAAGGAAAGACACCACCAAGGGCTGGGGACAATGTGGAGCAGCTGGATTGCTCAAATACAAAGAGTAAATGGAAAAACTGAAGAGTCTTTGAGACTTTGGAAGACTGGCAGCATTTCGTAAAGCTCAATATATTTCTCCCCTACAGCTCAGCAATTCTGCTCCTTGCTATATGCAGCGGAGTCTCGTTATGTGTGGATTCCATATTGGCAAGCTCGCAGACTCACTATGATTTATTTGTAACCCGAAAATCAATACTCATGGGGCTTTTGCGGTCATTCACGGACATGCATACAGTGGCGCACACACACACACACAGAAAAATAGAGTCACCAACCCACACGTTCCCAACCGAAGTCCAACACGACCATACTCTACCTTCTTGCTTCAGCTCTTATAATTGTAGACAAGCGTCTTTTTCACGGGTTATTTGGTGCCAAGGTTTTCACTTTTTTCGTGTGCTTTTTATTAGTGATTTCACTATTTTTTTAAGATTTTTATTTTTTTATTTTTTATTTTTTTAAAGATTTTATTTATTTATTTGACAGAGAGAGATCACAAGCAGGCAGAGAGGCAGGCAGAGAGAGAGGGGGAAGCAGGCTCCCCGCTGAGCAGAGAGCCCGATGCGGGGCTTGATCCCAGGACCCTGAGATCATGACCTGAGCCGAAGGCAGAGGCCTTAACCCACTGAGCCACCCAGGCGCCCCTTAAGATTTTTATTTATTTGAAAGAGAGAGAGAGAGAGAGAGAGAGAGCATGAGAGGGGGGAGGGTCAAAGGGAGAAGCGACTCCCTGCTGAGCAGGGAGCCCAATTCGGAGTCGATCCTGGGACTCCAAGATCATGACCTGAGCCGAAGGCAGTCGCTTAACCAACTGCGCCACCCAGGTGCCCAGTAAAGATTTTACTATTTTAAGTGGCCCCCAAGCACAATGCTAACTGCAATGTCGTGTTTCAAAGTGCAAGCAGGCTGTGACATGTCTTTGGAGAAAACACATCTTGTCAATGAGCTTCGTTCAGGCATGAGTTATAACGCCTTTGGCCGTGAGTGTGATGTTAATCAACCAACAGTCCATATTAAATCAGGTGTTTTTTAAGCAGAAACATACATAAAACTAGGTGGCATCCTGTTTGGTCAACAAAAATGCGACCAGAGGCTTGCAGAAATCTAACCCTGCTTTGATCCCATGCCATGAATGGGTATTCGCGAATACCCAACAGAAACGCGGAGAAGCATCTGCTGACGACCGAGTGCCAGAGTATTTATACCAGCACTGTTTGTGTCAGCGGCGAACTTCACCAACTCAAATGCGCAGAAACAGAAGAACGGATACATCACGGTAGAGTCACACGTGGAATGCCATAAATGATGACAACAGGCAAGGACCGCAACACGGGAATGTGGCGGCATCTTACAAACGTCATGTTAAGTGAGATCAGCCGGGTCCCCGAAACAACATACCTCCTGGCTTCATGAAGTTACAAAGCTGGCCAAACCGGTTCAGGGTAGACGGAAGCTTAGCGCTCTGTAAGAGACGGAAGCTTAGCGCTAACTCTACGTAAGAGACGTAAGCTTAGCGCTAACTCTACGTAAGAGACGTAAGCTTAGCGCTACGTAAGAGACGTAAGCTTAGCGCTAACTCTACGTAAGAGACGTAATCTTAGAGCTACGTAAGCTTAGCGCTACGTAAGAGACGTAAACTTAGCGCTAACTCTACGTAAGGGACGGAAGCTTAGCGCTACGTAAGAGACGGAAGCTTAGCGCTAACTCTTGGGGAGCAGGTGGGAACTAGAGGGAGCATGAGGGGGGCTTCTGGATATTTGAAAAATTCTGTTTCTTTACCTGGGGCTGGTAACACCATGTCACTTCAAGGCAATTTATCAAGCTGCCCCTTTATGATCTGCGCGCTTGTTGGTAGATAGGTTTCACATAAAAAAGAAAATTGACTTGGGGCGCCTGGGTGGCTCAGTGGGTTAAAGCCTCTGCCTTCGGCTCAGGTCATGATCTCAGGGTCCTGGGATCGAGCCCCGCATTGGACTCTGGCTCAGCGGGGAGCCTGCTTCCCCCTCTCTCTCTGCCTGCCTCTCTGCCTCCTTGTGATCTCTGTCAAATAAATAAATAAAAGAAAAGAAAAAGAAAATTGAGTCAGATATATGAATTCAGGTGTAAGTTCCTTCCCTGTTTGAGGTGCAGCAGGTAAAAACAATGGAACTTTCTGGCAGAAAAGCTAAGAAACACAAACCCCAAAGAAAACAAAAACAAAACACAAAGAAAGCGAAACTAAATGTCCTTTGCCAGAACCCCCGTGGCCTCTTTCATTCACATGGAAGGAAGGCATGAATTCACGTCCACACACACACAGCTGGGCACGCCTCAGAACACAAATGATGTTAATCTTCTAGCTCCTGCCTGCTTTCCGCGCGTTTTGCTTGGTGACAGCAAGTGTTTGGAACTGGTGGTGAAACATGTCTCGCCTCTGTCTCCCTGAAAGTCTCAGAGCCCCACACCGCTCCTGTCATCTCTGCTTTCCTGCCTGGTTCGGACTTCCAGGAGGAGGCTGGGAAGGAGGCAGTTGTCCTTGTTAAGGATCACAGACAAGGAGAGGTTCCCTCCTTCCATTCCCCAAATGTTAGTCCTGCCAGGCCTCTGGCTGCCATCAGTTTGCCTCAGGCCTGCTGACTCCTGAGGTAATCCTGTCTTTTTGCATCACTCTCCCAATTGCAGTGTCTTCTATGTTACAGCCAGAGGCTCTGGCCCTCACCCAAATCCAACCAGGTCTCATTCCTGGCTTTAAAACCTCTTACTTAGGGGCGCTTGGGTGGCTCAGTGGGTTAGGCCTGTGCCTTCGGCTGGCGTCATGGTCTCATGGTCCTGGGATGGAGCCCCGCATCGGGCTCTCTGCTCAGCGGAGAGCCTGCTTCTCCCTCTCTCTCTGCCTGCCTCTCTGCCTACTTGTGATCTCTCTCTCTCTGTCAAATAAATAAATAAAATCTTAAAAAAAAAAAAGATGGACAGAAGACTTGACATTTCTCGGGAGAAGATACAAAAACAACAATAAACACATAAAAAGAAGCCCAGCATCCCGATCTCTTCATGAAGTGCAAATCAAAACCACAATGAGAGATGATGTCACACCTGCGGGCTCAAGTCAAAAAGCCAAGTAGTAATGACAACGCCGGTGAGGATGTAGAGAAGCTGGAGCCCCGCACACGGAGGGCGGGGGTGTAACCCGGTGCGGCCGCTGTGGGCAACGGTACGGCGGCAATCCCACTTCCGGGCACACGCCGGAAAGAGCTGGAAGCCCACTTCCGGGCACATGCTGGAAAGAGCTAGAAGCAAGGTCTCAAAGAGCTAGTCCCACCTCATGTTCACGGCGGCATTCTTCACAAGAGCTCCACATTTTGTTTATCCCTTCATCCTTCGGTGGGTATTTGGGTTGCTTCCACCTTTTGGCTATTGTGCGGGGCGGGGAGAATAAGCACCAGCAGGGGGAGCAGCCGACTCCCCGCTGAGCAAGGAGCCCAATGGGGGGCTCGATCCCAGGACCCTGGGATCACGACCGCAGCTGAAGGCAGCCGCTTAACCGACGGAGCCACCCAGGAGCCCCCTCGAATTGTACATTTAAAAATGGCTAAGATGGTAAATTTTATGTTTTGTGTATTTTGCCACAATTTAAAAAAATCTTCTATTTAAACACACACACACACACCCTTACTTAGTCCTGAGAACTACTCCACGGTGGGCTGTGTCACACGCTCTACGTCCCCACTTGGTGCCTTTCACACAGAAATGACTAGAGATATTAGCAGGAGAAAGAATCTGGCTTATCATGCGTTCACCATGTATTTTTCTTGGGAACGGCCGGGACTTTCTCAGGGCTGAAAAGGTGAGGAGCTATTTGCCATTTCATCCAGTGGCTTCAACTGACTTTGCCTTCCGGTTTCTTTCTTCTCCTGCTGTGACTCCCTGTCTTCTCGTCTGCTCAGCAGGGCTGAGATGCGAGCGGTCCAGGACGGCCAGAACTATGTGTAAAGCGAGAGTAAACAGGTTCTGAGAGAACCTCCGGGGGCTCCCAGAAGCAACGCAAATAAACTTCCGCAAGCAGACCTCGTAGACTCTATTCTTTTTTTTTTTTTTAAGATTTTATTTATTTATTTGACAGAGAAAGAGAGATCACAAGAGAGGCAGGCAGAGAGAGAGGGGGAAGCAGGCTCCCTGCCCAGCACAGAACCCTATGCGTGACTCGATCCCAGGACCCTGAGATCATGACCTGAGCCGAAGGCAGAGGCTTTAACCCACTGAGCCACTCAGGCGCCCCTATAAGCTCTATTCTGACTCCTCTCTGTTCTTCCTGGTTTGTCCTTGGTTTGAGGCTGAGCCCTGGATAGATGAAGCTAGCCGTGAGATAGATGCACAGCACGAAGACATATCGGTGTTCTCAGACAAGAGTTCCCGAAAAGTGGGAACAAGCTCTCCCACTCCTGCCACCACTCCCTTCCTCCCAGCACAGCCAGGCTCGGCTTCGGAGAAGTGCAATCTTCCATCCCACCCCTTAAGAGCTCACGCCGCACCCAGACCTTGGTGTCTGGTGTGAGGCTCAAATTGCAGACAATTCCCAATGAGCGCTGTCTAAATGAACACACGGGTGCAAGAATAAGTGAAAACAGCAAGTTACTGCCTCCCAGGGACTGACGCTGAGTTCTGGGGACAAAAGGCATTGCCCAGAGCAGTTGCCAGGCTTGTGAGAACCCATCCACATGCACGTGGTCAACGCATATGAAAACAGTCACTGTGGATGCCTACCCACGTACGTGATTATGGCACACACATGCCCCTGTGCCCAGCTCGGTCCATGCCAAGTACGGGGTTCTGAAACATATGCACACCCCCCGTGGACACCAAAGATGAGCTCCTGTAGGGCCAGGGGTCGTGACGCAAGTGATATGAGTCGTTTGAGGGCAGAAGGAGTTCCAGCATTTATTTAAAATTTTGATATTTTGTATCGCAGATTTTTTTTGCATTAATTTTAATTTTCTTAAAATATCAGGGGCACCTGGGGGGCTCAGTCGTTAAGCATCTGCCTTCGGCTCAGGTCATGATCCCAGGGTCCTGGGATTGAGCCCTGCATTGGGTTCCTTGCTCTGCAAGAAGCCTGCTTCTCCCCCTCCCACTCCCCCTGCTTGTGTTCCCTCTCTCACTGTATCTCTCTGTCTGTCAAATAAATAAATAAAAATTCTTTAAAAAAAAAGTTCTTAAAAAAAATATATATATATATAATTTATCTTGGCTTCTGACTCTTTTTTTTTTTTTTTTGGCATCCCCTTCAATTTTGCACCTGAGGCTAATCCCCCAGTTGCCTCACCCTGGCCCAGGGCATTGACACACTTTCTGCCTGCACACCTTCAGCAGAGCCACACGGACACACACACACACTCTGCACAAACCTCATCTCACCACTAGGGGTCACCCCAGCTCTTTCATCTTGAGCCCAGGTTTGACTCCCCGCCCCCGCTCCCCCCTTCCCTAGGAAGAAAATGTCCAAGTCACTTAATCGAGTGTCCTCAAGGCTTCCTTTAACTTCCTTCCACCTGGGACATTTACATTTTCTAAAGGAGCCCAGGAGAAGAGGGTGTTAACCCCAAATAGTGGTGCCCTATAATTACGGAATTAGAGGCACAGATGAAGATGGCTTTTCCTGATGCCTCTGATCCAAGAGCGGAGGTTGACTGGATATGGGTACCGGGTGGCCCAAGGGGACAGTTGTTCCCTCACCCCTCCTTTGGTACAAGAGTCCCACTGTTTGAGAAAGAAAGAGACTCTGTGGGAGGAGAGGGAGATTCGTCCATTCATTCAAGTTTTTATTTTAATAGATGCTTGTTGAGCACCTACTGGGTGTCTGGCTGAAAGTCCACTGGACCCTGATGAGCTGCCACTCTAGGGGGAGACAGACAATGAATGAATAAAATCGTAGAGAAGTAGTGACCGGCTATGAAGAAAAATAACAGTAAGAGCTCAGAGAGTGGCCGTGCGGAGGTCATTTTAGATGGCTGGTCAGGGTGGGTCTCTTGGAGGAGGCATCACTGAAGTAGGAGAGGGAGGGAACAGTGTCCCAGGCAGAAGGAATGGCAAGTGCAAAGGCCCTGAGGTATGCAGTACAAACTGAACTATTCTTCCCTCCCATCCTGTGGGGACCCCAGGAAAGAGATGACTTCAAATCCACAGAGTGGCCAGTCCAGATGTATAGCTAGATCTTAGGGAGGACTTCCCGATAGTCAGGAAGTGGGCATCTTTCGCTCAGGGAAAGCTATCTGGTAGTCTCCAAGGCAGTCACAGGCCAGACCCAGAACATCTGACACAGACCCTGGATGGATGGATGGATGGATGACTCCTCTGACAGGTGCTACTCCCTGTTCTCAGGGTCAAATCCAAATTCCTGTCTATGGCCCACAAGTTTCTACTGGGTCTGACCCCTCCTGGCTTCCCTGGCCCCATCTCTCCACAACCTCCCCTCCCCTCACTCCTCTCCAGACACACCAGCCTCCTTGCTGCTCCTCAAACATACCAAGACGTTCTCGCCTCAGGGCCTTTGCACTTGTCATTCCCTCTGCCTTGAATGCTCTTCCCCCGGATCCTCCGAGGGCATCCTCTCTGACCTCCTTCAGGGGTCACCTCAAATACCACCTCCTTAGAGACACCATCTCTGGCCACACCTGTTAGAACAGCCGCCCACACCACCACTATCCCTCTTTAATCCCTCGTTTTTATGCTTCACACCACTTGCATTGTATTATATATTCATTTTGTTGTTGACACCGTATTACATATTTATTCGGGTCTCGCCTGTCTCTCCCACCAGGTCAGCTCCAGGAAGGCAGGGGTTTGATAACTTGATCTCCCCAGTGCTTAATCACATCTGTTGTTCGAATGGACGAATGAAGGATTTCCAGAAAGGACCCCTGGTGGAGCCCAGGACCCATCAGGGACTGAGAAGGGGGCTCTGGGACGAGATGGGGGGGTGGAAAGGGGACAGAGCATTCACTCTTCAGAGCCTTTCCTTTTCTGGGGCGCCAGACTGGGTGGGCAGCTAGGGGCTGAGGCCAGTTTATGACGCTGTAGTGCCCGTGGTGGCCGCCTGGAGGCACTGCAGCTAATTGCAGGACCCCGCCAGCCCGAACTGATTACCCCAGTTTAGCCCCGCCTTCCTAACCCAGTTTAGTCCCACCCCCAAGCAACTCCCTCCGCATCCGGGGGTCCGTAAACTCACCCCCCAACAGCACCTTTCTCTGCACTCTCCTGCACCACTAGCCAATCTCGGCGACAGGTCAAGAAATCTAGAGTTCCCAGGGGCCAGCGGGGGTGGAGGAGAATCCCGAGGTGGTGATTCCCAAGGGTCCTTCTTGGAAACCAAATTCACCTTCCCTCCTGGTTCATTTTTTTGCCAGCCTTCTCTCAACCTTCTTCCTCTTTTGGTCTCTCTTTACATCTCTCTGGCTGACATCTCCATTGAGCATCTACTGTGTGCGGCCTGATGCCACGCACTGATCACACTTCCCATCCCAGCCGGGACCTGGGTCCTGAGATGGGAAATCACAAAGTGAGGGCTGGGACCCCGCAACCTCTCCCTATGGCCTGGAGATCCTATTTAGAGTCGGACCTCCTGCCCTCCCATCGCTCCCTGGGGTGGGTGTAAGGGCCTGATTCCTTTCTTCTCTTGACCAGAAAAGAGAAGGTGCCAGGACTGTTTGCCCTCTGAGCTTTTTCCTAAACACTCTTCTAGTTTCTACGCAGGCACTGTCCACACCCATGGAGTGGACTATTTAACAAGAAGGTAAATGTGTGAGCTCAGGCACCGGACTGCCTTTGTTCAATCCTAGCTCTGCCATTCCTGAGCTGTCTCAGCTTGACATGCGACTTAACTTTTCTGTGTCTCCGTTTCTTCGTCTGCAAAATGAAGGGAACAGTAACGCCCACCGGTGGGTGCTAGGAGGGCCCGAAACAGCTCCCAGCACATAATGAGCACTTAATAAATGTTAGCTGTATTATAGTTATTATTTTAGACTGCCGCTTCCCTCCGAGCTCCTACAGATCTGAGAACTTGGGGCTCCCGCCTCCAAGATGGAGGAGGAAAGAGGTTTCCCAACAGCTGAAGAAAACTGGGACACCCCCTCCCATTCTGCAAGGCCCCCCAAGCCTGCCCAAGACATGGGGGTACTATGAGGAGGAAGACTTGCTTCTGGGAAAGCATGAATGGGGCGTACGAGGCACCACCACACACGTACACACACACACACATGCATGGATGTACCCGTTTGCACACACAGCTCCCCTTCCCTTTCAGAGCGATTTACTCAAAGACACAGAATAGCACACGGTCATCCCAAACTCTCACACAGCCACACACCTGGTCATGCACATTTTGTACAACACCCAGGCAGCTGGAAAGAATCGTGGGGACACACCATAG
This sequence comes from Potos flavus, assembly GCA_028534135.1. Lineage (NCBI taxonomy): Eukaryota > Metazoa > Chordata > Mammalia > Carnivora > Procyonidae > Potos > Potos flavus. The sequence goes on from CM052898.1 coordinate 5,159,943, forward strand.
ATCTGTATACACAGACCTTTACACGCGCCTTCAGTTGCCCAAATACGGCCAGGATTAACACAATCCTCACTCGCTGTCACACCACCAGCCACACAGACACACAACTCCAGGTGGCAGGCTCACAAGCCTCGCACTGTCACATCACCCCTCCAGCCACAGCCTCCCACTGTCACACACAGGCTCTCCCTCACGTACAAACACCCTCTCCCATCACGCCCCAACTCGTGCACAGCCGAACACACAAACTCTCAGTCACACCCGCCGTGACACAGACACACACAGTTACCCAGCACCCTTCCAGCACCTCACACACGTCCCCATCAGTCACTCACACGTGAGTCCCGCCCCCTTCCCCACACTAGGGGTGCAGGTGAGGAGCCGGGGGCTGCAAAATTTGGGCACCGCCTGCCATAATGGGGGGGAGTGAAGGGTAAGCAGCACCCCAAGGCCCCCTGAAGTTGCCCCTGCAACCCCACTCAGCTTCAGTGAGATGGCGGGTGTGGGCTCCGGGTCACCGAGAGGTTGAGAACCCCGAAGCTGGGCTCAGACTGTCCCCCAAACCACCTCAGCTCGGGGCTGGATGTGAAGCCCCCTTACCTTTCCCCAAAGCCAGGGTGGATATCCCAGCCCCTCCCCCGCTGCGACCCCCGCCCCTCTCAGCCCCGGGGGGCTTATGGAGCCCCAAACCGCCTTTCTGTCGGGACCCCCTAAGACCCTCTCCCCTCCTGGAGCCCCTTGCGCCCGCACCTGCCCGCCGGGCCCCTACCTGTCCGGCGAGGCCTGAACACAGCAGCAGCAGCAGCAGCGGCGGGACCGTGAGCGGCCACATGACGCGCCCCCAGCCCGGCGTCCCGTCCCCCCGCCCGCCCTAGCGGCGCCTGGGCGCGGGGACCGCCACCTTGCGCGACCCCGCCCGCCCGACCGGGGCGACCCTCGCCGCCGCCTCCCCCGCCTCGCCGGCGGCTGGGATTCCGCCCCACCCCCGCCCCCCTCGCGCGCTCCCAGTCTTTGTTGCGGGCTCCGCCCCCCGCCCCGCCCCCAGCTCGTCTGCGGGCTCCGACCCAGCTCGGGTCTGGGGGCGGGGAAGGGGGAGGAGCTGGCACCGGGGAGGAGAGCTGGGGACAAGGCCCGGCAGTCCCCTAGGCCCTATGGGGGCGGGTCACGGAGATGGGGGAGGGGGTTCCGTCACGTGTTTGTAAATTTCACCCTCCCAGGACCTTTCTCACGTTGAAAATGGGGGTGGGATGGGGGTCAAGGGGCAGGAGGAGTAGGAGGAAGACCTGGTAACGAAGAAGAGAAATTGAGAGGCCCCCTCCTAGAAGAACTCAAGAATCAACAGAGAAACGGAGGCAGAGCTTGTGAAATGGAACGTGGAGGGTAGGGGGGTCCCTGCTGGGACAAGGGGGTGGGACAGAGATGGAACGAGGAGTGAGAGACCAGGGACCGAGGGGGATGGCCAGCTGGGTGGCCCTGGCTCCCAAAGGGGCTACCTTGTTTTCTCTCTCCCTCTCCCACCCCATTCTCCAGGCCCCTCTTCCTCAAAGTCCGCCCTCCCCCGCCACACCTGGGACAGTTTCTCACTCCCGTTTCAACCACCTGGGAGACCAAATCTCCAGAGGATCAAAATATTAACACCGCCTCTAAGGAGAATTCATCTGCATATGAAGGCCGCCCTTGTTCCGCCTCCAGCCTCTCTCTCTGCCTCTCCCTCCTCTTCCCAGTCGTCTTCCCCGCCCATAACTCCTCAGTGGCTTTTTTTGGTGGGGAGAACAAGCAAGCCAGGTTACAGAGGAATCAGCTAAAACATATCGGGAGGGGGATCGGGGGAGGCCTGGCATTTTCCCGGCCCTACTGTATGCCAGGCAGATAACAGGTTATGGAGAGTTTTGTCCAAGCAAGAAAAGAGCTTGTTGTCCAACAGAATTGGGTTTGACCCTGGTTCTGTCACTTCTTGGCCATGCGACCTTAGGCAAAGAGGTTTCCTTCTCTCAGGAGACCTGTTTCCTCATGGAGGTGACAGGAGATGTCTGTGACTCTTGACCAAATAGAGCGCCCCCAACCAGCGCTCGATCCCCAGAGGGCATTACCACAGTGACGCATGGAGTTGAGCAGACTTGTCATGAGGTGTGAGACACAGAACAGAATCTGAGCCGGGGAAGGCGTCTCATCCATCCCTCTACCTCCTCTCCCCAGATGGAGGAGACTCCTCAGACCCAGCCCGCAGTAGGTGTAGAGTTAGGAAGGGAAGTTATGTTGGTTGGTATGAACCAGAAGCTTTTGGCCAAGTGTGGGCTGTGGTCAACACTGGGCGCAGGGGGTCCCTGCCAACTCTCACCATGTCTGTTTTTATCACAGACTGGCACCCTTGTCAGAGCTGTTTCAGCACCATGACCAATACCCTCTGTGCCCTGAGATGGTCATGGTAATGCTCAAACATGGCCTGTGTTATGTGGTTGACATTGGTCGGTGTGCCGGTAGGTCCATTCCCCATCCTTCCCCAGCTCTGCTCTGTTTCAGGGGTGGGGCCCCTGCAAACTACATTTCCCAGGCTCCCTTGCATCCAGCTAGACTCAGCCAATGGGAGGCCTGAGGAGAGGTTGGGGTGGGGAGTGGGGAGAAGCCAGAGTGTTTCTCCCTTTCTCTCCACTTTGGCAGTGGCAGTTGTGTCTCCTCTGTAGTCTCAGCACCCCTGGGATGGGAGTCCCCACTGTGGTTCTGCCAAGTGGTGGCAGGCTCTGGACTCTGGTGCCTCCTTCCTCCCTTCAGCTTCATCAGCTCTTGGGAAGATGGCGGCTGGCTACTCACTCTAGAGTCAATTCACCTTTTCCCATTTATCCTTTTTTTTTTTAAGATTTTATTTATTTATTTGACAGAGAGAGCGAGCACAAGCAGGAGGAGTGGAGGAGTGGCAGGCAGAGGGAGAGAGAGAGAAGCAGACTCCTTGCTGAGCAGAGAGATGTATGCGGGGCTCGATCCCAGGACCCCAGGATCATGACCTGAGCCGAAGGCAGGTGCTTAACCATCTGAGCCACCCAGGCGCCCTCTCCCATTTATTCTTAAAGCTCAACTAACATCTCTATGGCTAAATCCCCATATGAGATTTTGCTATGGAACCACCTGGTGTGAGTTTTATTTTCCCGACTGGATCCTGGCCAATACATTCTATGCTGTGGTCATGACCACAGCCATGGTCAGTAATAATCTGTGTCCCGATCATGCTGTGGTCAGTGTCCTACAGACCTGGGATCTGTGCTGCCATCAGCATCCTGGTTCTCCTGGGGTCAGCAGAGTGGTCAGTATTGTGGTCTCCACGGGTCATTCCTGGTGGTATTGTGGTCAGCGTGCTAGTCAGTTTCCTGGCTGTGATGTGCTCAGAGCCACTATCACTGTCCTGTCATGCTGTGGTCATTGTTCTGACCTTGCTTTGCGCAGCGACCTGGCTGCGCTATGGTCAAGATTATGATCAGGTCACACCGTGATCAGCATCATACCCAGTGTCCTGGTTGTGCTGTTGTCAGCCTCAAGGTCCACACCATCACCAGTGCTGTGATGAGCACGGGTCTCCCTTGACTTTACTCTCCTGTGACCCTTTCCTGGATCTACCAGAGGAAGACACATCCTGGCCTTTGTTTTCCCATACTCTGAACAGGGCCCACACAGAGATGACCAGAAGAAATTGAATGAGTGAACGAATCTATGCCACACATGTCTACTCATGCTTTTGCTCTTGCGGGTCCCTTTGTGTATTATTCAGAGGTCCTTTGGTAGCAAGTGGCAGAAAGGCAACTAGAACTGTCTTAACAAAAAAAGAATATCACCTCACATAACTGGAAAAAAAAATTGCAGGGGTAATGGAATTCAGGTATGGCTGGATCCAGGGGTCCTGTTATAGCATCAGGATTCTGTTTTTCTCCATTTCTTGTCTCCAAAGCATTATACTGGATTATTTGTTGTGCATCTTTCCTTTCTTGTCGAATCCACATGGGCAACTGAGGGTCAGCCTGCTAGGAACCCTTGGTCTCGAGAGAGGGTAGAACCTGCTCCTTCCTGTTGTCCTACCTGAGGGCGAGGGAGCTGGGTCACTCCAGCACTTCTGGCTTGGCCAGTGTGTGAACTGAGATAGCCCTGAGATGGGAAGAAGTGTGCACAGGAATGTGTCAGGGCCAAGGGGATGTGATCAAGGCGCTGATCTCATCTGCCTTCGTCCCATTTTTTAGGTGGAGACATTGAGGTTCAGAAAGCTTAAGACACTGGCTGAAGGCCACAGAGAAGATGTACAGCAGAGCTAAGACCGTAATTTGGGTCATGTCTGACTCCAGATATGGGGCTCTTTATGCTATGTTTGCAGGGGAATACCTGGGCCAGACCCCATGGGGTTCGCATGGCATCGAGAAGGCCCGGCTTCTCGGTGAGCTGAGCATCACCACCACGCCTCCCAGCCCACGCATCTCCACGGGCATCATTCCCGTGCGCTCCAGGTCCAGGGCTCCCAACCCCGCACCTCCAAGTGCTCCCACAGAACGGGAGCTCAGCCCTCCTTCCGTGTCCCAGAAGGTTCCCTGGGGGCTCTCCGCAGACTCTCTCCATTGTTCAGCCCCATTCTTTCCTTCTCTGGCCCATTTCTCATTGTGGAACTGCAGCCACCCCTGGGACTCCCTCCCTTCCGGGCTTCACGCGCGTGTGCGCACACACACACACACACACACACACACCATGGACACACAGTCACCGGGGGGCACCACACCAGGATACATGGTCGAGGCACAACATCACACCGGGATACAATGGTGTTGTTCAGAACCAGCACACAAAAGCGCATGTGACACACAACCCGATACACACCTCCCAGGCCGGAGGGCACACAGAAACGCATACGCATGATCAGATGGTAGAAGAACGTCAGAGGCGAATCGGCCATAATTACCCAAGACTTGGCACTCGTGAATACAGTGGGTCCAACACACACAGACCCGCCCCAACACAAAAAAATGCACAAACCCCCCCACAATCCGGGCACTCAGCACGCACACACAGATCCCCAGTGTGGACGCAGAGTTCAGGTATCAGCACAGCGTAAAGAGAAACCCCACCCGAACACGCCGTCCCGTGTGGACATCCGCGGAACAGCACGTAGCTCCTACACGAACACACACACCAGCCTCCAGGGGAGTCACCCACGAGAGGCAGGCACTTCCTAGCCGAGCACACAGAAGAGAAACATGGTTTGCACCAGAAACACCCAGAGACCCGAGATTCAGACCTGGTCACACACCCAGATGCACGGTGCAAGGCCCACAGTTCTCACACACACACACATACACACACACACACACACACACAGGGATCCACAGACACCCTCTGACACGCAAAGCCCAGGCCAGGGCAGCGTGGGAATGAGGTTGTGGGAAGGGGGAGGTGGACAGAATGACTAAGGAGGCCTCTCTGGGGGAAGAAGGGGGTGAAGGAGGGAGGGTGGGCCTGCATCCAGCACATGTGGTTCCCATTACCGGCCTGGGAATTGAGGGATGAGTTGGCGGGACAAGGAGACCCAGCATCGCTTCCCAGCCCCGCCAAGCCAGGAAGGAGCGAGGCCCTAATCGAGGTTACAGGCCTAGAACTTGGCTCGGAATCACAGCAGCTCCTACCAAGAAGGGTCGACCCTGAGCCAGACCTGGCTGGGGCTCACTTCAACCCCTGCAGTAGCCCGGGGAAGGGTTTCATAGGAGAGGAAAGTGAGGGGCTCAGAGAGGTTAACCCACTTGCCCGAGGTCACACAGCCAGGAGGTGGTGGAGCTGGGATTGGAGTTCAGATCTCTGGGCGGCCCTGGCTCGACCCCCATAGTAGACACAAGACTCCTCCACTCATCCACAAGTAGAAAGAAACGAGGCACTCACTCCAGGTCCAGCCTGCCCCAGATTTGTGACGACGAATAAGAAAGCCTCTGCCCAAAAAACTAAATAAATAAATAAAAAATAAAAAAAAATAAAAAAAAAAGAAAGCCTCTGCCCTCAAGTCATTGAGAGTTTGGAGCATGCACCGATGGGCAGAGTTCTCTCTGAGCCCTGAGCATGTTTGGAGAGGCCTGATCTAGCCTGGGGGTAGGGCAAGCAGAGCCAAAAGTTGAGTAAGAGCTGGCAGGGTTCAGTGGGCAGGCAGAAGAGCAGATGCAAAGGCCCCGAGGCGGCAGATTCTAGGAGGTTCGCTGTCCTATTGAGGGATGATGACAAGTGAGGCCAGAGCTGCCAGACAGAAAGTCGTGGGGCCCAACAGCGAGTCCTGGAAGCTTGGAAGAATGGTGAGCGGAGAGGAGAATGGTGTAGTTTAGCCAACTAGCATGAAGACTGTACCCAGGACAGCTAAAGAGGTGTCTTCCCCATAACCCTGGCTTTCCGTTCGCCTATATTCATACACCCCAGAGACATGCATCCATGTGCACAGAGACCCGTGCCAAGACGTGTGAACGGAACCGAATGGAAAGCACCTAAAAGTTCATGAGTATAACAGGCAGCTATGCTGAGGGAAGCATTTCAAGAGACAGGACTAGCTAGCAAGGCGAGCGGCCAAAGAGCATGCTCAATATTGTACCAGTTAGAGACAGTCGAAGAACTTGCCAAACTGTGTGCATCACCCATGGATACAGTAAACCGGGATGCAGTAAACACGGAGAAATACTCCGAGGACAGAAGTTCCCACATTCAAGGGAAGAGGGAAATCGGGAATCGTGTTTAATGGGTATGGAGGTTTGGTTCGGGAAAATGACACAGTCCTGGAGACGGACGGTCGTCATGATTGTGCAACAATGCAAACACACGCAAGGCCACCAAACCAGACGCTTTAAAATGCTCCATGGTAAAAAAAAAAAAAAAAAAAAAAAATGGCTCCATGGTAAATTGTATGTGAGGTATATTTTATCGCAATTTTTAAAAACATTTTGAGTTCACACTCCTTTACCCATAGTGCGGAAAGGAAAGGCAGACTGTGGCAGAAATGTATACAGGGGCATCAACTGTGTGTATGATGCTTTGTTTTTTAGACGGGGTGATGGGCACGTGTTTATTAGAAAGTTCTTGCTATATGTATTTTTTTCTTTTTTTTTTGAGAGAGCATGTACACACACACACACACACACACATACACACGAGTGGGGCGGGGGCAGAGGAAGAGGAATAGAGAAAATCTTAAGCAGGCTCCACACCCAGTGTGGAGCCCAAGGCGGGGCTCAATCTCATGACCCTGAGATCGCGACCAGAGCTGAAATCAAGAGTCGGGGATGCTTAACCAACTGAGCCCCCCAGGTACCCCCGCACTATATGTATTTTTTATAATAACAGTTTTTTTAGCATTTTACCACATGGCAGACATTGTTTTACGTGACCTATTTTAAGTAATTTAACCCTCACACAACCCATGTTTAGGTGCTATTATTCACAATGGAGACCGAGGCTCACAGCAGTGAAGGTCACACTTGCCCCAGCGGAGGAGCTGGTACTGGACCAGACGGCTTGGCTCTAGCCGGGATAGCACACCGCCTCCACGCACCTTCCATATTTCATTCATAGGCTTTGCAACACTAGAAATGGATCCAAGAAGAGGTGGTGTCTTGGAGGGGGCATGGGAAGGGACATGAGGAATTTCTGGGGTGCTGGAAACAAGTCTACATCTTGTTTGGGTGTGTAGACATTTGTCAAAACTCATCAAATGGAATGTTTGAGATCCGTGCAAACAAATGTTTAAAAAGAAATATACCTGATCCAGCAATCCCACTTCTGAGTATAGGTCCAAAAGAATTGAAGGCAGGGTCTACAAGAGATATTTGCACACCCGTGTTCATAGCAGCGTTTTTCACGGTAGCCAAGAGTTGGAAACAACCCAGGTGTCTATTGACTGGTGAATGGATAAATAAGATGTGGGGTACAGGCTAGGCAGGAATAGCATTCAGCCTTAAAAGGGAGAGGAACTTTGACACATGCTACAAAGTGGCTGACCCTTGAGGATATTCCACTCAGTGAAATAAGCCAATCATAAAAGACAAATACTGTGTAATTCTACTCATATGAAGTCCCTAGAATAGTCGAATTCACAGAGACAGAAAGGAGATGGTGGGTACCAGGGGTTGGGGGAGGGGGAATGAGGAATTGTTTACTGAGGACAGAAATACTGGTTTGCAAGGTAAGAAAGTTCTAGAGAGGGGCGCCTGGGTGGTTTAGTCGGTTAAGCGTGGGACTCTTGATTTCGGCTCAGGTCATGAGCTCAGGGTTGTGGGATCGAGCCCCGTGTCAGGCTCCTCGCTCAGCGGGGAGTCTGCTTGGGATTCTCTTTCTCTCCCTCTCCCTTTGCCCCTCCCCCTGCTCTCTGTCTCAAATGAATAAATCTTTGTTTAAAAAAAGTTCTAGAGATCTGTTGCACAGCCATGTCAATCTACTTCACACTAATGGAGTGTACACTTAAAAATGATGAAGATAGTAAATTTTGTTATATGCTTTTTACCACAAAAATAAGATAAAATAAAATAATAAAATAAAATAAAACAAGATGAGATTTACCAAGAGGGGGGAAAGCCTGTATAAAGGCAAGACCAGCATCAAGGAAGAGGCAGGACGGCCTCTCAAGATCAATCCGGTCCTCTGTCTCCCCAGTATTCCCACTGTCCCTGTAGGGTACAGTCCCACCCTCTTAGAAGGAAACTCTGGTGTCCGAGCACTCTAGACACAGGGCACACGTGTGCTCTCGTGGGGACAGGCCCTTGTAAGCTTGCGTGCTCTGTCCCTGTTTGTGAGGCTGTAGCTTGTTGTCTTGCGTCTCTGGGCCTGGCTGTGTGGGAAGTCCCATGGCACCTTCCCTCCCTGTGAATGAGCCTCTGCTTCAAGAATGCCTCCTCCAGGCAGTCTTCCCTGACCACCCTGTCGCAAAGAACCCCTCTTCTTGTCCTCCTCCCTGTCTTGTTTTTCGTTCTAGGACCATGTGACACGTCATGTATGTATCTGCTTACTGCCTGGTGGCCCCACTTGAGTGCTAACTCTACAAGGACAGAGATCCTTGTTTGATTCACTGTTGGATCCCCAGACCCTATAACGGTGCCTGGCACAAGTAGGTGCTTCATAAATATTTGTTGATTGAATGAATGGATGAATGTACGGAGTGGGGGAGGGGATCTTGGAAACGTCTATGAGATCAGTTTAGCTGAGCCTGTGCGTGTAGGTTATGTGTTGGTGGCATGTCTGTCTGGGTGAGGCTGTGTGTCCCTCTGCCTGCCAAGCACGTACCAGACCCCGGGATGCAGCAGTTCCGGGTGTGCCAATGGGGGTCTCAGGTGTGGCTGCGCATCTGAGTGTGGGTTTAGGAACATGGCTATGTGGGTGTGTGAGGGCGGCTTTGGGTGCGTGTCCAGGCACAACTAGGTGTGTACAACTGTGTGCGTGGCCTGTTATGCGTGTCAGCACGTCTGGATCTGCCTGAAGGTGAATGGGTGTGTATAACACAGGTCTGCCTCTCTGAGTCTGCCTGTGGATCTGGGATGTGACACGATGAGGGTCTGATTCTCTGGGCTGTTGGTCGGTGTATGAGCCTGAGCCTGAAAGTCCCCACTAGTGTTGTCTGTGTGTGCAAAATTCGCTACTCTACCCACCTCCTACAGCCCTGAGTGAAGCCATAGGCAGCTTCCACGCCGGCTGCTGTGCCCCAGCCCCAGTTCAGAACACAGAGGGTGTAATTGCTCAGGAAGCGCGAGTGGTGTGATTAATTATGGCCGCTGGATATGCAAATCAGCTGGGGGTTTTCCCAGCAGCCGCCTGGGTGCTGGCGATGATGCTGGATAAATACACAGAGCTGAGCGTGAGGCCCAGCACTCCCTCCTTATACCTTTGCCGATTACCTTAATTTAGTAGCGCCGAGAATCTAATACTTTAACCAGCTTTTAGCTAATTAAAGAGTACTCATTACACTATTTATTGTTCCTCCCCTCCAAAATATACCTGCGCCAGGGCGGGCCCGGAGTTGCAAAAGCAAAGGCCAGTGGACCTGCATTCATAAGCCCTGGGCTGTGTATTACATGTAATTATTTTTATTTATTTATTTGAGAGAGAGAGAGCACGAACACACACTTCGAGTGGGGTGGTAGGGGTGGGGCAGAGGGAGAAGGAGCCAGAGAATCCCAAGCAGGCTCTACACCCAGTGCGGAGCCTGACGTGAGGCTCAATCTCACGACCCTGAGATCATGACTGAGCCAAAATCGAGAGTTAGACGCTTCACCGACTGAGCCACCTAGGCCCCCCCTCGATGTAGTTTTTCTAAAATGATGGAAAAAATTCCCCTAAAGGAGAAGATGGCTTTTTGTTGAGCAAAATTCTAGCTCCAGACTCTGGGCAAGTTACTCTACCTCTCCGTTCCTCAGTTCCCTTACCTGCAAAATGGGGATAATAACAGAACCTTCCTCAAATGTTGTAATAAAGAATAAACTAATTCATCCAGGGAAAACGTTTGATGAACAGGACCTGGCATGTAGATGCTCCATCAGTGGTCCTTGTTATTAACAGTGTCAGTTGAACTAATCATGGATCGTGTGGGTAAGAAGATTTGGTGTGTAAGTAATGTTGTGAATGGTTCCTCATAAGAAAGTGAGATAAATTTTATCTAAGTGTAGACAGTCTTAGAGGAAGGGAATGAGGAGGGTAGGTAAGAAGAGGCATCAGGGAGGGAAAGATGGCAGAGGGCAGCAGAATCATGGGAAATCCAGACACCACCAGTGACAAATTAATAGTGGTGGGGACTTTTAAGGACAAAGATATTCAATATTAAATTCTAATCTGTCGATGTTGCTGCAGTGGGACCTCCTCATTTGCACACATGCTTACATGTTGACCTTCAGTAAAAATTGGATTCGTTCACTGTATTAGTCAGGATAATTAATAATAACTGCTGTAACAAGCAATTCTTAAACATCTCCAGGGCTTAGCGCAATCAAGTTATTTGTTTGATGGAAGTCTCCTTGTAGCATTCCTCCAAGCAGTAGCTCAGAGAAGTTGGCTCCTTTCTAGTTCCATAGAAGACACTCCCTTCTTACTTATAGATGTGATCTCCAAGGTCATTACAGACTGAAAGAGCTCAGAGGATCAAGCAGGAGGTTTTATGGTTACCCACATCCTGCTGGCCAAGACCCAGGCGCGTGCCCGAACCTACTGCAAGGGAAGCTGGGAAATGTGTTCTCAATTAGGAGTGCTCAGGAAGAGGAAAACAACACTTACATTGGTGTTACCATATGCATTGAGTTAAGAATGTTTGGGAGAGGAACTAAATGGGGAGCAGGCCTGGGTGTACATTTGGGTTGATAGAACAGTGTGAAAAAATCAGCAAAAGGAGAAGAGGTAACCAAGGGAAACACCATCCCCTCAAGAGTCATCATCGGTATTTTAGGGTTTCTGGATTCTTCACTGTGTGGAGGATACATCCTCAAATTTCACATGGCTTTTCCTCTCATCCTTCAGGTCTCTCTGCTCAAATATTCCTCTTCAGTGAGCTCTCTCCTGACCACCTTCTTTTAAATATCCACCACTCCATCACTCTGTATCTTGTTTGATTTTCCTAAATCACACTACATAACTACATGTTTGTCTATTTTTCTATTCTGTCTCCCTCAGGATTAAGATCCCTCAGACACCACATCTTTCTTCTACCCCAGCATTTGGAACAGTGTGTGGCACTGAGTAAACCGTCAAGAGAATGAAACAAGTGAATGAGTAAGTGAATGGAAAATAAACTCATCAACCAACTCCTGAACCCCAACATTCTTCATAGCGTTAGGACCCAGTAATGTTTATTGAAGGCATGAGGGAATCCAGGACAAGCATTCAGATGGCTTTATGGGACCTAGGTGGCAGGGCTTACCCTGGCTTTTGGAGAGACAATTCACCCCAACCTATAACCTATAACTATGCAAGCCCACCTGACCCAACTCAACTCACACCAGCCCTCCATCACTCCTGACTCAACTCAATTTGGCAATGTCAATCAATTGATGAATAGATGAACAAAATGTGATATATCCAGACAATAGAATATGATTCAACAATGAACAGGAATGAAGTACTGATACACGCTGCAACATGAACCTTGAACCATTATGCTAAATGAGAGCAGACAGATCCAAAGGGCCACATACTATATGATTCCATTTATATGTAATGTCTGGAATAGGCAAATCCATAAAGACAGAAAGATTAGCGGTTGCCTACCACTGAGAGGTTTGGGGGAAATGGAAAGTGACTGCTAATGGATATGGCATTTCTTTTTGAGGTGATGAAAATGTTCTAAAATTGATTGTGGTGATGGTTGCACAAGTCTGTGAATATACTGAAAACCATTTAATTGTATACTTTAAATGGGTGAATTATATGGTAAGTGAATTACATCCCAATAAATCTACTTAAAAGAAAACCTCAAACCGACATCTAACCCCAAATTCAAGCTACCTCAAACCCAACTCATCTTAACTGATGCCATCTTGACTTACCAAACTGCCAATCTCCATTCCCCATTCATAGCAATCCCTACTTACCTCTACTCCGTTCATCCTACTTGCCAAATCAACCCTCATTCATGTCAATCCAACATCTAATTCCAAACCCTAACCTCAATCCACTGATTGCCCAACCTCCAACTCAGCGGATCTCATCATTAATCCACAACCTCAAACTCATTCAACTCACTCTAAACCAACCTCCAATTAGACTCATCTTCAATCCATTTTCAACATATCTTACCCGACCCCTACCCCCCAATATCCAGCTCACCTCAAGTCTCCACTTCTAACTCAATCCTCTTTACCCCCAACTCATCTCCTGAACTGCCACCCAGAAGTTTCGCCTCTAGTCATTTTATCTCAAACCCAAACCACATCCCATGTCACTTCTTGATCCATTCTGTCACCCTCAGCTCAGCCAGTGACTCCAGGACTAATCAAGGTCAACATGGAGATCTAGCTATTCTTTCTCCCTCTTCTTCTCCCTCCCTCCCCTCCTCTTTCTTTTTCCAAGTTTGACATCTTCCTAATAGGTTCACAATTTTTTCCAGCTTTATTGACATAGAATTGACACATGATATTGTGTAAGTCTAAGACATACAACCTGTTGATTTGATACACTTGTATATTGCAAAATGATTACCACTATAGCATTAGCTAACACCTGCCTCACATCACATAATTACCATTTCTTTTTTTTTTTTTTTTTTTTTGGTGAAAACATTTTAGATCTCTCTTAAAGATCTGGCCATTTTCAACTTTTCTTCTAGGGGCCTGAATTGGTAAACAGACCCAATGTCTCCAGTGAGTACCATTGTAATTGGATGCCCCCAGCTCCCTAAGCCGCCTCTACCAAAAGACCCAATTAAGACAGGTGGGGGCAGATACCTCAGGTGAGACAAGAGCCTGACCTTAAGAAAGATATAGCCAGCACTAGATGAAAGACACAGGGACACAGTTCAGTGGTTTATTCTCAGACTTGAGATGCCAAATATGCCCTATGGCCCTGGAGGGGTGGGATCATGCTAGAATCTCTCTCATCATATCCCAGCTTTCCCTAAGGAGGAAGCAGATTAAATATACAACAGAGGGGATTTTTCCTTTTAATCCAGACCCAAGTATAAATAGGGCAGCACCATTAGGATCCTGATTCATGCCCACCATCTTGGTCCCCATCCCACCTGGCATGGCAAGGTGCATTTGGGGAGATATGGGTGGGGGGCAGTGTTCAGAGCTGGGCTGAGGCAGCAGAAGGGGCACACAGCTCAGTCCAGGGAAGTCCCACTTCCCTCTGTAGTCTGACTTCAGTTCCTTCACTGCGAACCCACCTGAAAATAGGAATGAGTGAAGGGGTCCCAGCCTGGGATCAGGAGACATCCAGTGCTTAACTATTAGAAAGGGTAGCACCACAGGGTGTTGAGAGCACTGCCCAGGGAATGAGGAGGCAGGTGTGGGGGGCATTCATCGGCTGTGAGTTAGAAGTTCATTGCATGGGGCATCAGGGGTGGGGAGTTGAGGGATAGATGGGAACAGAGGGGAGAAAGAGCTAGACTACAGAATGTCAGCTACGGTGCAGTGAGGAGGAAGCCGGACCTTTGGGCCAGGGGTGTGCAGCCCCCAGCCCCCTGGAATGGAGAAGGAATATTGCTTGACCGTGAGGAACAGACCCTCCCCTGGCTCCACAGTCACAGGAGACGATAAATACGATGGCTTCAAAGCCTCAGCACCAAAAGGACCCCATCGGGGCTCCCTCATTGTCCCTCCCACCCCGAGAACTCTCAGCTGCTAAAGCAGACAGGGCCCAGTTCAAACCCAAACTTCTGGTTCGTCTGGCCAAAGTCAGTAGCTGCCACGTCCAACAGAGGCAGAAAGCCCACTCGGGAAGAGCTCAACTCCAAGAGGGTCTTCATCTGCCCCTTCCGGAGCTGACCGAGGGGAAGACAGAAGGGCGGGTTAGCGGGACGGCAGCCAAGGCCCCTCCCCACTCTGGCCAGGCCCTGCCCCTCCCCTTACCCGGCAGCCATCGTAGGGGACAGTGATGGTGGCTGCTGCCCTCTGGAAGAAAGACAGCTCCTCCCCGTTGGCTCCCAGGAAGCGGAGGGAGCGGCTGTGGTCGCCTGCGGCTTCGTCCAGCCAGGCGGCAGAATTCTGGCAGGAGTAGGTGAAACTCTGGCGGGCTGTGGCGCTCAGCAACTTTAGGAAGGTCATCTGGACCACGCTCACCGGGGACCCATCAGCGTCCACGTAGGAGAACTGGGGGTGGGACAAAGCAGGAAGGGACGGAGCCCCATTGACCCCTACTCTTTCTTTCTGAGGAACCTACCTCCCAGGCTCTCCATCTCCCAGCTGACCTGCCCCCTCTGCCCTGTCCCCTTCTTTGGGTGGGCCCACCAGCCATCCAGCACCCACGGGTCCCTGGCGAGCCCCTAGGCACACACACGTGGCTCCTGAGCACTTGAAATGGCCCCAATGGGGGCGCCTGGGTGGCTCAATGGGTTAAGCCTCTGCCTTCGGCTCAGGTCATGATCTCAGGGTCCTGGGATCGAGCCCCACATCGGGCTCTCTGCTCAGTGGGGAGCCTGCTTCCTCCTCTCTCTCTGCCTGCCTCTCTGCCTACTTGTGATCTCTCTCTCTCTGTCAAATAAATAAATAAAATCTTTAAAAAAAAAGAAAGAAAGAAATGCATCCAATGAGGAGGAAACTGCTTAAAATGTTAATTAATTGTTTGATTTTAAATTATTTAATCATTTCATTTTACTGTATTTAATTCATGACTAATAATTGAGCCTCAATCCAGTTATCAGAAAACTTAGGTGTGGAACAACTTGAGTATATGGGAATCTACCTTTTCAACTGCAGATTTTATGAAACCTAAGTATGGATCAAGAACTTCCAGTGAAATTTAGTATCCAAATTACGACGTGCTATAAATGTAAAATACACATCAGACTCTGCAGAACTCGGAGGGAAGAAATTTAAAATGCCTCAGTAACTTTTATATTGATATGACACTCTTTTAGATGCACTGGGTCAAATAAAATATTATTAACATATCATGGGCTTGAGATAACTGGCTGGGTAATCCCTTCCTTCTGGCTTCCTTCTCTTCTCTATCATTTCCACGTTCCCCGATTGTTGTTTTCTAGAATCACATCCCAGATAAAGTACTTGCAACCAAGTCTTTGTCGAAGTGTCTGTTTTGGGGGAACCCAAACCAAGATGCCCCCCACATTATATCATAGCTTTTTTTCTTTGGTTATTGTCTGCCTGTTTCCTTGGTTACGTTCCCGGCAGAGTATCAACTTCATGAAGTCGGGAGTTGTGTTTTATTTGCAGCTATATTCCCGGTGCTTAGCATATACATGTATGTTACATAAACAAATCCCAAACTGAACCCCGGTTCCCCTCACCCATCAAGGCTGTTCTTCTTCTCATTTGTATATCTCAGATTCCTCCCAGGCATCAGCCCACCATCACTCTCCTCCCTGCCCTCCATCTCAGCAATGACTAGGTCCTATTGACTTCCCTCCCAGAAGTTCCATGCCATGCTGTCCTCCCCACCCCCATAGCAACAGTTCCAGCCTGGACCACCTCTTACTGTCCTGGACCAACATACCAGTCTCCTCCACCCCACCCCACCCTCACCAGTCCCAGAGGCACTTTTCTAACAGAGAGATTAGATTTGGGTCCTTCCCTCACTTAAACACATTCCTTCGCTCCCTTCAGCTCACAGGTCTTTCTGGGGGAGAGGGAGGTAGGCCTAACTTTTACCTATCTCCCCCGTCTCCTTTCTTACCACACTCCCCTTCACACTTTCCAGAGCAGAGCAAGTGGCTTTCTCTTGAAATTCACCAGATCCTCTTTTAACTCTGGGCCTTCGTGTATGCTGTTCCCTCTGCCTGCAACACTTTTCCTTGTCCTCCCTAACTTTCTGACCCAACTCATTGTTTAGGCTTCTGCTGATCTGTAACTGCTACCAGGAAGCCTCTGGTACTTTCAGCACTGCCTCTGGATTTCCACCATACTCTGTGCTCCCTCCATCACACATCTTATGCTGCCCACCCCCCAGTCTGCCACCCCCACCAAGCCTGCAATCACCATGAAGGCAGGGGTGAGTCTTCCCTGTTCCTTTCAGCTCTCAGAGCCCCTCCTCCAACTCTCCCTGCACCAGTTCCCACCAGTTTTCATACTATTCCCACCCTTGGCCTCCAGCAACTCACTTTCTTCCCTCGACGGAATGTGCTATACCAGTTTCCCGGCTTTTCCTTGGACCAGGAGGCCATTTTTACCTGGGGATGAGAGGGGGTAGTGAGCGTAGAGGACGCCCTGGGTGCCGCGAGGTCTTTCCTGCATTTACCTCCCCACACTGAAAGTGGCAGCCAGGACTCTTGGGTTGTTCTCCGGCCATGGAAATGAGCTCAGCGGATGCACAGGGCAGCCCAAGGGACTGGGGGGCCCCACCCTCTGAGGCAGCCCACAACCCATGACTGACACGAATGGTGGATAAAAGCCCGCTCCGGCTCCCTCTCCCGCCAGGTGGACAATGCGGTCTCCCCGGATGTCCCCCAGTAGAACTGAGGCTTTCGTGCCCAATGGTGACATTTTAATCCTCATTGGCCGCCTCCCCCAGACCCTCCCACTTCCCCCATCTGCTCTCCTGGTGCCTCCTGAGATCTCCTCCTAAATCAATGACCTGCCCTCAAATCCTTGTCTCAGGGTCTGTGTCTGGGGAACCCAACCCTGGATCATTCCTCAGTCCCCTCCCCAGCACCCTTGGGCAGGAGAAAGGTGAGCTGGTGAGAGCCATTCAGGTCTCAGGTACGAGCAACCGTTTAGAGGGCAAGTCCTACACGGCTTGGGGATCTGAGCTTGTCTAAATCCCCATCGGGATGGGGGGGTTGAGCTCCCACTAAACCAGGGCTCTGACCAGTCAAAAATAAGCAACAAGAAGGACATCACTGTGCATTTCAGCAGGCTCTGTGCTGGCTGCAGATTTCACGGGCTGTGGAGGCATTAGCACAGGCCCACACGCTGTCTGTATCTTATCATTGAGCCTGACATGTGTGTCAGCGCCTCGACGGTACAACCATCCTGAGGCAGATACTGTCTTGAGCCCCATTTTACAGATAGAAACAACGGAGGTGACATCTCTCTCCCAGCCCAGGGTTCTAGAGTGGGTGCGGCTTGCCCACTGCCCTCTGCTGCTCAGCCTGGTGCTAGGGGTGGGAGGCTGGGAGGCTGGGAGGCTCAGGGCTCCCTGATGGAGAACCCCAATATTCCTGGGGAACCAGGTGGCCTCACCTCCCAACCCACAGCCTGGAGGGCAATGAGTCGTGGGCCTATGAGATAGCAGGTCAAGAGGTGGTGGTTAAGGGCTGAGTCTCTGGAGCCAGCCTGCCTTGGGGGTAATCCCATCACTTCTCTGTGCCTCAGTTTCCCTCTCTCGGGATGATGGCACCTGCACCCCACACCAGGTGGCTAGGACTCAGTGCGAATGCAGCTAAGTACTCAGAACAGTCTGGCGCATTTACACCCTGTTTAAAGGCTTGCCACCATTTCTGCTTCCTTAACTAGGTTTTTTGGTCTATCTTTCCTCATAGACGGCGAGCTCCAAAAAGCAGAGTTTTGTTTGGTTTTTTGATTCTGTGCTGTAGTCCCAGCCCTTCACAGGACTTGGCATACAGCAGGTGCTCCATAAATGCTGGTTGAAGGAGGGGTAAGGTCCCAGACAAAGCCCGATACAGCCTTTGGTGGGGGAGGGGGAGGGGGTTGAGGGGGTTTCCGGAGCCGCCTTTCTCCCCCTTCCCCACTCCCAGGCACTCACCATCTCAAACTTCTTGTCGGGATAGAGGCAGGTCTCTCCTCCCGCAGTGAAGTTGCAGAACACCCTGAGCGAGTCCCTCGCACAGCCCTGGTTGGGGTCAATCCAGTATTCCCCTGCCGCAGAGCCAGGCGGGTGAGTGAGCAGGGGCGGGACCCCACCGGCTTCCCGTCCACCCGGCCGGGAGGGACCTCACCATCGGGCAGGTGCGGGTGGTTGCGGTGCAGCTCACTGCACACGAGGCCCGGGCGCTCAGCGGTGCCCGGAGGGCGCCGCATCTGCTCCAGCTCGAAGCTCAGCGACGTGAGTGAGGCCAGCACCTCCTCCAGGCCGCCCTCAAGCTCCCCTGGGCCCGGGAGAGAGCGCCGGCGCCTGCGCAGCCCGAGCAGCTCAGCCGGGGGACCCTGAGCGGGAGTGGGGATGGAGGAGAGGAGAGATGAGATGCAGGAGGAGAGACAGGAAGAGAGACAAGCGAAGATGAGAGAGACGGGGGAGGTAAAGAGACACAAGGGGAGGGGGGAGGGGGAGCGATAAGAAAGGGGAGAAAGAGATACACGAAGGGGCAGGGGAGATAGAGAGGCCGACAGAGAGACACACACACACAGGAGGGAGAGATAGAAAGACCCAGAGATGAGGAAAAGCCGAAGTAATAACACAATGAAAGAGAGATTCACAGGTGAGGCAAGGAAAGCAGAAAGAGAGGGCACGGGAAGAAGAGAGAGAGACAAAACAGGAGAACAAGTTTTTGGAATAGAGACAGCAAAAGGCCAGGAGAGATGAAGAGATGGAGAGAGACAAAGAGAGAGATGGTAGGGGAGACTGAGCCAAGCAAGACGAGACCCAGTCAGAGCCCCCATGGGTGTCCCCCTAAACTCCAACACAGCCCAGACCCTCCTTCAGCTTTCAAGGCACCTCCCTCCCCGCCTGCATGCCGTGAGCACCTGCTGTGTGCTCCACCCGGTTCTGGGCACTGGGGGACCCAGGGGAACACTCCGACATGCTCCCTGGGGAACTTACCGGGGGGCCTGGGGGGCCTGGGGGGCCAGTGTCACCACGGGGACCAAAGGATCCCTGTAGGGAGAAGTTACTTGGGAGTGAACTCTGTCTATGGAGACCCCTTCCTGCCAACACACATACACACTCGCACACGATCGCACTCTCACACGCACACACTCTCACACTCACACACACTCTCACACTCACACGAACAGTACTGGGGGAGGGACATGCACTGTTTACCACCAAGTATAAAACGCACATTTTCTTCCCATATTTTAACATCTCTAAAATCAACATCTTAACATCTTTGGCATATCACAGTTTCCTTGTCAAAACTGCTTTCGCTCATAGTAGTTTCTAAAATATGGCTCATCTTACAATTGATGGCATCTTCGATTTGATAAAATACAATGGTAGGTGTTGAATAAATATTCATTGAATGTGTGATTGAATGAATAAATAAATAAACGAATGCAAAGGCACTGAGGGTGTGGTGACGTTGAAAGGGGGTGGGAAGCCGGGATGTGGGAGCCCAAGGGACAGCATATACTCACCGGGGACCCCTTGGAGCCTTTCTGTCCCAGAGGACCCTATGGGGTAGAGACAGGGAGGGCTGGAGTCCCAGCTGGCCCACCACGGTGACCCCACCCCACAAACCCCTCTTACTCACCGCCGCGCCTGGGGGCCCAGGGTGGCCCAAAGAGCCGATGGGACCAGGGGGACCCTGAAGAAAGGATATCAAGGTCATCATTGATGAGGTTCACCCCTATGATCCAGGCATATCCCCCAGACAAGCCTCTAGTCCCCTCAAAAGAACAAGCCACAGACACAGCCTCTGACTTATAAATCCCCAGATAGGGCCCCCCATTTTCCCTTGACAGAACCCCTGTCATTCTAGACCCCAGCTTCCCAAATGCACACAGTCTCAAATAAGCCCCAATTCTGCCTCCCCACCCACCCCTTCCTCTGAACACATTCTTCCCACTTGGGATAGAACTCACAGGTTCTCCCTGGGGGCCAGGGGGGCCCTGCACGCCTGGCAACCCCTGATCCCCTTTCTCACCAGCTTCCCCAGGGGGGCCGATGAGGCCAATTAATCCAATGTGGCCCTGGAACACAAGAGAGGCACATATGGGGAAAGAAATATGGTGGGGGGGATGCTGGTGGACTTTTCTTCTAGAGCCTTGGGGTAATGAGTGTGGGAGCAGAGGAGACCCCAACCTGCCAGCCCTCTGGCCAGGGAGGCAGGTAAAGGTAGAGGAGATGGAGGCAATTGGGGAGAATAATGGAAGGACATATCCTTACCTTTTCCCCCTTGAGGCCAGCATCTCCCTTCAATCCTGGAAGGCCAGAGGGCCCCTGGAAGGAGGGTGAGGCTCAGTTAGTGAGTCTCAAACATGAAATCTCAAGGTTCACGTGGGTGATTAGGCGATAGTCAAATGAGAAATTACCCAGATTTCAAGTGGGAACTACCAGGAATGTGATCACGGGGATGGTCAGGAGAGAGGAGGGATGACAAGGGATAACAAAGGGGTTGAGGCATGGCAAATATGACTGGTCAGTGGTCAGGATCAGTGTGGAGGGTCAGGGTAAACTAGCAAGATAGATGGTCAGTTTGGCCTATCAAGATGGAGGGTCACTGTGGTCAGTATGAACCACCAAGATGGAGTCAGTGTGGTTGGTCAGTCAGTGTAGACCATCAAGATGGAGGGTCACTGTGGTCAGTATGAACCACCAAGATGAAGGGTCAGTGTGGATGATCAGCATAGACCATCAAGATGGAGGGTCAGTGTGGTTGGTCAGTCAGTGTAGACCATCAAGATGGAGGGTCAGTGTGGTTGGTCAGTGTAAACCATCAAGATGGAGGGTCAGTGTGGTTGGTCAGTCAGTGTAGACCAT
>CM052898.1:5181276-5263315 GCA_028534135.1 Potos flavus
CCATCAAGATGAAGGGTCACTGTGGTCAGTATGAACCACCAAGATGGAGGGTCAGTGTGGTTGGTCAGTCAGTGTAGACCATCAAGATGGAGAGTCACTGTGGTTGGTCAGTGTAGACCATCAAGATGGAGGGTCACTGTGGTCAATATGAACCACCAAGATGGACGGTCAGTGTGGATGATCAGCTTAGACCATCAAGATGGAGGGTTACTGTGGTTGGTCAGTGCAGACCATCAAGATGAAGGGTCACTGTGGTCAGTATGAACCACCAAGATGGAGGGTCAGTGTGGTTGGTCAGTCAGTGTAGACCATCAAGATGGAGGGTCAGTGTGGTTGGTCAGTGTAGACCATCAAGATGGAGGGTCACTGTGGTCAATAAGAACCACCAAGATGGAGGGTCAGTGTGGATGATCAGCGTAGACCATCAAGATGGAGGGTCAGTGTGGTTGGTCAGTCAGTGTAGACCATCAAGATGGAGGGTCAGTGTGGTTGGTCAGTGTTGACCATCAAGATGGAGGGTCACTGTGGTCAGTATGAACCACCAAGATGGAGGGTCAGTGTGGATGATCAGCGTAGACCATCAAATGGAGGGTCAGTGTGGTTGGTCAGTGTAGACCATCCAGACGAGTGGTCAGAAGAGATGGTTAGTACAGGTGGTCATGGTGGACTATCAGACGGATAGTCAGTGAGGGGTCAGCTTGCACCACCAGCACCCGCAGTCACTAGACGGTCCCTGGATGCCCAGTGAGGTTCTCAGTGCCACATCAGGGATGAAGAAGTCTCTTACCAGGGGTCCAGGAGGGCCCATCTGTCCAGGAGGTCCCAGGAGGCCTGGTTCACCCTAGGATGAAGCAGAGCATGGGGATGCTGCCCTCGCCCAGAACTCAGTGTGACTGCCCTGCCTCCACCCCCCCGACCCCCACCCCCGACCAGGGTCAGCTGCTCCAGATTGTGGTGAGAAACTATAAGGGAGGAGCTGATCCCACTCCACCCCATCCCCAGTCCCACCCAACTCACCACAGGGCCGGGGATCCCGCGAAGACCCTCAGGCCCCACACGTCCAGGGGGCCCTCGAGCCCCCACCGGGCCTGTCATCCCTGGGGGACCATCAGGACCTGGCTCCCCCTAACAAACCGGGGCAAGGGAAGAGCAAAAAGAGTCAGAGGGAAACTTCCTCCTGACTTCCTGAGGGAGGGGGAGGGAACTGGGACTCCCGTGCTGATGGCCCAGCTCTTGGTCAAGCATCAGCACAGGGACCCTTCCCCGGGTGGGGGGTACTCACCTTGGCCCCTTTCTCCCCTTCTCTGCCTTCTTGACCCACGCGGCCTGAAGGACCCTGAGGAGGGAAAGAGGATGTGGGGGAGGGGGACTTTAGGGGTAAAGGGAGCCTGTTGGGGTGACAGGGGTCTGTGGGAGGGTTAGGGGGGCCTGTGGGAGTGAAGGGGGAGCCTGTGGAGATGGGTGGGGCACATATGGAGCCAGGAGAGCCAGGAGGCAGGTCTCACTCACCCTCTTGCCCGGAGGCCCAGGCGGGCCAGGTTCCCCAGAAGCCCCGGGTGGACCCTGCAGATACAGAACAGCACCAAGATAGCATTAGGTCACCTTGGTGGAGCGTGACTATATTTCAGGGTGCCTCTGATCCAGACAGCCTCCCCCATCCATCACACCAACAGCAGCCATCTCCCACCTCCTCACCGAAGCCGCTCTTGTTCCTGGGGAGGCCCCAGAGAGGCGAGGCAAGGGCATCTCCAGGGGTCCCGGGCATCTCATCCACCTACTCCTCTACCCCCCCAGTTCACCCCAGTTCACCCACTCGCCCGCCCAACCCCCCTCTACCAGCACCACATCCTCTGCTCCCCACTCACCGGTCCCCCAACATCACCAGGGTCTCCCTTCTCTCCCGGGGAGCCATCAATACCCTGTGGGGTGGGCAGGGGTCGTGGAGGCACTTAAGAATTTGGGGGTGAAACGTGGGGGAAATGTGAGGGTTATTTGCTCCACTGACCTTGCCCAAGTCTGTGGAGGGTGGAGAGATGGGGACAGAAATAGGACTATGTGGGGGATTATGGGGGAGTAGGGCTCACACCCACCGAAACTCCAGGGTCTCCGGGGGGTCCTAGATCTCCTGGGAGCCCGGTGGGGCCCTGGAAGACAGAACGAGGACTAATCACTTCTCTGAATTATCGGGCATTCGTTCATTTATTTGACACATGAACTGTCTCCAGGCATAGCTTGGACTGCTGAGGATATGCTCATGAACAGAACACAAAATCCCACCCTGGTTGAGTGAACATTCTAGAGTCTACCGTGTACAGGTGCTGAGCTGAGCCCAAGACATGTGTCACCTCACTCTGTCCTCCAGGAGCCTCCCAGCTCAGGACTCACAGATAGGACTGACCCTCTGGAAAGGGATCAGACCCAACTTGAGGTTCCATAGACCCTGAAGGTCCTCTCTGCCCTCCAACCCCACCCCAAGCCCTACCGCGATGGTGAGAGGGTCTCAACCTCCACTCTAAGGCCAAATCCCACATCAGCCCCAACTCTGGGCATCAATCTCGGCGGTCCCAATGCTTCCAGAACGATTCCGTGTGGGAGCAAGTTGCACCCATACAGTGACCTATAACTATCCATTTGTTCAGCATTCAGCCACATTCTGGGTTGCTTGGGGAATCAGCACATTGGAGGAGGAACCCCTCGATAGAAGTTGGGGAGCAGGTTCAAGAGGACGCAAGTGCCCCTCCCTGATCTCTGCCTCCACTTCTCCCAGGACTCACCACGTTCCCTTTGGCTCCATCCTCTCCAGGGGGACCTTTCTTGCCTGGGGGTCCAGCAGCCCCAGATGGGCCTGAGTCCCCCTTTTCACCAATTTCTCCCTTGGGCCCCTTTGCAGAAACAGAGGTCAGAGATCAGAATAGCCTGGACTCTTCAGAGGTCAAGGGTTAGCATCCCTGGACTCAGGAATCTGAGTGGTCTGGGGCTTTCCTGGGGTAAGGGCTCAGGGGAGCCTAGACTGTCCAAGGGTCAGAGGTTGAAAGGATCTAGGATTTACTGAAGTCAGGGGCCAGGATGGTCCAGTTGCTCAGAGATCATGACCAAGGCTGGTCTAGCCCACATGCCACGCTGGAATGAATTAGGAAAGGGGATCCCTCTGGGAAGTTCACCCCCCAGTCCGGGTTCATGGTTTGGACCTGAGCCCCCACCCGCACCCGCAGCCCCACACCCTCCTGTAGGTGTACAACCTGAAGAACTCTCAGTTCTGAGACCTTCCAGGGCTCGGGGATACCCATAGACCCTGGGTCAGTGGCTGACTCAGGCCTGCCCAGAGGTCAAGGTGACCCTAGATGCCCAGAGGTCAGGGGTTCCCAGAGATGTGTGCAGGGGGATAGGACAGTCACTCACAGGGATGCCTGGGGCTCCTGGGGGTCCTGGATCTCCAGCCTCCCCTGGCTCACCCTGCAGGAGGCAAAGCCAGGGTAGGGAGAGGTCTGATTATGAAGGACAGCGGGGAGCTCCCCAGAACAGCCATCCCCAAGAGGGACTGGCTGTGCCTCCCCCACCCTAGGCAGCCCCCTGCCCCCTTTCTCTCACCTTCTCGCCCACAGCGCCCGGCTGACCAACTCCCCCAGGCAGCCCTGGAGGGCCCTGGAGAGACAGCAAGGGGTAGAAGTGGGACTATGGGATCCCAACAGCCCCTTTTTGGGAAATGGAGGTCCCCACCTCTCAGTCGTCGTGCCCCCCCCCCGAGTCCTCACCTCTGATCCACTGGGGCCATGGGGACCCCTAGGCCCTGGAGCTCCATGGGGACCCTGTGGGACAATCAGAATAGCATCCAGTGACCTCATGTCTCCCCAAAGGCACCACTAGCCACAAACATCATCGCTAATGCTGGTGACCAGCATCACCTTAAAATGACAATGTGCCCTGTGACGCCCCCCCCCGAAACTGATGTAATGGCCACCACCACTTTACTATCCTCTTCCCCCTCCCACCTTCCCCAGGTGTCCTTACCATGGACCCTACGTCTCCAACCTCCCCTTTCTCTCCAGGAGGGCCTGGCAGCCCCTGTGAAAAAAAGAAGGAAGATTGGAGCACAGAGTGCTGGGAAAGAGGCCACACCCCCAAACTCAGACACCCACCTGCAGGCCAGGAGGGCCAATCACCCCCACGAAGCCTCTCACTCCATCGTCTCCTTTCTGCCCAAAGAGGCCTGGTGGTCCCCGGCGTCCCTGAGCCCCATCTGCTCCCTGGGAGAAAGACAGAAGCAGGGTACAGTTAGGGTCTGGGTGAAGGGTTGGAGTTAGGCTCCGTGTCAAAGTCAGGACTGAGGTTAACAATTACAGTCAGGGTTAGGTTTCAGTTTGGGAAGGGTCAGGGTTGGACTTGGCATTGGGGGTGCAGGTTAAGGGTCAGAGTTTGGGAATTAAGTCAAGAGTTGAGTCAAAATTTTCACATGGGCATTGGGTGGTGAATGGGCATTGGATGGTGAGTTGAGGTCAAGGTCATGATGGGGTTGAGATGGAATTTAGGGTTGGGTTTGAGGTTGGGGCCAAGGTCAGATTCAGAGTTTGAATTCAGGTTTGGCGTCAGCATTGGAGGGTGGGTCAGAGTTGGGGTTAAGGCTAGGATGGGGTCAAGGTTCAGATTTGAAGATAAAGTTTGAGTTGGGATTGAGGTTAAGGTCATAGATAGGGTTAGGACTGGGACTATGAAGGCCTTCAGGATTCAGGTTGAGATTGGGATTGAGTCAGATTCTGGGGTGAATTCCTGTTGGATGTCATCATGGAGGGGTAGATCAGGTTTGGGGTTGAGTTTGGGTCTGGGTCATGGTGGAGGACACTGTCCCTTCCCACGTGGGATCCAGGAGATGACCACAAAGCCAGGAGCACTCACCGGGGAGCCTGGGTGTCCCACAGGACCCCGTACTCCTGTTGGTCCAGGTGGGCCCTGGGGGAGGGGACACAGCCAAAAAAAAGACCTCAAGTTCAAGATTAGGAGGGCCCTCAACATGACAATCACTGCCTCCCACTCCACCCACCAGGAAGCCACAGCTGCTTCCCCCACAACCCTGTCTTCCTAGCCATCAACAATGGGATCAGACGCAGACATCGTCCTGAGCTTGGCTCATCAGGACTTTTCCCCAGAAGTCCCTCCAGGGACTGAGCTGGCTCACAGACCGACAGTAGGCACTGTGGCTGAAGTCCTAGGGGGAAGCTGGACCGTGATGCCTCAGAGCCTCGCAGAGTCAGACAGAGAGAACGATGCCACCGAGGAAAGGAAGAGGAGGGGGTAACCACCTCAGCTCCCTCCCCATTCTCTCGGGGTCCCAGCTACCCACCCCATCCTTCCCATCCCTCTGCTTTCCCCCAGGACCCCCTCCCTCCCGGGGGGCCCCACACTCACCGCATCCCCTTTGTCGCCTTTGCTCCCTTTGTTACCAGGGGCACCCACGTCCCCCTGCAGAGGACACGGCATGAGGGAGGACCAACCCGGACTCTCTCCACCCTGAGCCCCGGAGTCCTGCCCTCTCCACGAACGCTCACCTTGTCCCCATCCTCGCCAGAAGGACCAACAGCTCCAGGGGGTCCGGGAAGCCCCAGGGGCCCTGGGATCCCGTCTTTGCCTGTGGGGCCAGGGGGGCCACGCTCGCCCTGATGGGGGAGGGGCAGGGGGGAGGTCAGGGGTCAGTGCGGAGGGAAGGTCCCGGTATGTGGGGTCCTGAGGATGCTTGAGGAATGCAGTGGGCAGGCACTCACCGGGGACCCCTTCTCGCCGCCAGGACCAACAGAGCCTGGACCTCCGCCTTGGCCGGGAAGCCCAATGCCTCCCGCTGGGCCCAGTGGACCCCGCTCCCCCGGGGAGCCCTGAAAACAGGGGTAAAGGGTCAGGAAAAATAGTGAAAGTAGTTCTCACTGATAGAGGCCTTTCAAGCCACCCGGCACTGAGTTAGGTCGATATCGCTGTCTTAGCCACTCTGTTCCCTTCCTCACAGCGGCCAGAGGGACACCTGAGTCAGGGCACACATGTCCCCCTGCTCACCGCCCTCCATGGCTTCCAGCTCACTCAGGAAATGGGAAATCCTCCTCGTAGCCCCCCGGCCTTGCACGAGCTGCCCCATTACCTCCTGCCCTCTCTGCTTCCTACTGACCCCCTCGCTCCCTTCCTTCCGGCCACACAGGTCTCACTGTTCCCTCCAGCATGCCGCGCACACTCCAGCCCCAGGGCCTTTGCACATGCTATTCCCGCTGCCTGGAACACTCTTCCCTTATATGCCCACGTGGCTCCTCCCTCATCTCCCTCAGGTCTCAGCTCCAATGTCACCTTCTCAGGCCTTCCTTGACCAGCTCATTTCAGCAGCTCTCCCCCTACTCCCCCTTCTCCGTGCTATTCATCACTACTGATTCCTTATCTCCCCAACGAGAAGTGAGCTCCAGGAGAAAGGAGATTTTTATCTGTTGATGTCTGGCGTGCAGGTAAGTAAGTGTGGGACGGATCATCTCACGGATGGGGCCATGTCACGGGTGAGAAAACTGAGGTCGTGGGTGTGATCCAGGACTGTTTGACACCCAGGATAGTGGACTTAATGAGGGCAATGCCCAGCTCCCCGGATGCCCCGAGGCCCCCCCACCCAGCAGATGGGGTTACACTTACATTGGCTCCAACAGGGCCTGGAGGGCCTTTGTCACCCTTTAAACCAATAGGTCCCTGAGGGAGGAGATGATTCAGTCAAGAGACACCCAAGGATGTGCCCGGGTCCCGTCTTCCTTCTGGGGGCTCACAGTTCCCCTCTTCTTCCTGGGCACTGAAGGTCAGGGGTCTATCTCCCCCAGGTCCCACCTGCTGCCATTCCTTTACTTCCACGGTTGTCCCCACCCAGGATGCCACCACCATGTCCCTCCCCCGAACCCCTTCTCCTGCTCCGCTTCGCAGCCGAGCCAGGTACATTTGGGGGGGGCCCAAAGGATACTCACTGGATCCCCAGGGGCTCCTTGGGGGCCGGGGAAGCCCCTGGGTCCAGGCGGCCCTTCCTTCCCAAGGGGTCCCAGTGGTCCCAGGTCCCCCTGCAGGAGTGCAGAGGAGGAAGGTCAGGCTCCAGAGAAGGGGTGTTTCCTCCTAGTCTGTGAATCTGGAGGTGATTCTAAGCCTTGGGGTGGCATGGGGCCATTGAGGAACCTTTGGGGCCACTCAACTGAGATTTTCGAGGGGGCAGCATCTCACCTTGAAACCCTCTCTGCCTTCCAGGCCCGGAAGACCTTGTTCACCAGGAGGTCCGGGAGGGCCTGGGGGGCCCCTCTCCCCCAGAGGTCCTGCTTCTCCTGTCTTTCCCTGAAGAGGAAGGAAGCTTATCTCGAACGGAGGTGGCCAGTGTGGGGAGGGGGCTGTTGGAGACGCGCTTCCCCCCAAATATCTCCCAACTGGTGCAAAACCAGGAAGACCCATGGGGTCCATTCTGACCTGAGGACCCACGACCCCAGCCGGTCCGGGTGGGCCTGTCTGACCTTGGAAGCCCTGGGGAGAAGAATTAAAAGGGGTGTCACATGGGAGGAAGAAGGAGAGAGCCTAATGGGGCCAGGGTTCAGAAGTCCAGAGGCCACTCACCAATTCTCCTCTCTGACCGGGGTGCCCAGGACGCCCGTCTTTCCCCTGGGGGCCCTGGGAACAAGGTGGGAGAGAGACGAGGCGTGACTAAGGAGACTCCCCACCCCCCAGCTTCCCTCCAGGCCACCCCCAATCAGGGTGCACTCACTTACAGGGGGACCCTTTGGCCCAGGAAATCCAGGAGGGCCTTGCAGACCTGGGAGGCCCTGAAATGGAACCAGAAACCATGGCCTCATCCCTCCTGCCTGGCCGCCTGAGCCCCACATAAGGACAAGCATACTGGACGCTTTCTGCACACCGGGCATGGGGCCAGACATGTGACACATAGTCGGTCATTTCCTGTGTCACCGCAGACCTTTGTGGTGGGGACTGTGGTTATTCCCATCTCATAGAGGGGGAAAACGAGGCCCAGAGAGGTTGAGTGACTTGCCCAAAGTCACACAGCAGGCAAGTGGCAGAGCTGGGACTTGAACTCACAGCTCCTGACTTTAGAGGCTGTGTTCCTTCTACTGTGTCATAATGC
The DNA here is from genome assembly GCA_028534135.1 of Potos flavus. Classification (NCBI taxonomy): domain Eukaryota; kingdom Metazoa; phylum Chordata; class Mammalia; order Carnivora; family Procyonidae; genus Potos; species Potos flavus. The sequence goes on from CM052898.1 coordinate 5,189,396, forward strand.
CTCCCTCCCTTCTGGATTTGTCTCCCGTCCAGAAATGCACACACTCACCTTTTCTCCAGGGATCCCAGTGGCCCCATCCTGGCCCACATCGCCCTAGGACACAGTGCATAAGATTCAGGCTGCAGAACAAACCCAACTAGGAGGGCTTCCAGAGGGCCTTGGGGAGCCTGGGCCAGGGGGGCCCAAATGGGGCCTGATTACCCGCCCAGCCCATACCTTGGGGCCTGGTTGCCCAGTGGCACCCGGCTGCCCCCTCTCTCCGCGGGAGCCCTGAGGAGAAAAGAAGCAAAGATTAGAAGTGAGAGGGTGGGGGAAGCTGGGAGGTGAGCCCGAGTCCTCTGGGCCCCCGCCCTCTGTGACCCCTTCTCGCCCTACCAGGGACATCGATGTAGCCCTAACCCTGTGCCCTGCCCACCTGCATGACCTCCCCCCTGCCTCTCCTCCTGCAGCGCCTCCCTCCAGCCCTGCTCCCCCCCGGGCCCGGCAGAATGGGGGAGCCGTCTTCTTACTGGCGGTCCCCGCTCTCCCTCCAGGCCTGGCTGCCCCGCCTTCCCCTGGAAAATAAATCAGGTGAGGGGGGAAGCAGAAGAAAGTTATGATGCAAAGACCTGACACACAAACGCATGCAGGCATAGACCCAGAAAGAGGTCTGCTGCACGTTTATTCACAAGCCTCCCTCTCTCTCTCTCTCTCACACACACACACACCGTGCGAAGATCACAGACACCCAGTTACACCTGTGATTGCATCTACGGGGTCCAAACACAAGTGTGTCTGCCCAGAAGGACACCCACTTACCCCAGACTTCGTGCCACAGTGGCACACGTTGGGTGACCCGCAGCCTCGGGTCGACACTCGGAGCTCCTCATGCAATCTGTCCCTTGCACACGTGCACACTCAACGTAAACACACGCACGCATGGATTCACAGGAGGACATGGTCCTTGTAAGCACAGCCGTACACACAGACTCCCGTGTGTATACACCGCAGCCACGGACACAGCGACCGAGCACACACACCACGCACGCGTCCACATGCCGTGTACACAGACACAGGCACCTGTGTGCATATCCATACCCTTTCACACACACATTTATGTCCACAGTCACACATGTCGTTCCCCCCGCCAAGCCCTACCCTCTCCCCTAACCCCTGGATCACAACTCACCCGCTTCCCTTTTTCTCCTAATGGTCCCAGAGGCCCGGGAAAGCCAGTAGATCCCTGAGTTGAGAGAATCAGAGAGACAAGATGGGGGTGAGAAGTGGGTGGTGAGTAAAGTCGACCCCTCACCCTTCAGCCACTCCATCCTTTCCAGAAGCTTCTTTGGTCCCTCCAAGCCCCTTCCTCCTCCAAGGTAGCCCTCTGCCCTCCTCTTTCCCTACCCTCAGCCCTTGTTCACTCCACTCCAGCCACACTGGCCCCTCAATGCTACTCAGGCACACTGGTTCATTCCTGCCTCAGGGCCTTTGCACTGGCTGCTTCCTTTGCCCAAACTGCTCTTCTCTCAGGTCCCCACAGAGGCAGCTACCCCTTATCCTTTGGATCTCATTTAGATGTCAACTCCTTAGAGAAGTCTTCTGCCACCATCTTCACCACCACATCCTCCAAGTCACTCTCCGTCTATCACATTGTCCTATTTTGTTTTCCCAAAATATTTATATTGAAACAACCTTGTTCATGTGCTTACTTACTCATTGTCTGGTTTTTCTGCTACGATATGGTACTCTGGTCTTATTCCCCTCAACCTGGTACATAGTTGGAGCTTACTTGGTATTTGCTAACTCACTGACTCCAGTCCATAGCTGTCCTGCCCATCTTGGAGGTATCCTCCCTCCACCCGGGGGAGGACATCACAGGCTCTGCTATCCCCTCCCACCCCTCACCATGTTTTGAATCCCAGACCTATCACTAGACTAGCTGTGTGGCCCTGGACAAATGGCTTACCCTCTCTGAGCATCAGTTTCCTTACTTGTAGCCTGGGAATACCAACAATACCTCCCTCACAAGGTATTGGTGAGGATTAAATAGGATAATGTATAGAAAGTATTTCACACGGCATGTGGCATATAGTAAGTGTTTATGACACGTTAGTTGTCATTATTCAGGCTGATTCTTACTGACTGCTATGGACCAAATGTTTGTATCCCCTCAAATTCATATGTTGAAGCCCTATGTTGAAGAATGGTATTTGGAGGTGGGACCTTTGGGAGGTAAGTAGGTGGTAACAGTGGAGTCCTCATGAAGGGTATCAGTGTCTTTAAAAAAAAAAAAAGATTTTTGGGCGCCTGGGTGGCTCAGTTGGTTGGAAGTCTGCCTTCAGCTCGGGTCATGATCTCAGGGTCCTAGGATCAAGCCCCGCATTAGGCTCCCTGCTCAGCAGAGAGTCTGCTTCTCCCTCTCCCTCTAACCCTTCTCCCTGCTTTTGCTCTCTCTCTGTCTCAAATAAATAAATAAAATCTTAAAAAAAAAAAAAAAGAGGGGAACACCTGGGTGGCTCAGTGTGTTAAAGCTTCTGCCTTCAGCTCAGGTCGTGATCTCAGGGTCCAGGGATCAAGCCCCACATCGGGCTCTCTGCTCAGTAGGGAGCGTGCTTCCCCCCCTCTCTCTGCCTGCCTCTCTGCCTACTTGTGATCTCTCTCTCTATGTCAAATAAATAAGATCTCTAAAAAAAATAAAAAATAAAAGATTTTTTTACTTATTTATTTGAGAGCGAGTGATCGGGAGAGAGACAGAGGAGACAGAGAGAGCATGAGCAGGAGGGAGGACCAGAGGGAGACAGAGAAGCAGACTCCCTGCTGAGCAGGGAGCCCGACATGGCGCTCGATCCCTGGACTCCAGGATCATGACCTGAGCTGAAGACAGACGCTCAACTGACTGAGCCACCCAGGCACCCCAGATCTGTGTCTTTATAGGAAAAGGAGACTAGATCTCTCTCTCTCTCTCTCCTTCCCTCATCCCTGTCCCCGTCTCTCTCTCCCTGTCTCTCTCTCTCTCTCTCTGTCCCCCTCTCCCGCCCCCATCCCACCATGTGAGGACACAGAGAGAAGACAGCTGTCTGCAAACCAGAGAGTCCTCACCAGAATCTGACCACGCTAGCACTCTGATCTCAGACTTCCAACATCCAAAACAGTGAGAAATAAATTTCTGTTGTCTAGGCCACGCTGTCTAAAGTATTTTTGTTATAACAGCTAAGACAACAACCTCAACTTAAACAACACACCATGCCTTCTGTCGTGTGTTGCTCGCTCCCCAAAATGCACGGACTGGTCTTGGCTAAGAGGCTTTACTCTAACTCCCATGAACTCCAGCTCCAATCGGTTGAGTTCTATTCTTAGGTATGGTGCCTTGAGTTTATTCCCCAATCTGTTTATGTCAGTTGCCCTTGCTATTGGAGGCATGTGATTTAATGAAAGTTTACAACAACTGATGGAATGCAGAAAGGAAAAGAAAGACGTCTACCAAATCTAAGTTAAATGGGAAAGATTCAATAAAAAGGGAAGTCACTAAAAAAAGTCACCGTCAAAAGAGGCATGCATAAGATAACTGCCAGATGGAGATGACAAAAGTGTGGAACTTTGGAAGGATTTGGCACTCGGATTTCTTCCCAAGTGTCCAAGTTTCTGTTCCACTTTATATAAACCCAAACTATAAATCTTCAGTGATGTAATGTGGGTGTGGTTTAGGCAGAAAGACCTGTCTAATCAGCAGCTTCATCCATCAAAAAATTGGCGAACGAATGTACGTTTTTATAGAAGTACATTCTATTGTAAGTTATAATTCAATATATGTAAGATATGTATTTTTTTGTGATTCTCCTCCTTACTGCCTCGGTTTGAGCCAACCTCAATCACGCCAGAAAGGAAGGATCCTATAGTTTTGTTATCAAAATTATCAATGTCATTATAATCAAATTGATGAGATAAAGACTACTGGTATCTCCATTTTACAATGAAGTAAGTGGGCTCAAGAGACTTGCCCAAGATCACTTAACAGGCAAGAAGTGGGTATTTGAAGCCAAGTCTGATACGAAAGCTCACATCTTATGCTGTCTTTTAGTGACCCAAGGGGTGGACAGCTTACTCCCCTAGACCACAACCTGGTCCTCCAGATATTAATCAATCTCTGAATGTTGTCCTAGCCCACTCCCAACCCCTTAGCTTCTTACCTTAGGGCCTGGACGTCCTGGGTAACCTGGGAGACCTGGCACCCCAAGCTTGCCCTGTAGAGAAATTATGGGACAAAAGTCAGAAATTGCAACCTGAAGGTCAGAAAAGGGCAGGATGGCTAGAGCATGGTGACAAGGGCAATAGGGTGAGATTCAGGGAAACATGAGTTCACGTCTTGGCTCCTGCCTGCTAGGGGCATGTCTTTGGGTAACTCATTCTATTCTATTCTATTCTGTTCCAAATCTCAAGTTTCCTTGTCTGTAAAATGGGGATAAAAATGCCTGTTGCCTGTGGTGGTTATGGGGATAAAATCAGATACTGTGCGTGAAATTGCTCTGTAATGCTGAGTTAAGGAATTAGAGATGGTAAGTGTGGTAGCAGCCTCTTGAGGTTGGAGATAAAAGAGCCAAGGGCAGAAGGCAAAGGGCCAGGGAATATCTTGGCTGTAGGATGGGAAGCTGTAGAGTAGACTGGAGAGGGTGACCAAGGTCCATTCACCTTCTCCCCAGCTGAGCCTGGGGGACCCTCCTCACCAGCCAGCCCCTCCTGCCCCTTCAGCCCTTCTGGACCATCCTCTCCCCGGGGTCCGGGGGGTCCGGGGAGCCCCTGAAATTGAAAGGAGGTATCAGACCCTGCATTATTCCTGCTTCCTCCAGCCTCCTGTCTTAGCCCCAGCAACCTCCCCCCTCACTGTCTTCCCCAAGTACCCCAAAACCACTAGATCCCTCATCTGGAAGTCATCTTACCCGATCTCCTTTAAGCCCCCCATCGCCCTTGAAGCCCGGGTAGCCATCCTCTCCCTAGGTGGGAGAGAGTATAGAGGTCAGAGATCAGGGCTTCAGGGAAGGGATACAACCATAGTCCCATTATTAGGGCTCCCCCCAACCAGGAACCCCCTCGCTTCTCACCTTCTCTCCTTTCTCCCCCTGGAGGCCCCGGTTGCCAGAGGTACCCTGAAAAATAAAAAAGATCTAAAGTCCCTCCTCTTCTTAAGAAGGGCCCTCCAACTCAGTTCCCTGCCCCCAAACAGTCAGAACAGTTCCAAAAGGATACTGACAAGAGTAGAAGGGGGCAGCCTTAGAGGAAATGACCTTTCTCCAAAGCCTGCTAGTGTGCTCTGCAAGAGGCTGCCTCTCCACCCCTCTTCCCACTGGCAGCCTCGCAGGGTCATCTGTGTGGGGGTGTGCAGGGAAGGCCAAATTTCCGAGTAATTGATTCCAATCTCCCGGGGACACTGTGTCCACAGTTCCTTCTGGCAGGAGAAAGAGGATGAACATTCCAGGCCCCAGTCTCATTCTAAAGGCAAAGGAATGTTCCCCATTGTGCTGGCTACAATGCGACTCTGTGCCTGGCAACAAGGCGAGTCTGTGCTTAGCTACAGCAAGGCTACTCAGTTCAAGACCAGGTGCCCAAACCCTGGGCTTGGGTTGCAATGAAAACTGCACTTGGTTACAATGTGACCGAGCTCAGAGACTATCCTGAAATTGCACTTGGATACAACTCAACTGTTTTGACAATAGCATGATTGTCTCTAGCCACAGAGAGATACAATGTGACTGAGCTCAGAGACTATCATGAAATTGCACTTGGATACAACATTACGGTGTTTTGACAATAGCATGATTGTCTCTAACCACAGAGACACACAATGTGACTGAGCTCAGAGACTATCATGAAATTGCACTTGGATACAACATAACTGTTTCGACAATAGCATGATTGTCTCTAGCCACAGAGAGACACAATGTAACTGAGCTCAGAGACTATAGTGAAATTGCACTTGGATACAACATAACTGTGTTTTGACAACAGCTTGACTGTTTCCAGCCACAGAGAGACACAATGTAACTGAGCTCAATGATTATAATGAAGATGTACTTAAATACAATATAACTATTTTGACAATAGCAAGACTATCTCCAGTCACAATGGGATTCACTCGACCACAATGTACCCAACCAAGCTTAGGCCACCATGATTCTCTGACCCTGGCTACAATGTAGCTAGACTCGGTTACAACATAGGCTTCACCTATATATAACTATGCCTGGTTACAACGTAACTCTTAGTTTAGCCACCCATAGGACTCTGTGGCCGACTACAATACAGCCACCTCCTTAGTTATAGTATAACTGAGCTTGCCTACAATGCAAAAATGTGATGCGTCGTCTCTTGGCTACCACCAAACTCTGTTCTTAGACCACAGGTACCAATCTTGCTACAAGGTAATTAGATGTATATTAGATGTGAATTCCAATGTCCCTGCCCTTGGTCAATAGTAGAGCTCTTGGCTTATCCCAGCATTTCTGTGCTTGAGGATCGCATGGCTCTGGGCTTGAGTTAAAGCACAACTGTCTGCTTCACTATGGCGTGCTGACCTGGACTGTGTTTGCAGTGAAATGGGTCCAGCCTCTGATAGGCTTAACTACTCTCAACTACAAGGCAACAACTACACTGCAATCCTTCCCTTTGGCTGTTCAGCTCCAAGTGACACACATACTTCCACCTATTGTCACTCAGATTGAAACCCCACTCCTACCACACCTCTCCTGGCAGACAGATACCTCTCACCACACATGCACACGTTTCTCACGAAGCTAGTTCCCCGGAGCCAATGCCAATGACTCATCCCTACTTGCGGGCCCCAAGTATCACGTACCTTCACACCCCGAGGTCCAGGATAGCCTGGGGGTCCTGCTGACCCTTGTGGACCCTGAGATGGAGATAAGATCAGTGCCATCCGGTTTTCCCCCCCCTTCTGTGTTCCCAGTGCCCTCATCTCTCTCCTCAGGAATCCTGCCTATCAAGCTCATCCCCAAACCAGTCTCTCTGCAGGCCACTCACCTGGGCCCCTTTCTCTCCCGTGGGGCCCTCATGGCCTGGGTGACCCTGGGGAAAGAAGTCATCAGAGACTGAGATTTCCCATCCAAATCCCCAAGCCTCCCCCTTCTCCCTCCTTCTGCCTGCATCCAGTTCTCACCAGAGGGCCATCAGATCCTGGAATGCCTGGAATTCCTGGGTTTCCAGGGGGACCCTGAAAGAAGATGAACAGTAGGGGGAGACGGAGGGTCTCGGAGTTTGGCATCCCACCAGGAACAGCCTTACTCAGGCAGCTACTCAAGGTCACAGAATAAGCATATCCCACAGGCTAGGAAATCTCTCCCTAACTCTGCCCGGACTTGCTGTGTGACCCTGGGCAAGCCTCCTTCCCTCTCTGAGCCTCAGAAATCCTCCATTTCTGGGAATGTTGAGACAAGGAAGGTAAAAAGTGGGGGGGGGACCCCCAGCCACATCCTTTTCTTCAGAAATGCCTCCGTCTTCATCTGATGAGAGGTGGGCCCAGGCAGGCATGAGATGACCCCCTATGTTCTACAAATAGCAGATAAGTCCAGAAGTGGGCCCCTTGGCCCGACTAAGCCAATCAAATTTTCTTCTGAAATTTTGAGGTAAACGACATCTCACTATGATCAGATGGATTTGGGTAAAGAAACTATAAGGTCAAGAGGAGGTAGGGGCTGAAATTGTGATTAAAGCAGCACAAAATTGTGTAGAAATAGAACTTGGGGGTAAGGACAGACTAAGATATGTGCAGAAAGAAGCCTGTCTGCTGGGGGAGATGGAACAGACATGCACAGGAATAAGATGACACCACAGGGCCCCAGAGAAAGGGCTTTCCTGGCCCATGAGTCTTGCTAATATTTGCGATGACTGGCATCTGTGGGTTCCCCTAAATCCTGAGAATATCCCCTTAGGTGATCTAGCTTTGGTGGATTTCTGTTTCTCCCAACCAACCCTTCCCCCAACAATAATATTTTTTAAACTCTGGGCTTGTTTAAGGAATGTTGCAATTTATCATTACCCAGGGCTAATAAAAGGGTCCTAGTGGGAAGCTTTTCCTGCAGACGGAGTTGAAGGAAGAAGATGGGAGAGGGTGGTGGTAGGTGGAGTTGTCACTCACCTTCTCCCCAGGAGTGCCAATGGGTCCCTGAGGGCCAGGGAGTCCCTGGGGACATAAAAAAGAAGGTAAAGGTGGGGCACCTGGGTGGCTCAGTTGGTTAGGCAACCAACTTTTGATTTCAGCTCAGATCATGATCTCAGGGTTGTGGGATTCAGTCCTGCGTTTCTCAGCATGGAGCCTATTTAAGATTTTCCCTCTCTCTCTCTCTTCCCTTTGTCCCTCCCCCGCTTGGTCTCGCTCTCTCTTTAAAAAAGGGGGTGAAGGCAGAAATGGGTAGTGAGCTGGGAAGTGGAGAGGCTAAGAGTGGTCTATGACCCTGGCTGACTACTGCCACCCCCCAATTATTGAAAATGATAGCTCAAACCTGGGACCCGGGATTTCCCTGCTGTCCTGGAGGGCCTGGTTCTCCTGGAGGACCCTGGGGAAAAAGTGGGGGTGCTGTGAAGCTGGAATGGATCATGGTGTTGAAGTGTCAGTGAAGTTAAAATAGGGGTCATAGGAGTGGACAGGGATATGGATGGATGACCATGGGGTCAGGGCATCAGAAAATGTTAGGGGTCAGAAGGCAGAACACATACCACATTTCCTTTGGCTCCTGGAGCACCATCAATTCCAACTACACCCTGGGGGAGGAGAGGGTGTGAGACCCGGGCAGATGCCACACAGGAGCCTGAGTCTGAGACACTGAGAGGCACAGGTGGAAAGATGAGCGGGCAGAGAAACCAGGTAACAGAAACATGCAAAGGGGACAGAGGTGAAAAAGGACAAGCAGGGATGTGGACAGAAAGTGACATTCTCACCGGCCGTCCCAGGGGACCAGGGGAGCCTCTAGGGCCAATCAGTCCTCGGGGGCCCTGCAAGGAGGTAGGAGCATTATTCCAGCATCACTGCCCTGAGGACCCATGAATCGTGACTCCCTCCCCTGTGCCAGGCAAAGGGTCCAGAGGTCCCTGATACTCACGGGCTCCCCAGCTTGGCCAGTGGGCCCCGGAGGTCCCTCTGCTCCCTGTGGGAAAGCATTCATCACTTGGTGAGGGGGGAGGAAAAACACTCAGAAAACCACTTTCCCTCATCTGCGCAGACTCTTTCAGGGGATCCCAGAGTCAGAGCGTGAGGCAGGAACCAACAGACTGAGCACCTGGGATTCAGTCCAGGCCCCGGACCCCAATCCTGGACCTGGAATCCTCAGTCTCACTTACTAACTCTGGTACTATGCCCAGCTCTCCGTGTACCTTTTGGAGCCGCTCCAAGGCTCCTGACCCTCGCCTCTCATCCTGTCCCCTGAATACTCTATTTCTCTCTGACCCTCATTCTGGTTTTCTAGCTTCTAGGCTGTTGTCTCTCTTCCAAACTTACCTTCTCACCATCCTCTCCTGGGGGGCCAGGTTGCCCCACATGGCCAAAGTCACCCTGGAGGTGGGAACAGAGGGGAGTTCAGAGGGGAAACGTGGGGCTTGAGACCAGCCCCGCGGGAAAGGAAGGGATGAGAGCTCACACACAGGGATGGAGCCTCTCATACCGGGGGCGGCGGGGGCGGAGAGGGTGCCATGAATATCAAGAGGCTTGGTATGGGGGAGGGGCCGCACACACTCACCCTTTGGCCCTTCTCTCCAGGCAGCCCTGGCAGGCCATCAAATCCCCGATCACCCTGAACAAAGAGACACCACCTGAGCCCTGAATCCCTGATCTGACGGTCCCTCCAAGTCCCAGTCCTGACCCTATCACCTACCTTAGGCCCCGTGTCCCCTGGGAGGCCCCGAGCCCCATCTGCTCCAGAGCGGCCCTATCAGGGAGGTGACAGCATCAAGGTACCTATTACAATTTGTTAAGTACTTTCCTCCTGCAGAATCCTGGGGGATTCTCTGTGTACCAGTTTAACCGCCCAAATACATCTCAAACTTGTCCATTCGTCTTTACCTCCAGGCCCTTTGCTCTAGTCCATGTCACCACCATCACAAAAATTAAAATCTTCAGTCTCCATTAAATGTGCATCTCTGTGTTCCTCACTGCATTTCAAACTGTCTGGAATTATCTTGTTCATCATCTCCCTCAGTGTACCAGTCTCTTCTTCTGCACATGCTGTTCTCTCTACTTAGAATACTCTTCTTCTCCTATTTACCTGGTTATACCTTAGATCTCAGTTCAAGCATCACTCCATCTAGAAAGTCCTCCTTGACTCTGTGACCTGGCAAGACACCTTTGTGACACACTCAGTAGAGCTGCTATTCTCTGTCCTCAGTGCCCTTATCCCACCAATGACACCAACAGACCCTGGGGGCATGGAGCCAAGGCTCATGTTGGGTGTTGAGGGATGGATGAGGGATGACCTAAAGACCACAAGTTACTCACCATCTTTCCCTCCCGGCCAGGGGGCCCAAGAGGTCCCTGAAGGCCTCGGGGACCCTGGAAGAGAAAAAAAAAAAAAAGGAGGAAGGAAAAGCAGAGTAAGAAAAAGGAAGACTTATTTTAAATCATTCTCTAGGAAGGGCAGTAATTGCAAAGGTATCCTCAGCCCCTTTGTCATTGTCCTCAAATAGCACTTTATTCTGTGGCTCTGGGAGAAGACCCTTCCCATCCAGTCCTGTCCCCACCAATCTCACCTGTGGCCCTGTTTCTCCCATCTCTCCTTTCTGACCGGGATACCCAGGGAGACCCTTGGAGGAAGAGAGATGAGGTAATGGAGTTAGAAGGAGGTTCCCCCTCCACTGAGGTATCCCCCCTCCTCCATAAAGACTCCTTACTCACCACAGGGCCTGGGCGCCCAGTGAGCCCTACTGGGCCAGGGGGACCTTTCATTGACAGCTGGAAAGATGGAGGGGAACAGAACATCAGGTCTCAAAAAAACCCCAACACCCTCCCAAGAGGCATCTTCAAGAGACAAATATCCACCGGCCTCCTGACTAGCCTTCATTATCCCCCACCTGTCACTCTCTCAAAGTCCTCCCATTAGCCCCTGTTGGTCCCTGATTATCCTCTACTCACCTGAGCTTGTTGCAGTACTGCCTGAGCCTGGGCTTGCTGGAAGGAGACTGGGGGTCCTTTGAGGGAGCTGCTTGCAAACTGGAACTAGGGGGCAGCTAGTCATGAGGGGAGTCCAAGGAGGGGGCCCCTCCTGGGTTGGGACTAAACCCCCAAGGATGTGCCACCCTATCTCCCTCTTACCGGCATCATGATCACAGTGCCTGGTAAACCCCGGATCCCATCGATGCCAGGGATTCCTGGGAGGCCAGCGGGACCCTGAGAGAGGGAGAGACACAAAGGGGGATGGAGGAAGAGAGATGGACAGGCAGAGACAGAGATGAGAGAGATGGAGGGGGAGAGGGGAGAGACAGGGAAAGACAGGCAGGGAGAGCGAGAAAGAAAAAGTAGGCAAAAGAAAGACATAGAGAGAGAGGGAGAGTCATAAAAAGTGGCAAAGATGAAGAGACAGAGAAGACAGAGGTAGAAAGATGGAAAGAACGAGGCAGGGAAAGACAGAGAGGAGAGAAAGATGGGGAGACGGAGGGATGGAGGCAAGGGAGAGAGAGAGGCAGAGACATAGGGAGAAAGACAAAGATGAAAGACACTCAGGGATAGAGACAGGTGGAAAAGAAAAGCAGGGGAAGGCCCCCAGAGAAAAAGACAGGTGACAATTCACAGATGGGGAGAGAGATGAGTGGGTGAGGTCAATGTCAGCTTCAGCATGATGCCCTCAGTCCCTGACTCTCAGATCCATGTTCAGACATACAAGTTCCCAATTTCCACTTCACAGCCTGAAACCTCACTCCCCTAGAAGGATACAACGCAGAGGGAGTTTCTTACCGGTAGACCACGGTCTCCGGGGAATCCTGGGGGGCCAGGTGGGCCTGAGGGGCCAACCACCCCCTGTTGAGGACAGAGGAATAAAAGTCATAAAAAGTGCAAAGCTTGAGCAAAGCCAACTTCTAACCCACCACCAACCCTGACCCCATCCATACCACCTTACCCATCACTGAGCCATCTCTGACCCCTCAATACTATACTGACCCAAATCAACCCCCCACTTTACATCCCAACCCCTATTTTGGCTCATCCTATGAGCTTCAAACATGCAATAATCTTTTAATGATACGGCAATCTTATACCCCAGCCCTTCACTCCAGGGGTTCAAACAACCCAACTAGAAGAGAAATGAAGGGGGGCAGAAATGCAGCCATGACTCACTCGGGGTCCTGGGGCTCCTGGAGGTCCCTCAAACTGCTGTCCCTGAGGGAGAGATGAGTGTGACCCCCATCCTAGCCCAGACCGCTCCCACCTCTTCCTAGCCCCAGGTCCCTCACCTGTTCAATCACTGCTGGTTCTCCTTTTGCTCCTTTCTCTCCAGCACGCTGGGGCAGGAGAATAAAGAGAAAAAAGATGTGAGTCCTGGCCATGGTCAAGGAGGAGAGTGTGGACTTTGGAGCATGCTGTAGGGTCCTAATCCTGGAGCTGCCTCTCACTAGTTGAATGATGGGGAGCAACCTATTCAACTCCTATGGCCTCACCTGCAAAGTCAGTAGGTGAATGATAATTGTATATATCCCATGGGAAGAATAATAAATTAAAACAAGGATTAGTACATAACAAGCACTCAGGGTAAGTTGGCTATGATTATTCCCCTCCTCCCCTGTCCAATACCAAGGCTAGAACCTGGGCTCCTTCCCTGTCTGCACTATTTTCCTAAGCAATCGTATCCAATCCCTTGGCTAAAGGCAGCATCACTCTGGTGTTGATTTCCAAGTCTTATCTCCAGTCTAGATCATGTCCTTTGAACTCCAGAATCTTCTAACCAATCACTCACTTGACATCTCCATTTAGATGCCAAGCAGGGGTTGCCAATTTTGCACATCCAAAATGAGATTCTGGAGACTTCCCACCTGCTCTTCCTTTAGGCTTCTCCATTTTACTCGAAGGTGCCACCATGCATCTACCAAGCCATCCTTGCATCTTTTTCCATCTCCAGTAGCAAGAACAAAATAGAGCATGGTCCAAATCTGTCCACTTCTCTCTATCCCCACTGCCACGACCCTCATCCAGGACACCAGGCTGTTGTTGCACAGACTACTGGTTTCCCTGCTGCCCCTCTGGCTCCCCCTACAGTCCATATGCTGTTCAGCAGGCAGAAGGAATTTAAAGCTCCAGATCAGATCATGCTCCATTTCAAGTAGCTTCTCATCATGCTTGGACTAAGAGCCAAATGCACCATCCTACCCACAGAGCCATCCATTAGCACAGCTCCTGTAACTTTAGCATTGTGCTAATATTTGTCGGCTACAGTGGGGTGGTGGGAAGGCGTTCTAGGCAAGATAAAAAGAGAAAATGTGGTGTGCAGGTCCAGGCAGGACTCCCTGCCACTTCCCATCCCCCCACAGCCCAAATCCTCAGACTCACAGGAAAGATCTGGAACTGAGTCTGTGATGGCAATTCTGCTGCCCGGAAGTCGGGGCCCATGGTGGGGCCACCTTCTTCTTTGTCCTCTTTGGCTAACTTAGTCTCCAGCGTTCTTAGTTCAGTTCCATTGTCAGGGTCCAGGCTCCCCTGAGGACATTGGAAGAGACCAAAGTTTGCCCCTGGCCTCCTCATTGTCCACCACCACCACTGCCCCAGGACTTTCCCTTGAAGCACTGTCCACTTCTCACTAACCTCTAGCATGGTGACATTGCGGCCAACGGTCACAGTGGTGGTGACGACCAAAGGTGTGGGAGTCGGAGGCAGAGTTGAAGCTGGTGTCTCTGTTTTGGGGATGTCGGTGAAGGTCTGCAGCAGGGACAGGAGTATCAGGCCTGGGGTCAGTCCAATAAAGGCAAAAAGAGGAGATAGACTCTGCCCCCCAGGAGTGCCTAGTCTGGGGAGGGAAACAAAGGAAGATTACCCCAAAATGCCAGAGGGGGTGTAATTAAGGTAGGGGGCTGGTGAGTGGAAGCATATGCTTGCTGACTAGACCAGAACAGCCAGCAGGGGGAGGCCAGCTCCCCCTGCTCCCCAGCAAGAGGAAGCCTCTTGTTTGGAGGAGGGGCAAGGTGGGGCCAGGTCTGGGAGACCTGGAAGGGGTCTCGCTCCAGAGCCTAGTGATCAGAGTTAAGGTCCAGTACTCAGGGCCAGACTCCTGGAAGCCTACCCTATGTGTCTTCTCCCAAGGCAGAGCTCAGTGGTCAGCCAGCCAGACCACAATCAGAGAGGCTTGGACAGCTGCAGAGGAATTTGGTCAAGGGCACAAAGAAGGTGGGAGAGGCCCAGGTGAGGGGCTGGGGCTGAGGAAGGAGTTGGGGAGGGGTTCTTTTTCTGAGTCTGAGTGATCATTTCTTTCTCTCCACCGATGCTGAGAACAGATGGAGTGCAATCAATGACTCTCCCCCAACCAGGGACCTCAGCCAATGGCGTGCACCAAGGATGCCTACCCAGTGATCCACCAGCTAATGATCCCCTATTAATGGCCTCCAATTATTCCTACAACGAGTGACCCATTATTAACTCCAGTAACTCCAATTAATGACCCCCATCAATAATCCCTGACTAATGATGCCCACTAAGGGACTTAACCAATGACCCCTCCAACTAATAACTCACATCATTGGCTTCACAGCAGTTATTCCCATAACCAGAGACTCATCAGTGGTCCCCCAGTCAATGGCCCCAACCAGTTATTCTCCCATCCAGTGACCTCCCCAACTAATGACCCCAACCAGTGACCTCCTCCACAATAAGCACTAGCTAGTGGCCCCTCAACTAATAAGCCCCACCAGTGACCCCTTAATTAATTATTTCCCTAACCAGTGATCCTCTAACAATGAACACTCATGAGTGAGCCCAACTATTACTCCCCAACCAATGACTCCCAAACAGTCATTTCACTAACCAATGACCCATCAATGACTTCCCAACTAAGTACTCACCAGAGACTCCCAAACCAATTATCTCAACCAGGATCCCTTGAAAGTCATTCCTTCAACTGATGATTCCAGTTGGTGACCCCACTAACACCTTTTAATCAGTGGTCCCCTACTGATGACCTACCTTCCCAACTGATGATACCCAGCAATGACCTTCTACCATTAACCCTAAACCAGTGATACCAGTAACACCAACAGTCGTCTCTATCAATGACTTCCAGCAATGATCTCCACCTAGGAACCTCCCAAACATCGACCTCAATCAATATCTCCCTGTAGTGACCCCCCAAACAGCAATCTCTTTCAGGGAAGCCAAATAATGCCCCCAAATTAGACTCCCCCAATGAATAACCCTCACCAATGGCCCCAATGAGTCAACCCCAAACAATGACACTCTAACTAATGAACCCATTATTCACCCCAGCTAATGGCTGCCCTTAGTAGCCTTCATCAAGAACCCCCTAATACTAAGATACTCATCTGGGTATGCCCCCTTCCTCCAGCCCCTAAAACTGGATGTTGGGGGGCAGAGATGGGAAAACTCATAAGACACTACCAGTCTCCGCCACACACACACACACACACACACACACACAGTTATGAGTCAGCTGAGAAAAGTCAAAGGTCAGGGATTGGAGACCAAAGGCAGAGAGCTTGGATGAGGCACCAGCAATTAGTGGGAATCAGAGACCAGAGGTCAGGCAAAGAGCAGAGGTGAGTGGCACCAGATCCCTTACCTGGTTCTCCAGGGAGCCAGGAGGTGGGCTTGGAGTCAAAGTTTCCTTGTTCTTCTTCTTCCTGCCCTTCCCCTTACGGCCTCGCCCTTTTTTCTTCCCTTTTCCCTTTCCCTTCCGTCGAGGAGGAGGAGTTTCTGGCTCACCCTGGGGAACCTGGGAAGAGGACCCCCATCAGGTCCAGAGCCCCTCAATGGAGGCTCCATTACTCCGTCATCCGGGACCATGCTAGCACATGGCCCATTGGTCCTATGTCTTGAAGCCAGGGCTCACTCAGCCCTGTGACCTAAGGTCAATCATATGATCTGAGGCTTGGAATCACTCAGTTATGTGACCTAGGTCAAGGTCACTCATGCTTAGGATAGTTTTGAGGGCAGGAGTCACTCTGTCCCATGGAAAGGGGTCAGAATTCACTCATTGCTGGGACCTGGAGCCAGGGATGACTCAGCCTGTGACCTCAGGACAAGTGCCTCACTCACCCTTGTGGTGACAGGGTCCAAGTTGTCACAGCCAGGAAGGTATCGCTCACAGGCCTGGAAGGCAGCCTGAGGATCTGGGCTTATCAGCAACTCCTGAATATCTCCCTGGGGAAAGGATGGGGGTCAGGGAAGGGAGCCACAGGCTGACTCTGACACCCCATCCCAAGCACCAAGGCTCCCTCTACCCAGAGCACCCTAAGTACAAAGAGGGGGTGGCCCCACCACAGCCCCAGCAATCCCTCTGCCCCTCAAAATGGAGAGGAGGAAGGTTCTATCATGATCACAACAAAGCACAACCGCAAACCATATTCCACAACATCTGTCATCAGAGACACATTTATTCCTTTGCTCTCAGGCACATGGTGACCCTCAATACATGCCAGGTGCCCTTCTAGGCTTTGGGGATAAGGAGGGGAACAGGACGGATGTGGCCCCTGGCCCACTGGGGGGGACACATATCACAACCACACACTGCACAGTCACCACACCAAAAACACCTCTGTCACCAGCCACCCAAAGCCATACCCTCACTCCCTCGCACTGCCAGCACCCAACATCACAACTGCCCGCACACAGTCACACGTCATTACAACCAATGCAGTCCCGCGTCACCAGCTTATTCTCCCCCCACGAGTCATGTATGCACCATCATGCATTATCGTTTTGTGGCTCTACAATCTCTCACACCATGAAGATACACACTGGACATCTCCCCTTTCCTATCTCTGCTCTACATCAGGCTGTGGACAAAACTCCCTCCCATCCTCTGCCTCGGTTTCCCCTATCACTGAAGCCCTACCTCAAAAGTCTCCTCCCCGAGGTCCTGGGTCCCCAACACAGTGAGTCCGGCTGTGCTAATGAATCGAGGCCCCTGGCCCAACGTGGGGGGCTGAGGCTCACAGTCGGCCACCAGAGTCACCATCCTGCCATCCACACTGACTGCCACACGGTGCCACCTGCAAGGGGACAGTCTCAGTGGGGGGTGCTTCTCACCCTGCTTCTCTCTGGACCCCAACTTTCCCTATACTCACCTGCCGTCCGTGAGGTTGACTCGCTGGGGGAGGGGGCTGAAGGAGTCCCCTAGGAGGCCCAGAGCTGGCCCCAGAGCCAGGCCCAGCTGCCGAGTACCGCCCTCATCATAAATGGAGAGAAGGACAGACTGGTTGGCTGGCTGGCCCCGCAGAGTGATCAGCACGGAAAAGTTCTCAGGAAACTGCCCATCTGAAGGGCCAGAGGGAAAGGGGCATCTTAGATGGCCTAGCAGTGACCCATGCTCCCAGAATGACCCCCCTCCCGCCCCTCCTGCCCTGACTCACCTGGAAAGAGCTCCCACGTGGGGATGCCAAGTGTGCTGACTTTGCCAACCCTGAATGCCCGGTCACCCTCCGGGGCCCTCTGGGGGCAGAGGCCGGGCCCCTCAAGGACCCCAGCCTGGCCCCCTCGCACTCCCAGAGCCTTCAGCACATCCACGGGGCCTGCTGTAGAGAGAAGCCAGGGCACTTAAAACAAACGCAGGACTCCAAGTGAGTAGCTCAGATTTGGGGAATTCGGCCTCCTGCTGTGTTTGTGGGTCAGGGAGAAGGAGCAGGCCTGGGACCTGCACCCATCTCCCCACCCCGCAGCTGTTCCGGCTTCCTCAGCCTGTTGACTCCTGTTTGGGTTTTTTGTTGTTTTTTTTTTTTCCCCTTGGTTTTTTGGTGAGGAAAAAAAAATGCTGACCTACTTCTGGGATGAATCAAGGCTTCCTGGCCTGAGCCCCAGAGCCAGACTGTCCCCCTCTCTGCACTTCCCCACACCAACTCCCTGGGGCTGCTTCCCCAGCCTGAAGCCCCCCCCCCAGGGGAAACCTACGGAGAGGAGGGGCTCCTAGTGTGTGTTTTTCCTCCACCTCCCTCCAACCTCGTCCTCTGACCACCACTTCCTCTGAACTCCTCCTCCCTGACCACCATCACCCATGATCTGTTCCCTTTCACCACGACCTCTCCTGACTTCTTCCTTCTGACCTCCTCCTTGATCACCAACACCCATGACCTCCTCCTTCTGCCTATCCCAGTCTCCTCTATCTGACCTGTGACCTCCCCATTTTATCACCCTCTCTGGCCTCCTCCTTATGACTACCTCGCTCTGATAACCTCCTGACCTCCTCCCTCTGACCCTATCCCTCTCACCCCAGGAAAGGAAGGAACTGGTCTAGACCCAGCCATATCCGAATCCAGGCCATCCTTCCAGCCCCACCCCACACAGCAGGCCAGTGCTAAGTGGAACCACATGGCTTGGGCAGGGGAGGGTGGGGGCTTCCCCTGGGCCCAAAGCCCCTGCCTGCTCTCCCCTCCCCCCAGCAGACTGTCCCACTGACCCCCTGACCCAGCCTCTTGGCAGGAGCCAGTTCTGTCAAATCTGCCCATGACCTCACCCTGGGGGCGGTTCTGGTGACCTCACCATTGGGAGTCAGGGTGGGGGGCCAGGCTTGGGGGAGACAGGGGCTTGGATGAGGGACCCCCATCCAGCTCCTCCTGGGTCAGATCCTTCATTCTCTAAACCTTAAGAACCCCTATTTCAGCCTCAGCTCACTCTTGCCCCCAACCTCCTGTTCTTTCTTTCTTCTCTCCCCCTCCCTGCCCTCTCTCTGTGTCCCACTTTCTCTGCTGATCTTTCCAGGTCCCTCTCTGCGTCCAACTCTGAATCAGTCTCTCTCTCTCTCTCTTACTTCCTAACTCTCTCTGTCTATTGGTATTTCATATATATATATATATATCTGTGTGGATTACTCTCCCCATCCTTCTCTCTCTCTCTCTCTCTCTCTCTCCATCCACGCCCCCATTTCTGCCACTACCACCAGCCCCCACTCTAATTGCGTGTTCTCTGGCTGGGCTGTTATTAAGAGGTATTTGGGTTACAGTCCCCTGGGACTAGGATCTGAGCTCCCAGGCTCTGTCAACCACAAGGGTCACTCCCCCACGGAATGATCATCCCAGCTGCCACCTCTCCAAGCTGGAGCCCAGTGGACGGCTGAGATCCATGACCCCATACAGTGTGGCTCTCCCCTCACCCAGACCCCTGTCTCTATGCTGTGGGAAGGCATATCCTCTCTACCAGCTTCTCATTCACATTGAAAAAGTCCTTCCCAGCACCTAACCCAAATGTCTCCTGCTTCAATCTTGCATCTCCTCTGTAATGACCTTTCAGAAACTGACTGCCCTTTCTTTTCATGGCTGGCTTTGTGACAAGGAGACACACAAGAGGCATTGAGTCCTGCCTGCAGGGCCAGAGGGTGGGGGTCTGCCAGGGACCCAGGCTGACCTCCCCCCACACTCTCCCTCGTGCTGGTCCGGGCCCCAGGGAGATGTTGGATGGGGTCTAGGATATGAAAGGAGGCAGGCAGGGACTAGGCTACGCATGGTTGGGATCTCAGAAAGGTAGGAGAGCATAGGTGTGAGTGTGTGTGCCATTGTATACGTGCGTGAGATTGTGCAAGTGTGTGCGTGACTCTATATGGGCCAGGGAATGGCTGAGCATGTGATTCGTAGATATGTCAGTGTGTGCCGAGTACTTGGCCGCCAGTGGAGAGACTAGGTGCAGTTGTTCGGTGAGTGGCTGGACGTCCATGTGGGCTGGGGTCCTGGCAGTGAGCAGGTGAGTCTGTGACTATAACAGATCAGACTGGAGATGGGGGAAAGTGGTTATACGTGAAAGTGTGGCCACGTCGGCAAGCGGGTGACTGGTTGTGAGTGCTGACAGGGTTGCGTGGATAGCAGTGGAAGCCTGTGCTGGAGCTGCAAGGCGTAGGAGGGTGACAAAGGCTGTGACCCTGTGGCGGGTGGCTGCTGGGGTTGCCTGGGGCGTGGGCACCCGTGATTAACATTCCTGGTTTCCCCGAGGGCTTATATTCTGAATGGATGCCTGAGATTGCACGACTGTGTGGATGTGTGAGCATGGGAATGGGACATGGGCCAGTTTGGGACAATCCACGTGAGCAGGCACCTCCCTGGACTCCAGAGAAAGTGAGAAAGTGTAGGACGGTGTCTGCGTGCGGGCGGGCGTGTGTGTGTGTGTGTGTGTGTGTGTGTGTGTGTGTGTGTGTTGGGGGGCTGAGTTCACATAAGGGAGGGATTTCCAGAAGGGCCTAAAGCCCAGCCTCTCTCAGACCAGGGATGCCACTTGAGGGACCATGACCTTCCCAAACCCCTGGGCGACCCCAACCCCGAACCCTGCGGGGCGGAGCGCGGCGTCCAGCCAGAAGCGCGCAGCTGGGCGTGCGTCAGCGCTGACTCACTCGTCCGGCGGCCCCCGGGACCCCTTGAGGCCCCTGAGAAATTCCTCAGGAAAAACACCCGCGGCTCGCTCAGCTGGGGGGAACAACTTCCACTTCCGCCCCCGCCCGCGCTCCGCCCCGCCCCGCCCCGCGCCCCGCCCCGCCTCGCCCCTCACCGCGGCCCTCCCGAGGCCCTGTCCATGGTGCTGATCGCGGCTCTGGGGAGAGCGGGGTGGGGGGAGGGGAGAAGTGGGGGCAGAGGAGGTGGGGGCGCGCCAATAGGAGGCAGAGGAGGGAGAGGAAGAATAGGATAAAGCCATTAGGGGAGATGCAAAGGAAACTCTGAATCCCCGATTAGCCCCCTCCCATACTCGCCCCCACTCACCATCACCCCCAGAATCATCCACTCACGTCCTCATGGGCCATTATTTACACCCCCAAATCACAACCGAACCCCTCATCGGGTCACCCAAAGACAATCACACGCGTAACACACGATTATTCTCTAAGTCAGCCCTACACAGACACACCCACAACTCACGATCACACACTTGGCCAGGGATCACCCATTACACATATTCATACAATAATCGTCAACTCCCACACACAGTTTCACTTCAAATGCCCTCGCACACATTGCTACACACACACCTATAAATTGCATTCATTCCAACGCATCCACCAGTAAAACTCGGTCACACGTCTCCCCCCTCCCCGCAGCTGTCACACCCACAAATCGCCCAGAGTCGGGTACGCGCGCGCAAACAGAGCGCCCTAGCCACGCGCAACACTCACGCCCCCCTCGCACAGCCCCCATTCCTGACTCCACCCCATCTTTTGGGAGCTCTCTGATCCTGCCCTCCGGATCGTATTCTTATCTCCTTCTTTCCGGCTCACCGGCCTGCGTCCGGAGAAGAAGCTGCAAAGAAGCCAGAAGCAGGCAGAGGCCGGCCGGCGGCTGGCCCAGGCCTCGGCGACTCCCCATCCCGGCGGGGCCCACACGCAAGGCGGGGACCGGCCGGGGCGTCTACGGGGCGCGGCGACTCCTCAGGCTCAGTGCACCAACTCGCCGCGGCCGGCTCCACTCGGGATCGGCGGGAGACTGCAGGAGACCCCGCCCTGGCCTCGCCCTGCTCTCCAGCGCCCGGCCGGGCGGGGCTCGCTGGAGGAGGGGGGGTGGCTGACAACTGGTGGGGGAGTTGGGAAAGTTTGTGCTGAGTGCTGATTGGCCGGCTAGGGCTGGAGCCCTGGGCCGGGAGCGGGGGCCCTTCTTGCCCCACCCCACAGTGGAGGAAAAGGGTCACTTTCACCCAGCCTTAGAATTCGGGGTCCCAGACTTACCCCAAACCCTTTACTCCTAAAAGACTCCCTCAAAAGAGATCTTAGCCTCATTCGAAACTGCAGCCTCCATCCAGGCCCTGGAATTAAGGCTTTATACAGCTTTATACCAAATATTTTCTGTCTCACCCAAGCCCCCAGAAGGGGTCCCAGCCTGATGCCAAATTTTCATCCACTTGCTTTACCCCAGTGGCTTAGCCACACAATGGAAGTTACCAGCTTCACCCCAAGCCTTCCCTTCTGGTCACTAAATAAAGAATCCTCATCCTACCCCCAACCTCACACCAGATTACAAAATGGTGTTCCCAGCCTTACCCCAAACCCTCATGTCTCCACCCAAATTCCAGAATTGGATGTCCTGTCCTCACCCCCAAACTTTTGACACGGATTTCAAAACACAGTTCTCAATTTCTCCCAAACTCTTAATCTTCAAATAAAAGGTCCCATTTCCATCCCTAGCCCTCTTCTCCCCTCTCCGTGATTCAGGTCCCCAGATGGATGTCTTAACCCCAATTCCAAATCTTCACATATGCCCCCATTAAATGGGGAAGTCTGGCCCTACTTCAAAGCAGGGCACCACCTTAGGGAGAGGTGGATACCTGCCATTCCTGGGGTGAGGTAGAGCTGCCCCTCACCCTACTGGGACCCCCCACTGTGAAGATCCCCCCCCCCCCAGGTGGTCACATGGAGCTGTCTGTGCAATTGAACAAGCACAGACTTGTGGAATCTGAGGGAGCTTCTGCAGGGAGGAACCTAAGGGGCGTATCCTGGGCCCTGAACTGCCCCATCATGGGGAAGAGGGAGAAGCCGGCAGTGTCTCCCTCCCAGACTCTGGCTCCATGGACAAAGAGTGTCTGTGTCTCTAGAGAGGAGGGGTGGAGCCCCATCTGGCCTGAGGGTGAAAAGGGGGCTGTGGGGTGGGGAGAAGAAAGGGAATCTCCCCAAACTGCTCCTCCTCCTCCCTCCTCAGGGACCTCAGAGGCCAAGACTTCTCCTGCTAAAAGATTCTCATAGAGTGCCCTGCCCTGCCTTGCTGGGAGGTTCTTCCTAGTCTACCCCCATCATCTGACCTATCTATGCCTATTCTCATCTTTGAAAGGAGCCTTCTGGGACCACACTCTCTGCCACTTTCTCTCACTCTCTCCCTCCCATCAGAGATTCTCTGCCCAGAATCGACAGGAAGAGAATGCCTCTGCTAATTCCCCCAGCCCTGAATGATTTACAATCATAATAAAAAAGACCCTAGTTGTGAGTGTAGCAGTGAGAAAAAATTTTTAACAGATAAAGGAAGAGAGGCTATTTTGAGGTTAAAAGATTTCCCCCTGCCCCCAGCTGCCTGCCCAGGGTCAGTTCAGAATTGGTGTCTTCTGGGGCCCCTTCACCTTGCAGGGGAAAGGTGAGAGAGTGTCTAGGAGGTTAGGGGATGAGGCAAGGATGGGTGGCGGAGTCAGGTGCTGGCCAGCAGAGGTCACCCATCCCGGGAGGGAGCAACATGGCCGACGCGCCCCGGAGTGTACTGATCTCAGGCTGCTCCTCGGGAATTGGCCTGGAGCTCGCAGTGCAGCTGGCTCATGACCACGAGCAGCGCTACCAAGGTTAGAGGCCCAGGGTGGGGCTGGGAGGGGCAGGGGTGGGCATTCTGAAGACCTTCAGCCCTCCGGGCACCATTTCCACTAGCCCATCCCATCAGCCGTATGTGTGGATTTGAGGAGGACCCAGGACACATGGAGGCCCCCTTCCCACCTCTGCTCATGAATTATCCCCTCATCTAACAAATATTTCTTGTGCACCTACTGGGTGCCAGGCACTGTTCTAGGTGCTGGAAACACAGCTGTGAACAAAACAGACAAAAATCTCTGTCCTCAGCAGTGGTGTAGTGAGGGAGGGGAGTGAGGACAGACAATAAACAGATTTTTTAAATTATATAATATTTCTAATGCTAATAAGTGCTAAGAAGCTAAGTAAAGTAAGGGTGGAGTATGGTAGGAGGTGGGGGGTAGGTGATATTTTTTAAAAGGCTGGTGGGGAGGTTTTCCCTAAGGTCCCACCTAGGCATTCCCTAGGACTCCCGTCTCCCACCTTTCCCCAGATTATTGCTCCAAGATAAGCCTCTTAAGTGGCCCTGACCTTGGGGGCTTAAGGGGGACCTCTAAATCTAGGGACTTAGCCTCCTGCAACTCTAGAGTAGATTGCCTCAGTCTGCACTCCACCCATGGGAACCTCTGACCCAGAGCAGGCTGGAGCTGAAGTGGGCAAAGGGCTTCTACTTAAGAGGAGGTTGCAAGGGGCAAGGGCATTGCCCCAGTTGGCAGAGCTGCTTCTCCCAGCCCTCTGCCCTCTGTCTTAGAGACACACACAGCTTTGGATGGGACAGACCGAGTGCCAGTGCACAGGGAAGCAATTGTGCTGTGCGTGTCCCTGTGGAGAGGCAGATGAGTATATAAAACTGAAGGATGTTTATTGAGTGCTTACAATGTGCCAGGTTCTGACCTAAGTGTCGTGCATCTAGTAAGACATTTAATTCCCATATCATCCCTATGAGGTGGCCACTAACATTAGCCCCATCTTAGAAACGAGGAAACTGGGACTCAGAGTCCCAAAGATCCTTGCCCAAAGTCACCCCACTGGAAAGTGGCAGAGCCTGGATTTGAGCCCAGGCAACCCACCCTCTGGGACTACAATTGTCACTGTATGTAGATGTATGTGCTCCCGTTCATCTGTGCAACACCCGTGAATCACACAGGCCCACAGACTATATGAACATGGCCCCCAGTGCTATGTATGTGTGATTGTGGTACATGCATGAAGGATACAAACATGTATACAGGGGTTTGAGCTCAGCACTCCAACAAACCCAGGTTCAAATTCCAGTTCTAACACTTACTAGTGGTGGGACAGGCAAGGAACTTCATTTCGCTTAGCCTCAGTGTGTTAATCTCTATGATAGGGATAGTAATTTTACCTACTTATTCTGGTAACTTATTCTGGTAACTATTGCTAAAGAACAAATCATTCCCAAATTTCTGGTGTAATAGAACAATGGTAATCCTCTACCTCTCATGGTTTACAAAAGTCATAAATTTGGAAGGGGGTAGCTAGGTAGTTCTCGCTCAGGGTCAAAGGCTACAACTGGAATAGTAGGGGCTAGTCACAAGCCTGGGCAGGCATCTCTCCTCCTTTTAATAATGTCAGGTCTTCTCCGTGTGGTCCTGACATGGACTACTTGTCAGGCTAGCTTGGGTTTCCTCCCAGCATGGTGGCCTCAGGATAGCTGGGCTACTACAAGGTGGCCGAGGATTTTAAGAATGAATGTTACCAAAAAAAAAAAAAAAAAAAAAGAATGACTGTTACAGCAAACAACGCAGAAACTGCAAGACTTTTTCTGACCTAATCCCAGAAGCCACACAATGTTACTTTCACCGTGTTCTGTTAATTCCCAGCTAGTCATCAGATTCAAGGAGAGGGAAATGAGATTTCATGTCTTGAGGGGGAGCAGCAAAGTTCTCAAAGAGCATACATGATGAAAGATGTTGTGGCCATCTTTGGAAAATAAGCCCGTTGCCTAATCATAGGGTTCTCATGAGGATTAGAGACAATGCTTATAAAAGTGTTTAGCACAACGTTTGGCACAGAGTAGATATTCAATAAATTGCCAGTTCTGTGGATGATGTAGATGTGGCTATTTGTATTTCCATGTACACACAATGCACATATATAGACCCTAAATGTGTATGCATTTCCTTTCTCAAGGCAATATGTTCTATATTTATTTTATTGCCTTACTTACTGGACTATAAATTCCGTGAAGGCAGGGACTTTGTCCATCTTATTTCATTCAGTAGTCTCAGGACCTAGAATAGGGCATAATGTGTACTAACTAAGTACATGCTCAGTAAATGTTGGATGGAGAGATGGAGGGGTGGAGAGATGGAGGGGTACAGTGATGGAAGGATGAATGAAAATGCATGTAAATGTATGTACACAATATGCATTTGTGGTTGTTAGTAAACGTAGGTGTGTAAACCTGTGGGTCTCCATCCCTCTGTGACTGCTCATGCAATATCATGGAGCTATGTAAGTGAATGCACAGGGGAAAGGAATGCAGTGCTTGCCCCAACTCTACTTTCTGTCCCCAGTGGTGGCCACCATGAGGGACCTGGGAAAGAAGGGGACACTGGAGGCAGCTGCTGGGGAAGCTCTGGGGCAGACCCTCACCGTGGCCCAGCTGGACGTGTGTAGTGACGAGTCAGTGGCCCAGTGTCTCGGCTGTATCCAAGGAGGGGAAGTGGATGTGCTGGGTGAGACTGAGCAGCCCCTGGGGTCACCCTCCCTTCCCTGACCTAAGCACAAATCCTCATTACAGTGAATCCTCTCCAGTGTCTGAGTACCAGCCTTCTTGCTTCACCAGCAACCTCTAGCCCTGGACAGAAGGGGTAACAAACTGGCTAAAAGCCCAGGGTACCAGTTTATTAGGATTACAAGAAATAAACTGAGTCCCGGGGGTAGGGTGGATTTTATTGACTAGAACATCTCACATTTGGGGAAAACCATACATAGTTGGAGAAGTTACTTTGATGAGTCATTTGGGGAAGGGAGCATGATAAAGAAGCATCACATGATCCCTCAAAGACCTTCTAAGGAGGGTGGGTGTGGCTGTTTTGATGCAAATTGGGGTCAGAGCTGAATTGCTCTTGCATTAAGGGGAGGCTGCTCCCAGCCTAACCTTAACCCAGGGTTCAGGGTCCCCATAACAAATGCTAAACTATATGTAAAGATCATCAGGGCTCCACAATTGTCCACTCAAGATACTCTGGACTGGCCCTGAATTTGGAGTAGGGGATGGGATAATTCAGGGAGTGTCCCTTAGAGGAGTGACACTAGAAGGGTTGGGGAGGGACCTCAAAGTAACCTTCAGTCCCCTCCTTAGTGAATAATGCTGGAGTGGGCCTGGTGGGGCCCCTGGAGGGGCTCAGCCTAGCTGCCATGCAGAACGTCTTTGATACCAACTTTTTCGGGGCTGTCCGTCTGGTCAGAGCTGTCCTTCCTGGAATGAAGAGAAGGCGAAAGGGACACATTGTGGTGGTCAGCAGTGTCATGGGGCTGCAGGGTAAGCCGTGGGGACCCACCCCTGGGAATCCTCCTAGCATCTGACCCTCCCCAGGCTGGAAGAATGGCAAATAGGTTTTTGCTCGTATTCCAAATGAGCCTGTGTTGAGAAGGATTCTGAAGCTCTATAGGAAACATTTCTGGATTAGATTATGTCTGCCATGCTGCAAGAATTAAGCAGTAGTGTTATAAATGCTGCCAACAGCCACCCACATCCAGCATCAACCCTACTTCTGGACACCTCTAAGCCCAACACAGGGCTCGAACTCACAACCCTGAGATGAGGACCTGAGCTGAGATCAAGATTCGGACGCTTAACCGACTGAGCCATCAAGGTGCTCCAGAACTCCTTTCCTGTAACATTTTCTTAACAAATACCTCTAACCAAGCCCCAGAGACGTCTAGCTTTGGGGCTCTGAGGTTCTGCAGAAAAAGAGAGCAGTGATTGTTTAGTGATATCTGCTATGAGCCTACTACGGAGGCCACCTATTTGCCATCCATGCTCTTGGGTCTTTCCTCCTGGAACCCCTCTAGATTCCCTTCCTCCCCCTGGAAATTCCCTGGGATCTGCCCTTACCTCCTCAGCAGCCCCCTGAAGAATCCACCGTATCTGGTTTTGTTTGTTCTTTTAAGAATCCACCTTATTTGTTACCCGCCCCCCCCCCACCATGGAGAATCTGTAACTACTACTCAGTCCCATCCCTTTGGCCCCTCTTCCTGCTGTGCCTCCTGACCTCAGGAGCCACATTCACTGAATAAGGACATAAGAACCCTGCTGAATAAGACTTGCCCCCAGGGACCCTGGCAATCCTATGCTCAAGTGACCCAGAGGTTTGGAGGATGGACGGAAGGAGGGTTTTCCAGGGCTAAGGGCAAATGGAGCATGTGAAGAGGCAGCACATAGCCCCCCAAGAAAACCTTATCCTGAGCATATGAGCTCATCCTTCAACATATGCTCCCATCATATGTACCTACATTCATCATGTTGGCCCTAGATTTCCCCCATTCTGATCTTTAAACCCTCTTTGCTCTATCTCCCGAAGACCCCATGTCCCTCTGGACCCACAAGCCTATCGCCCAGACCCCAAAGGGCCCAACCTCCTCCAACCCTCTCAGGTGTCGTGTTCAATGAAGCCTATGCAGCCTCCAAGTTCGCCCTGGAGGGGTTCTTCGAAAGTCTGGCTGTCCAGCTGCTGCAGTTCAACATCTTGTGAGGCGGGTATTTGGGTAGTGAAGGGGGAGGAATGGGAGACAGTGGTGGAGAAAGATGAGGGAAGGGGAGGTGGTGAGGGGAAGTGGGCTGGGAAGGCGGTGATGGTGGGAAAACAAGGCAGTGGTGGGAAAGTGGAATCAGGAATGAGGGAAATGGAGTTATGGGAAGAGGGTAGAGCAGTACGGGGGATGGGCAGTGGAGGAGCTGGGGGAACCAGGAAGGATGACGTAATGATGAGAGAAATGGGGGGAGAGAGGAGGAGAGGGACCGAAATGGGGCCAAGAGTGGGTTGGGGTACCAGACCCCCTTCCCCTACTGATGTCCCCAGCATCACCCTGGTGGAACCTGGCCCGGTGATCACTGACTTTGAGGGGAAGCTCCTGGAGCAGGTTTCCACAGCCGAGTTCCCAGACACTGACCCCGACACCTTGCACTACTTCCGGGATTTCTACCTCCCTGCGTCCAGGGAGCTCTTCCGCTCTGTAGGACAGAGCCCACAGGATGTGGCCCAGGTAAGTGGGGAACCCAGAGTCCCAAGACATGGCTCAGGTATGTGAGGGTGCTCCACCCTGCAAACCCCACCTCCCTGAATCCAAGGTCAGGGCTCCACCCCATAGGTCATTGTCAAGATCATCAGTTCGACCAGACCACCCCTGCGCCGACAGACCAATGCCCGCTACACCCCGCTGACTGCGCTCAAGGCTGTGGACCCCTCAGGCAGCCTGTATGTACGCACCACCCACTGTCTGCTCTTCCGCTGGACACGCCTTCTCAACCTTGGCCTTCGGTGTCTGGCCTGTGGCTGCCTCCGCTTCCGAATATGGCCCCGGTGAGCGGAGCCTCACCCAACCCTCCCCACCTCTGAACAGCCAGGCAGTACAGACTCTTCCCTCCTTCCTTCCTTCCTTCCTTCCTTCCTTCCTTCCTTCCTTCCTTCCTTCCTTTCTTCCTTCCTTTCTTCTTTCCTTCAGCAAACTCTGCCTGACCCACTCTGTGCCTGGGCATTGCTGGGACCCCAGAAATTCCTCAGCATCCATGCACACACACCCCCATGGTCAGGGCTGGGGCAGAGAGAGGGACCCTTGGACCCTGAGCTGAGGAGTCCAGAGTAAGTAGCTGAAGCTATGTCTGAGAAGGCAAGGGAGGCTTCCTGGAGGAGGCAACATTGTTGCTGGACCTTGAAAGATGAGATAGACTGCCTCATTCAACCTCTGGATTTTATTATCTTGGGCCTGGGAATATAAGGATGATCTAAAACCCCTTCCACATAGAACTGAGTTGACTAAGGGGTCTTCAGACTTTTCTGGTCACACACTCCCTCAGCAAAATGTTTGTGTACTCTTCAGTAGTGCATGTATATTTTTTTCATAAAATACGTATTTGTAACCACTAGCAATCACTATATTAAATACTTAATAAAGCTCAATTTCTTATGTCTAAATAAAAAATTAGAAAACAATAAGGTTCACTTCACACACATTAGAATGGCTAATAAGTAAACCAAGCAAAATAACAAGTATGGGTGAGGATGTAGAGAAACTGGAGCCCTTAGGCACTGCTGGTGAGAATGTAAAATGGTGTAGTCACTATAGAAAATAGTGTAGTAGTTCCTCAAAAAAATGAAACAGAATTATCATGTGACCCAGCAATCCCATTCCTGGGTATTAACCAAAAGAATTGAAAGCGGGGTCTCGGGGCACCTGGGTGGTGCAGTCGTTAAGCATCTGCCTTCGGCTCAGGTCATGATCTCAGGGTCCTGGGATCGAGCCCCGCATCGGGCTTCCTGCTCGGCGGGAAGCCTGCTTCTCCCTCTCCCACTCTCCCTGCTTGTATTCCCTCTCTCGCTGTGTTTCTCTCTGTCAAATAAATTAAATCTTAAAAAAAAAAAAAAAGAAAGAAAGAAAGCAGGGTCTCAAAGATCATATTTGCACACCCGTGTTCATAGCAGCATTATTCACAATGGCCAAAAGGTGGAAGCAATTCCATCCATGGGTCCATCAACAGAAGACTGGATAAACTCAATGAGGTATATCCATACGATGGAACATTATTCAGCCTTAAAAAGGAGGTTAATTCCAACACCTGCTGCGACATGAATAAACCTTGAGGACCTTATGCTCAGTGAAATAAGCCAGACAAAAAAAGAGCAGATATCGTCTGATCCCACTTCGATGAAGTTCTTAGAGGAGTCAAATCCACAGAGACAGGAAGTAGAGATGCGGGGAGCCAGGCAGGGTGGGGTGTAGGGTCAATGTTTAGTGGGGAGAGAGTTGCAATTTTGCAAGATAAAGAGTTCTGTGGGTGGATGGTGGTCGTGGCTGCACGACAGTGTGAGTGGACTCAGTACCAATGAACTATACACTCAGAAATGGTCGAGATGGTAAATTGTGTGTTTTGTATATTTTATCACAATTAAAAGTTTTTAAAAAGCAACAGGGGTCCAAGTTTCTTGGCCCTCGTGTGGAGAGTTTGGAAGCAAATGGACTCTGAGTGTAAACCTGGGTGTAAATGACCCTGCCTCTTGTTCACGGGGTGACCCTGGGCAGGTGACTTCCCGGTGTCATCTTCCGGAAAGGGGAGCTAATGATAACAGCGCTGAAATGACAGGAGAAGCATCCTGCACTGTTTTTCCATTTCACTTGGAGCTTTTGGTGTGGTTCGTGTTTAGCTATCACCTTGGAATGCCAGGCTCCAGGCGAAGGAGTTTTAATTAATGTTTGCTCTTGCAGCCTTGTTAGATAGAGGCACTCAGAACCTGCCCAGTTCATAAATGAGGAAACGGAGGTTGTCCAGAGCAGAGGGGAGGGGCAGGGATCATGTCTAGGTCTGTCCAACTCAGTTTATGCTGGTCCTTAGGGGTCTCTAGTAACCGCTTCTAGGAAAAGAGAAACTGAGTCCAGGGCCCGCGAAAAAGGTCTCTGAGTCAGTGCAGAGAGGCAGGGGCTACTTAATATTTTTGGTCAAATGAACCCCTCCGTTCTCCTCCCCGACAATGGATTTTTGAAGCAGTGTTGGAATATCTGCAAAAGAATATATGAAAATAGGGGCGCCTGGGTGGCTCAGTCGGTTGAACGTCTGCCTTCAGCTCAGGTCATGATCCCAGGGTCCTGGGACCAAGTTCCGCATCAGGTTCCTTGCACATCAGGGAGCCTGCTTCTCCCTCTGCCTGCCACTCCCCCTGCTTGTACTCTCTCTCTCTCTCTCTCTGGCAAATAAAATAAAATCTTAAAAAAAAAATGTTAAAAAGAGTGTATGAAAATAGATCATGATGATGGTTGCCCAGCCTTGTGACTATACCAGAAGCACTGAATCGTGCTCTTTAAAATGGCAAATTTTATGGTGTATGAATTATATCTCGATTTGAAAATTAAATACATTTTTTTGGAAGAGTATATGAAGCACACATGTGCAAGAGGTCTTTGGATTGCCAATAGGAGGCCTTAGCGGGAGAGGGGAGGCTGGGAGGAGAAAGACCAGAGTTTTTCTCCCCCAGGCTCCCTCCGTGGGGGTCACTGTGTGTTAGCAGCATCTCTCCATCCATCCGAGGCCCCAGCTCCAGTTTCTGAAAACAACTCCCTCCCTTTGTCCCTTTCAGCCAAGGATGGTGACAGGACCCCACAATTGCCATCAGCATGACACTACACTATCTTCCCTAGGGATACACACCTTCTATCTTCACCCTTACGATTGTCCCTGTCTTCACTGATCCCCAAATTACCCACTTTTATTTTATTTATTTGTCAGAGAGAGAGAGAGTGAGTGAAAGAGAGAGTGCACAGGCAGGGGGAGCGGCAGGCAGAGGGAGTAGCAGGCTCCCTGCTGAGCAAGGAGCCCGATGTGGGGCTCGATCCCAGGACCCTGGGAACACAACCTAAGCCAAAGGCAGATGGTTAACACACTGAGCCACCCAGACATCCCTAAATAAATAAAATCTCAAAAGAATTAAAAAAACAAATTATCTTCTTGCTAAGAAGGAAAAGCCATCACAGTCACCAAAAGCGAGGCCAAATTCGATATTTACAGGTGGGGCATACAATATTCCAAACCCTATACTTGTAGACTCTTGGTGTGAGAAAATACCTGGGCTTCTCTCTCAGATTCTCTTGCAGCTAGGGAGTGAGCCTGTGACCCGGATTCCATTCAGCAGATGTACAGATTTAGATTTAAGAACCCACCACCCAAAGGAGGAGGCATCAGGAAAAGGAGGTAGCGGAAGGGACAGGGGCATTGCGAGTGTCCAGGGTTGTCAGCGAAAAAGCCAGAGCTGCTGCCTGGTCTTAGCTGCTGGCCTGCACCCTTCCTTTGCCCCTTTCCATCTTCGAGGGCTGGTGATTTCATTAGCCACCAATATCCACCGGATAAATTCCTTTGCAGCTTAAATCACCCTGAGTCAGCTTCTGTTGCATACAAGGAAGAATCATCACCAATCCAGATGGCATCATAAAAGCAAATTCAGTGGAGGAGGGAGGACTGTTATTATGGTCTAGTGGGATGCTATTGCCGACCAATAGAAATTGGCCAACATTCAGAAAGTGATGAAGACGCACGAACCCTTGTTCTTGATTTCTTACACTCCCACCTGCCCGTTGGTATTCCCCATCTTCGCAAAGATAAGTGCGTTTTAGTTGCTCATGCCAAAAATCTTGGAGTCATCTCTACTTCCTCTCTCTCATACCTCACAGCTAATCAGATCTTGTTCACTTGACCTGCAAAATATATTCAGAACCAACCCTTTCACAACACCTCTGGGTCCCCACCCTAATCCAACCACCATCATTTTTCAGCTGGGATATTGCACCAGTCCCCTCCCCACTCCCGCTTCCTGTCTTGCTGCCCTCTACAATCCACTCTCCACACCACAGCCCAGAAGACCCTTGAAAAACAGCTTTTGAATTGATTAAATGCTCAGTGTTTTTAAAAATCAATATATATGTGTATATGTACATATAAAAGAATATTTTAAAAGCAATTCTGCCAGCCTCCTCTTTCCCTCAACTGCCCAATCCCTGACCCCCCCAACCTCAAGTTACCTATCCAGATTTTCTTTCTGATTATACCAGAAAAAAAAAAAAAAAAACTGATAAATGGATAAGCAAACTGTAGTATATACATACAAAGGAATGTTTTGTATGTATAAAAAGGAAGGAGAAAGACCAGAGTTTTTCTCTGTATAAAGAAAAGGAAGAAAATTCCTTCCAACCTTAAAAAGGAAGAAAATTCTGGCAGATGCTACAACAGGAATGAACCTTGAAGGCATTATGCCAAGTGATATAAGCCAGACACGAAAGGACAAATACATTACAGGATTTCGTTTATGTAAGGTACATAGAATATGCAAATTTGTAAACAGAAAGTAAAACAATGGTTAACAGAGGCTTGTGGGGATGAAAATGGCAAGTTAGTGTTTTATGGGGACAGAGTTTCAGTCTGGAAAGACGGAACATTCTAGAGATGGATGGTGGGGATGGTTGCACAGTGATGTGAATGTGTTTGAAAGCATTCAACTGCACACTTGAAAATGGTAAGTTTCATGGTGTTCGGATTTTACCGCAATTAAAAAAAAATAAATATGGAGTGTTTTATTTTTCTTATTTTTAAAAAATATTTTATTTATTTATTTGACAGAGAGAGACACAGCGAGAGAGGGAACACAAGCAAGGGGAGCGGGAGAGGGAGAAGCAGGCTTCCCGCCGAGCAGGGAGCCCAATGCGGGGCTCAATCCCAGGACCCCGGGATCATGACCAGAGCCAAAGCAGACGCTTAATGACAGAGCCCCCCAGGCGCCCCCAATACGGAGTATTTTAATGGAAAAACAGAATATATAGGTACCTACACATGTGTATATACATATGTTTATTTATTTAACTTTTCAGGAAAAGCAGCATACTATACACCTAAATGCAAACTTTAGTTCCTTCCTTGAATATGTCTTAGAAGTGCTTCCGTATCAGCCCAAGCAGACCTCCTCATTCTTTTGCACAGCTGCAATATATTCTATTGCATACATGGACAATGATTTATGCAACTGGTCCTGTACTGAGGAATCTTTGGGCTCTCTCCAATCTTTTCCTATTATATAAACGGCTGCAATGACTAACCTTGTGTGCATACATCATTTCACACATGTGCAAGTGTTTCCGTCATGGGATTACTTGGCCAAAGAAACTATGCATTTGTCATTTTTATGAACATTATCAAATTCAGCTCTATTGGGAAGGACTAATGTCCATATGTTAGCACGGTCACTTCCCCACAGCCTCACCACACTGCACATTATTAGTCATTTTGGCCATTCTAATGAGTAAAAATTACTATCTCTTATTTCTCTCATTTTAACTTGCATTTCTCTATTATGAGTGAGGTTGACTGTCTTTTCATATGTCAAAGAACCTTTTGTATTTCATTTTTTGTGAACATTCTGACCACATGTTTTGCTCAAGTTTTTCTGTTGGATTGTTTATCTTTTTATTATTAATTCCTAGAAACTCTTTACATATTATGGCAATTAGGGAGACTGTAATATGAAGTGCACTTTTCCCCTAATTTTTCAACTTTTCTGTGGCGTATTTGGCCTTATTTTTATGTTATGGAACTATTCATCCTTCTCATTGTTGTTACCTTTGGATTTCAAGTCAGAGTAACAAAGGGCCTACCTAGAATAGTTCTGTTAAAACAGAAAAATAATGTCACTCTTCTTTTCAAAATTCTCCAATGGTTCCCCCTCTTACTTAGACTCAAATCCACAACTAGGAGGCCTCCTACATGATCTGATCCTTCAATATTAATCTCAAATTATCTCCTACTCTTTCCATTTCACCCACTTTGTTCTAGGAACACTGACCTCCTTACTATGTCTTAAATACTCCATGTACATTCCTTTTTTTTTTTTTTTAAGATTTTATTTATTTATTCGACAGAGAGAGACAGTGAGAGAGGGAACACAAGCATGGGGAGTGGGAGAGGGAGAAGCAGGCTTCCCACTGAGCAGGGAGCCCAATGTAGGGCTCCATCCCAGGACCCTGGGATCATGACCTGAGCCGAAGGCAGACGCTTAACAACTGAGCCACCCAGGCACCCTCCATGCACATTCCTACTTCAGGGCCTTTGTATTTGCTGCCCCATCTGCTAGAACGCTTTTCCCAGATAGCCACCTGGCTCCTTCCTTCAGTTCACCTTCTCAGAGAGGCCACAAGATAGTACCCTGTCACTCCGCCCCCTGAACCTGCTTTATTTCTCATCACCGGACATATATTAGTTATTTGGTTTTTGCTTGTGTCCCTCCCGACTAGAATGTCAGCTCCATGGGGAGAAGACTGTCATCTGCTCGACTACATCCCCAGCACCTACAAGAGTATGTGGCACAAGGTAGATATCTGCATATCTGGCAAACGAAAGAATGAGTGAGTAAATGAATGCATCGAAATGAGGTTCTCCATGGCCTAAGGAGAGGGATTTCAAGACCCTTTCCTCACTACTCCCCAAATCACCATGCTCCACCCCCTTCCAGGTCTCTGCATGGGCTGTTTCCTCCCCCAAAACAAAACCATCTTGCTGTCTCCCACCCCTAATCCTTCACCTGATTACCCTTACTTTTCTAAGACTTTCGGGTCTCAGCCTAAATACCGATTCCTCCAGGATGCCTTCTTTGACTCCCCAGCCTGGATGGGTTAGGAGCATTCTGAGAAGAACCTTAGGAGGTTTCTCTGGGCCCTCATAGATGCTTGTTTTGAGATAGTTTTCCCTGATCGGGCTGTCATTTCTGTTGGGGCACATATCACACCGCTTTCAGACCCAATAATCCACCCCAAACGTGACTGCTGAATTCTTCCCCCTCCTCCCATAGCAAGCAACAAGCTTCCCCAGAAAATTCTCACTGCGAGCCAGACCTCCTTGGTCCAGGAGGGGAGGCATGTGATGGATGCCCTTAGGGACCAGGAAGTAAGGCCAGTTCCGGAAGCCTTGGGGAAAACAAGTGCGTGATCAGAAGCCCGCAGGGACCGAGAAATGACCGGAGGAGCCTGGACTGAGACAGGAAGTGACCCAGCAA
Organism: Potos flavus; assembly: GCA_028534135.1. Taxonomy (NCBI): domain Eukaryota; kingdom Metazoa; phylum Chordata; class Mammalia; order Carnivora; family Procyonidae; genus Potos; species Potos flavus. Next base: position 5,225,577 of record CM052898.1, read on the forward strand.
GGCACATCCCTGCGGTTTCGTCCACGCTAAGACGCTCCTGATACCTCCCACCGGAGCAAGAAATGTCACCCTTCTGAGCTTCGGTTTTCTCACCTGTGAAATGGAAGGGGTGCTAGGGAGAAAGTCCCTACTAAGTGCCGGAACCTAAGTGTTCCATATAGGACAGCCATTCACTGAAATGTTGCTCTGGGTATTACGCCTAGCCTCCTGGATCCTGCCAGGCCTTTCCCGGGAAGCTTTGGGCTGGAAGCCTGGAGGAGGAGGGAGCGAAAACAGAGGCCACACATCCCTGCAAAGCCGTCCCTCCCGCCCTGGCTTCCTTGCTGCAAACCCGGGGTCCCAGGGAGGGGAAGGCGGGCGGGATCTGAGCGGCAGTAGCAGCTGCTCTGGGCGTGCGGCCAACGTCCCCTCCCTCCACCGCCCTCATTCCTGTGGGAGGAGGCGGAGCGCTCCCGGGTCTGGCTGGAGGCTCGCTGGCTCCCTCTCGCGGCCAAGGGCGAAAGGTTGAACTTGACCATTAGCAGCAGTAGCGGACCGGCGTGGATCCCACAGCGGGTCTGCGACCCCCTACCCTCCTGGAGCTCCCTCTCAAACACAGGTTCACTTAACTTGCCCTGTGAGCTGAGGCAAGTCACTTAACCTCCCTGTGCCTCAGTTTCCTAACTGCACAGTTAAGTTTTTGCATCTGCAGAGTGAGTCAAGGGGTCATTAGAATGCTGAGAGGGTAAAAAGAGACAGTCCAAGTGAAGGCACCTCCGGTAAACACCCACTCCCCAGGGGAAGGCGCTTCTGTCCTCTTCACTGCTGTGTCCCCAGCACCTACAGCCAGGCATGCAAATGGTGCTCCCATTTATTTTATGTATTAGTTATTGAACGAACGCTTCTTCTTCATTTAAGGGACCTGAGGCTGGGGTGGGGAGGAGGGGACAGATGTGTGAGAGGTGAGCTCCTGTCACTCATTCACCCAGCACCCACTTCTGCCTCCATCCATTTATTCATCGGATGATAAAGCTGCATCACCTCGTTTTCAAAGTATTTCCCACCTCCTCTGTTTTTCCCTTCCTAGGCCCACCCCCAAGACAAAACCGAAACTCAAGGAAGCTGCAGGCCTGAGCATGTTTCAAAAGCCTCAGATAGGGGCGCCTGGGTGGCTTGGTGGGTCAAAGCCTCTGCCTTCGGCTCAGGTCATGATCTCAGCGTCCTGGGATCGAGCCCTGCATCAAGCTCCGCATCGGGCTCTCTGCTCAGCAGGGAGCCTGCTTCCCCCTCTCTCTCTGCCTCCCTCTCTGCCTACTTGTGATCTCTCTCTGTCAAATAAATAAATAAAATCTTAAAAAAAAAAAAAAAAAAAAGAGCCTGAGATAGGCTTACCTGACCAGGATTCCCATGGGGAGACCGAGATACTGGCATGGCAAGAGGGAGCCCAGACTGGACAGAAGGTGGGAGGGACTGAGAATCCCTCACCTTTGGACTGTGCCTTGTTCTGGACACCTAGGAGCCCCTGGGACAGAGTGGGGATGTAGACACCCGGCGTGGGGACCAAGATGCGAAGGGGAGAGCTCACACCCGGCTGAGGGAGGGCTGAACCAGCGGAGATTCCCTGAAAGCACGGAACAGCAGTGGAATATGCCACCCCACATGGACACCAATGTTCTAGAACCTTCCAAATTAGGTCTCCCCTGCTTCCCTGATCCAGGTCTTAATTTGATTCTGCCAATTTTTTCCTTCACAAGAGATTATTTACCATGGACTCTAGAGTATCACCCAGAGCCTCACGGCTCACCTGCCTGACCCAGGGCAAGCTGCCTTCGCTCACCAGGCCTCAGTTTCCTTATCTGTACAATAGGTGGGAATTCTTACTTTAGCATAAAGGTGGGGCATTTATGGTTCTTCTGTCAGTGCACATAGAGCATGTAGAACAGCATACAGTAGGTGCTCAATAAATGCCTGAGGAATAAATGACTAGATCCCACCTAACACACCTGGTTTTACAGCTCCCTACAAAGATAGTCTGGAAAGCGGGCACTGGTTGGACCTAATTAACAAGAGGCTGTGAGGTTTAGGGAGGAAATGCACCTTAAGCCCTTAGTAAGTCCTCATTAAACATCCACTCCACAGGGGCAGGGATTTTGGCTAAAGTGGATACTGCTGTGTTCCCAGCGTGCTAAGGAGGGCTGGGCTGATAGCACGTACTTAATGAATCTTTGTGGGATACATGTATATTATCATTGTTTCAGGGAGATCTGGTGCTTTCCAATAAGCAAGACTTTCCAGGCTGGCAGTATTGGCTTCACTGGGGGGGAAAAAAAAAGAAGAACCAGACAAACTTGTCTGCAACCCGTCTGCTTCTAAGAGGCAGACACCACAAAGTGGGTCCAACATCTTTAAAGGGCATATTAAACAGGCAGTGAAAATTATTTCGGGACAGAGAAAGCCTTCTTCCAGGAATGCCTCAAGCGCGATGTGTTTTTGTCCCCGGTTTAATATGTATAATTTGCCTTCTGGAAAAGGAGCCCAGAGAGCTCGGCGTGATTTGGGAACAATGAACAATGGTCACAATTTACCAAGCATAATTATGCAGAAAGATCTGAAGCCCAGCAAGAGGATTTGACCTGTGCCTTTTTGAGAAGGTTCCATTACGGCGGGTCCTGGGGCCGGATGGCTCAATGCCATGGCTGCTCAAGCTCTGTGATTGGGAAATGAAGATATAATCCCTGGGCTGCCCCCGTTTGAGCAGCTACCCCAGAAACTCACCAAATTCACAAGGGCAGAGGTGGGGACAATCCTGTTTCTTCCCGCCCCTCCGGGTGAGTCCCAAAACAAGCTCTGAGCCCAGTCTCCCAATCCTAGGCTCCTTGCTGGTAGAGGGGAAGGCCTCCGGGTAAGAGCTATGGGTCATGGAAAGGACAACCCCCCCACCACCACTCTAGCCTTCAAGGGGGGAGCTGGGATACTTCCTAGTGCAGCTGTCCCCCGCCTCCCGTGGAGGATGGGCTGAGAAGGGAGGAGCAGCCCCCTCTTTCCCCATTGGAGTTATGGGGATTCCCTGCCCACATCTGTTTAGTTATTAACTCAGCCAGGAGAGTCCAAAGCAAACAGACCAGACAAGAGGACAGGTGTCTGTGGCCTGGGGCTGCACGTCACCCCCTACTGCCATGGACGTGCCCTGGCCCGTGGGGTTGATTCTACTCCTCTTGGGGACCCCTCTTGCCCACGCTGAGCCACTGTGAGTCTGGGAAATGGGGGGCACTCAGCCGCTGCCCGCGTGATCCGCTGCACGTGAGCCTGCCCCTCTGCAGCTGCTTCCCCCACTCGAGTCCCCCCCCCCATGCTCCTGCGTTTGTCTACTGGCAGGTACATCCTGGTGACCCCCCGAGCCCTGCGGGTCGGCAGCCCCGAGACCATCCATGTACAGGCTCACTCGGACTCCCGGCAGCCCCTCAAAGGGACCCTCGAGGTGAACCTCACCATATGGGACTTCCCCATGAAGAAGGCGGTGGTGGCTAAGAGCCACCTCCTTCTGTCAGAAGCAAACGACTTTATGAAACAGGCGTCGGTGATGGTAGGTGACAGGCCAGGATGGGTGGCCGCAAAGGGAAGCTCTGGGTCAGCAAGGATGGAGAGGGGCCGACTCTAGAGGGACTCCCGCATGGGGGACCCTGGAGAATAGAGGCAGGGTTTGGATATACTTACCGCTCCCTTTATGTCCTGTCCAATTAGAAATCCAAAGTCCTCTGAGTCTGGGCTCCAAGAAGGGCAGTGATTAGCCTGGAGGATGTCTCTGTGAGAATCAATAAAAGGCGCCCTCTGCTGGTGGCTTGGGAAGCGGCCCGTGGGCTGGATCGCATTCCCACCTTGGCGAGATGCCCTTGTGCAGGAACAACTTCAAGGCCACCTTGCTCCCAACCACAGAGCCAGAGGGTCCCCATTCAGTTGTTTCCCCCAAGATCTGGCTCAGGGCTTTGCTCCCAGGGATGGGGACCTCAGCAGAACCTGAGGAGTGTGGGCATCTCTCCCCAGATTCCCGAGAGCCTGATATACCCCCCACAACCAGGACAGCAGCATGTCATCGTCCGGGCGACCTGGGCACCCACCTCGACCACTTCATTCATGGAGAGGATAGTGCCGGTGGCTCCCCATGCTGGCTACATCTTCATCCAGACAGACAAGCCTCTCTACACCCCTGAGCACTTGGGTAGAGCCCCCCCCGCGCTTGGCCTAGGGCAGACGCTGACTCTCTCGTTCCCAGCCTCCCCCAGTGCCTGTCATATTCCACCTCCCAAGGTCACCCTCTGTCCAAAGACCCTTATATCCTAATGCCCAAGATCCTAATGACTACCTCCCTCTTCAGATCCTATCTAGAACTCAGAGTCTTCCCTCTCCCTCCAGTTCAATACCGGGTGTTTGTGGTGGACCACAAGATGGATCCTGCGACAAGGATTTTCACTCTAGACATCAAGGTGGCCTCTCCCGGTGGGAGGGTGGATCTCAGACACTGAAGTTCTATCATGGGCTGAAGGCCTGGGGCATGAACCACACCCCTTGTCCTCACAGAACCCAGAGGGAATCACGGTGATCAGCCAGAATCTGCTAGCCAAGGACGGTTTCTTCGCAAGATCCTTTAAACTCCCTCAGATTGTCAGGTGCTCTTCTGGGAGCCTTGTGGAAGGAGGGATGGAGGCTCTCCTTCTCAGTCTCCATCTCTCCTAATTCTCTGTGTCTCAGTTTTGGGACCTGGAGCATCGAAGCCAGTTACCAAAGTGCAGCCAAGCAGAAGTTCAAGGCAGCCTTTGAAGTCAGGGATTATGGTGAGGAGTGTGTGATGGGCAAGGCAAGGTGGGACATGCAAGGAACAGGGTTGGAAGTGGAAAAGAGGTATCATGGTGCACCTACTGTGTGCTAGGGCCTAAGCTGGGTGCTGGTGAACAGAACCACGTGTTCCAATCCTTGGGGGTTGCAAGAGTCACCGAGGAAGGAGTGAACAGGGAGGGGACAAGGGGCAGACAGCAAAATACTGAGGGTGCCCACTGCCTTTACTCCACCCAGTGCTCCCATCATTTGAGGTCCAGCTGAAGCCAAACAAGACTTTCTTCCACCTCAGCAATGAGGCTCTGGGTGTGGACATCAAGGCTTGGTGAGTCCCCTTGTCCCCAGCCTGGCCAGAGGAGCAGGAATGCCAAGAAACAGAATGGGTAGAGAAGCAGGCCACTTCTATGGCATTCAAGGTATGGTAGAGGTACTCTTTGCCACCCATGAGATATTTGGGGCACCTACATTGTTTTGTGAGGTTTTCCAGACCACGTCTGCCACGTGTAGGTAGTACAGACCATCCCTTCCGGTCTCTGGGGTTGTGTAGGACACCTTACCCACCTAATGAAGTCGTGCCATGTCTCACAGCTCAGACCGTCTCTGAAGGTCCACAAGGTTGCACAGGCACATTTGCCATCTTATGAAATTGTCCAGACTGTCTCCACAGTACTATGAGGTTGTACAGACCATTTGTCCACCTAAGGATGTAAGAGCCATCTCTGCCACTTCTTGACATTATGCAGACCATTCCTACAGCTTGCTATGCAGGCCGCCTAGTCCACCTGATGAGGCTTTATGCACTGCCTCCACCATCTGGTGAGGTTGCACAGGCCACATCTGCAACCCAACACAAAGCTTTGTGGGACACATATATCACTTCCTAGGGTTGTGTAGGCGAGGAATGAAACCATCTAAGTTTCCAGGGGCCACCTCTGTCCTTCCCAAAGATTTACCACCATCCCTGAAGCCTCATGAGGTCATACAGGACATCTCTGCAACCACATGAGGTTGTGTGGGTGATTCAGAGCAAGTGGAATGACCCTCCACCCACCCCCAGGTATGTATTCAAAGAGCCAGTGGATGGACATGCTCTGGCCATCTTCGGGGTGAAGCTGCATTCCCATCGCATGCCCATCCAGAGCTCCCTGCAGAAAGTGGAGGTAACTGAGTCTTGACCTCTCCCCCCCAACTTCTCCCTCCATCAACTCTCCTCTATTCCCCAAGAAACCATCTCCTCTTCTCTCTCTCACCCTGAGAGTAGATCTCTGAAGGCCTGGGCCACATCTCCCTCCAGAAGGACACACTGATGTCCACATTCGAAGGCCCGGAAGAGGACTTAATTGGGGCCTCAATCTTTGTCAACGTCACCGTGTTCTCTTCAGGTGCCACTCTTACCCAAGCTCCTAGCTGAGGTCAGGACAGTGTCCTTACCCAAACTAGACATTGTACCCATGTGACCACGGGCCACCTCCCAGCCTGTTTCCTCATCAGAGAAATGTGAAAATGCCAGAAAGGCTAGAAGGAGCTGAGATTGTGTTACTGTCTTTCCCTGTCTTCACCAAGACAGGCCTCCCATACCAGCAGCCCTGCCACTCCCCGCCAAGAAACTGAACCTCCCCCACAGACTTCACAGTTGCCTGTCTCTCCAGGGGGTGAGATGGTCCAGGCTGAGACCTCCAGGGTGAAGATCGTCCGGAGCCCATACAACGTCAAGTTCATCAGGACACCCCAGTATTTCAAGCCTGGGATGCCCTTCCACGTTAAGGTCAGAGTCTGACTTCACTCCACCCAGGGATTCAGGGCTCACTTGCCCTAACACACCCCTTGCAGGAGACAAAAACCCACAATGGACTCACCTGTGCCCCACAATACATCTGTTTGAGAACTGAATCCATCATACCTCTTAAACCAAGCCCAAGTCTCTCTCAAGTCTCAACCCAGGTCTCCCCAAAGCACTGTGATGGCTCCATAATCTTTCTGTGGGGGGCTTAGTGGTCACAGTCAAGCTAGAAAGTGGTGCTCAGGGAGTTATCTTGAGGCTACAGTTGCACAGCAAGAATGCTGTTTTTACATACATTCATTTGGGGTGACTTTGAGATGTCCGATGGACATTGGGAAAACCAGAGACATCCTTTGGTGCAAATCCTACTAAAGATTTCCCCAAGCCCTCCACATCTCTTCATTCCAATTCCCTCCACCTCCACCTCCCCAACACACCAACCTTAGGGCCACCTGCACACTGCAAAACTTGAGGGGGTACCATTCATAAATACTCTAATATGAATGGTGCCCCTAGCGTTGTTCAGTGCACAACTTGTACAGCGATACAAGGCAGTCCTGTCCAGATCAGATTCCCAGTACCTACTTCTCATACCAGGCCACTGCCAGGCCTGTCTTTCATCTCACCCCTGATTCCACCTCAGGTCTTTGTCTCAAATCCTGATGGATCCCCAGCCTCTAAAGTCCTTGTGCGATGCCAAGACAAACGAGACCGAACCTCAGCCAGCGGAGTGGCCACTTTGACCATCAACACGAATGCAAATCATCAGGAAAAGCTCCCTATCCTGGTACCAAACTAATGGGGGCAGGGATGGTGGAGCTGTGTGAGCTAGAAGAGCTGCAAGTTTACTTGCCCATCACTCTCCCCAGGTAGAAACTGATGAGCCTCTCCAGCCAGAAGAGCAGGCTTCGGCCAATATGACGGTTTGGCCTTACTTGACTCAGGGTGGGTCAGGGAACTTCTTGCACATTGAAGTGAAGACAGTCGCAGAGGTTGGCAGCAGCCTCTACCTGAGCCTTGTCACAGGACATCAGAATTCTGAAACCAAGAAACAGATCACTCACTTCACCATCCTGGTGAGTGGCTAGGACTAAAACCTAAGCCAAGGAATGATTTCCCTGGAACATCCCTGGCTAGCTGGTTTGGAGAAACTGTGAACAGTGATGTGGGGATGGGAACCATGTGGGGTGGCCTCAAACTAAGGAGCTGAATCAAAGAAACTGTGAGTCTCCCTTGTGAGCTGAGATGGCCTCTGGAAAAAGTTGACTACCCGTCTCAATCTTGTCTTCCCTTGTCTCAAGGTTCTGAGTAAGGGCCGGATTGTGCATGCCAAACATCAGTTAAAAAGTGACCACACGATAGCCACTATTGATGTGACTTCAGAGATGCTGCCCTCCTTCCGCATCCTGGCCTTTTATTTACTGCCCAGGGGAACAGGTCAGGATCCTGAACTGGTGGCCGACTCCGTATGGGTTGGTGTGAAAGACAGATGCATGGAGACGGTGAGCCAAATTCCTTGAAGTTGTACATTACTCTCATAAAGCTCGGATGGAAAAAAAAATAAAAAATAAAAATAAAGCTCGGATGGTCAGAAAGTCTGTCCAAGTTGAAGGGCTCCAAGTCTAGGGGCAGGGGAGGGGAAGAGGAGATGTGCCCTTAAAAGCTCAACTTAGGGCATGGAGAATATGCAAGCAAATGTGTGGAGTTGGGATTGGCCTGGTGAAATTCCTGGATGCTTCATCAGAGCCATAAGGAGCATAAACTTGAAAGTGGACTTGGGGAAGTCCCTTGGTAGTATATGAGGCCTTTTTCCTGACATCTCTCTTTTTCCTGACTCAGTTGAAGGTTGGTTTAAAGAAAGAAAGACCCTTCCAGACTTTGAAGCCCAACAGCAATGTGGAAGTGAAGGTGACAGGTGATGAAGAGGCCACTGTGGCGTTGGTGGCCGTGGACAAGGCTGTCTATGTCTTGAACAGCAAACACAAGCTCACACAGAGGAAGGTGAGAATACATGGGCTTTGGGCCAGGAGGTTGCCTAGAGGTTCTAAAACTGGGGCTTCAGCTTCTTCAGCTATAAAGTGGGCAACATTGATGGTTGCAAGGATTCAAGGAGCTAGTGCACAGCTAGAGATTGGAAGGTGATAAGAGCTCAATAAATGGGAGGTGGTGTGAGAATTATTACTTGAGCCAGCAATTTCAGTGCACCATTGCTCCTTCCCTGAAAAAGTCACACAGGCTCCAAAGCTAGGTTCCTATCTCAACCCCCAGGTCTGGGATGTGGTGGAGGAACATGACATTGGCTGTACAGCAGGCAGTGGGAAAGACGGACTTGCTGTGTTCAAGGATGCTGGGTTGGACCTGAAGATGAGCACGGGGATGCACACCCTGACAAGCTCAGGTACAGGAAGGAACATGCCAGGGGCAGGATGGGTGGGCAGTGCTGTCTAGTGGTTAAGAACATGAAGTTTGGTGTCATACTGGCTAAAATCTAGGACCGTCCTACTTATCATGAGTCCGTTACATTTCCTCTCTGAGGCTCAATTTCTTTCTCCATAAAATGGGGATAATAATAGAAGTGACTACCTATGTCTTAGTTAAGATATAGGTTTGGCCGTGGGTATCAGAGATACAAACTAACAGTAGCTTAAACAAGGTAGAAGTTTATTCCTCACTCAGTAACTGTTCTGAGGTCATTCTGGAACTCGAGCTCCTTCTAGCTTGTTGCTCTGCTATATTCCAAGATGGCACCTCGTCAGGACCTCCTGCCAGGCAAGAGTGTGAAGGGAAGTGGGAAGGGGAGACACTTTCTTAAATCTCATTTGCCAAACTCAGTCATGTAGCCCTGCCTAGTTGCAAGGAAGGCTGGGAAATGTAGTCTTCATTCTGAGTGATATGCAAAAGAGGGAGGTTTAGTTGCCATGGATGAAGGGGGCGTGAATATTAGGGACAACTAGGAGTGTCTTCTTTCAGCTATAAATAATGATATCAATAACAGTTTCTATTGAATACAAGCTGGACACTGTGCTAAGTATTTTTATATGAATGATCTCATTGATAGAACTATGATTATGCCAATTTACATGGCTGGAGAAATTAATGCCCAGAGAGGTTAAGTGACTTGCTGAAGATTGCACAGCTTTTAAGTGGTGAATCTTGAATATGAGGAGGCTACAGGATTAAATGAAATGATGCTTAGAAAGCACTGGGCATTCTGCCAGCACCCAATAAATATCAAGGATGTTGATAATGATCTTGACGATGGTGACCCCCTCATTTTTCTCTCTGACCCTCAGACTGGCAGTGCCCTAGGAGTTCCCCTGCCACCCGCCACCGCCGCTCCCTGAAGAGGCTGGAGACCAAGAGGAATGCAGGTCAGAGCTAAAGCTGAACATGTCCTTCCTGGCTTCCTAACCTACTGTATTCATCAAAGCTTGGAAGAGAAAACTGAAACCACTCTAGGTACTTCAAGCAGAAAGGGAGGGATTTCATGATGGGAGTTTGGTGCTTTCAAAATCATTAGATGGTCTGTAGGAGTGGCTGCTTGTTGGGATTCGAGATCACCTCACTACAGTTTTGCAAGGTGTGACATCTCAGGAAACTGCTGCCGGCATCTCTTGGGATGCTGGTGGGTAGGTAACAAGGTACAGAAATGAGCCCATTACAAAAACACACATAGACTGGGGTTCACCCTTCAGCTACCACTGCCACAGGGAAAATGGCCTCCACTTCTTCCACTCTCCAAATCTTACACAAGAGCGTCTCGGTGGCAGAACCTTATCCCATCGAGAACCCTAGCAGCAAAGGAGTCTGGGAAATGCAGCTTCTAGAGGTCTAGGCTCTGTGATACAAGAGCGAACATAGACAAAAGGAGAGATGGGTGCTGGGTGCCCGTGGATAATAGCAAACCTGCCATCCCCAAGGCCAGGCTGCAGACCAGAATAAGAAGCCCTGAGCCTGGAGTTCAGGGAAGATGGGAGGCAGCACTGAGTGGTGTTGGAAGCATGGGTTCTACAAATATTAGATTTTTTAGTCTCTTTGAGCAATGCTCATGACTTTGTGGATCTAAATAAAGAGAAAGTAAGTGAAACCTAATAGAAATTGAGGTAAAACCTTGACTCTGATTTTGGTATTAAATTGTGCTAACCCCCTGGGGAAAGTCTATAACATAAGCTCTACTTTTATTTATGGTAACGGTAAGTTATATAATTTAACTGTAATTATGTTAATGGTAAACAGTAAGATTTTTGAATTGCTATATATTTTAAGTTATTTATTTATTTATTTTAAAGAGAGAGAGTGTGTGAGCAGGGGGAGGAACAGAGGGAAAAACAGACTTCATGCTGAGTGCGGAGCCCGATGTAGGGCTTGATCTCATGACCCTGAGATCAGGAGCTGAGCTGAAAGCAGGAGTCAGACCCTTGACCAACTGAGCCATCCAGGTCCCCTGAATTGCTATATTTTTATCTTTAAGTGTCTTCCTTCAGTTTGCTAACTTAGAAGCATTCAACCTGACATCATGTTTTATAACAAGGTTTATGTTTTGATGTTTTAAAAGCACATGACGAAAATCAGAAGTTGAAATGTTGGGGCGCCTGAGTGGCCCAGTCAGTTAAGTGTCTGCCTTCAGCTCAGGTCATGATCCCAAGGTCCTGGGATCGAGCCCCACATCAGGTTCCCGGCTCAGTGGGAGTTCGCTTCTCCCTCTCTCTCTGCCCCTTCCCATGCTTGTGTGCTCTCTCTCTTTCTCTCTCAAGTAATAAAATCTTAAAAAAAAAAAAAAGAAGTTGCAAAGGCATCTCTAATATGTGAACATGGCGTTATTAATCCCCGTCAGAAGGGAGAGGAGGAAGAGGGGAAGAATGAGAAGCAGCAGCAGCAGCATGGATTCTAGTCCCAGCTCTGCCACTGTGGGAGCTGTGTGACCATGGGCCAGTGAATTAGCCTCTCTGTTGTTTAGCTTCCTCATCAGAACCCACTACATGGGTTCAATGTGAGGCTTCAGGGGAAAGATACAGGCAAAGTGCTAGGACCAGCATCTGCCAGAGTGATGGATAAATAGAGACCAAGTGTACGTGGCACTGAGGTAGATGGGTCTCAGTTTCCTCCAGTCCCACTCAGCCCCTCCTCTGTCCCTCTACCTCTGGCCCACAGTGAACAAGTTCGAGACCGAGCTGGAGCGAAAGTGCTGTGAGGCTGGGCTCCGGGAAAGCCCCGTGGGGCTGTCGTGTGAAGAGAGGACCCGGCATGTCCGCCATGGGCCAACCTGTGTCGCTCCTTTCCTGAGCTGCTGCCGTCTGTCTGAGGCCCTGACTCGGGAGGCTCTAGAGGAGCAGCTGCTCTTGGGGACGTGTGAGGAGGCCGTGGCGGGAGGCAGGGCGGTTGGGGCTTGGCCAAGGAGGGTGAAGTGCCGTGGGACAAGTCGACGGGGGACACAGGCCACGAGGGGGCGGGGTGGCAGGACCGTGGAAGAGATGCGAAGGAGACACTGCCCCACATCCTCTCCCTGCAGCGGATGAAGATGAGGACTTAAGTGACATCTTCCTGGAGGACCAGCCTATCCGAACCTTGTTCCCTGAGAGTTGGCTCTGGATGAAGTTTAAACTGCCGAAAAGTACATCAGGGTAGGACCACAGCCCCCGGTGGCAGCATCTGGTCCCTGGCCCTTCCAGGCATCAGTGGATGTCAGTCATCGCCGGTGCCCCCGCTGGTGACACTGAGCCCTCAGGATAGTCCGTATAACCTCCCTGCAGGGGGATACAAATGCCAGTGGTTCCCCCCAGAGGACGACCCTCTAGCGATGACGTCTCTGACTGGATGGCCCACTGAGCCCCCGACAGTGACCCCAGTGCAGAGGCTCTGAGCACAAACTCACTCATGCCCCCCCTTCCCCCACCACTTCCAGAGGCATCTCCCATTACAGCATTCCTGTGAACGTGCCGGATTCCATCACCACGTGGCAGTTAGTGGCTGTCAGCCTCAAGCCTGGACAAGGTGACCCCACCTTGTCAGCCCAGGGCTGAGAAGATGGGAGAATGGTGGTCCTGCCCAGCCCCGGGACAGCTGGCATCTACTTAATGCCAACATACTCCCCCGGCTCTAGGTCTCTGCATCTCAGACCCCTTTGAGCTGACAGTTATGAAATCGCTCTTTGTGGATCTCAAGCTGCCCTCCTCCGTGGTCAGGAATGAGCAGGTCCAGATCCAAGCCGTGCTGTACAATTTCAGGACGGACCAGGTCAAGGTGAAGCCTGAGCCCTCCCCTCCTCTCAAACCACCCACCAGAGTGTTTTATAAAGGGGCTGAAGCTTGTCCATTATTCAAAGGGGCCAGGGAAGTGGTTGCCCTTTTGAAAAGCTCCTGGGGTATTTTCTCATTTAAAATGCACAATAATCCCAGCAGATGGCTGCTATTATTGCTTTTGGTGTAGATGTGAGGAAACTGAGGCACAAAGAGGTGAAGGGGCTTTCCTGAGGTCACACAGCCCATTAGCGGCCGGCAAGGTCTTTTCTCTCAACCACTATGCTGTGCTGTCACCTACTTGGGATTTTCAGGGTGAGGAGAGGGAGGTAATTGTGACTAGGGTCCTAGACCACCCCATGCATCAGGACCCCCTAATTGCCCACCCTGCCCCAGGTCCGTGTGGAATTACCCTACAAGGAGCCGCTGTGCAGTGCGTCAAAGCCAGAAGCCCCATCCCGTCGGGTCGTGATCGTGCCCCCCACCTCCTCCAAGATGGTGCCCTTTGTGATTCTCCCACTTGAGATAGGCAAAGTGGACGTGGAGGTCAGGATTAGGACAACTGAGGTTGAGGACCACATAAGGAAGACACTTCTGGTCAAGGTAATGGGGGCCCCCACCTCTTGTTACCGGTGCAGACAGTGGGGCTTCCCCGGGGGTCCCAGGCTGTGATCACAGGACAGACAGGTATGCCCAGGATCAACAAACAGGCCTCTCCGATGGGAGTGGGGGGCAAGAGAATGGATTTGAAAGTTCAATCACCAAGCCCACACTATGGGACTTTGTTGTCACGGTGGGTTCAAGCCTTGTCTCTGCTGTGTGACCTTGGACAATTTACTTAACTTTTCTGGGCTTTTGTTTCCTTATTTGCAAGGTGTAATAATCATCACACTCAGAGCTATCAGTAATAATCAGAGAGCTGTGAAAATTATATCTCCTATCTGGTTGTGCACAACCCATCAATAATACTTTATTTCTCTTATTTACTTAACTTATTTACTTAACAAATACACGTTCAGCCCTTATGATATAAAAACTGTAAGAATAGTAACTCATTGAACCGTTAGAATAACCATACGAAGTATGAACCTTTTATGGATGAGAAAACCAAGGCACAGAGAGGTTAAGTAATTTGCCCAAGGTCACACAGCTAGAACATAGAAGGGTCAGGATTTGAACCCAGATATTTGGGATCCAGAGTCTGTGCTCTTTCCAGCTAACCAATGCCTCCTCCTACTGTCATTGTGATTGTCATTATTACTATTATTGCTGTTGTTTTTAACTTGCTTCATCATTGCATCTCACAGGCAGGAGGGCAGATACAGCAAATATCCCATAGCATCCTCCTGAACCCCCAAGGTTTGTGGGGTCTGCAGGGAGCGTGTGGGATCCTAGGGCTACGTCAGGAGGGAGGGAGGAGCTGAAATGAGGGGGGCCAGCCAGGTGGGCAGTATGCGCTCCTCCAGGCTCTGCACACCCTGACTCCCCCAACCCCAGAATCTGCTTGTCACAGAAGGTTGTGTCTGCCTAACCTAGGTCAAACCCAGATGGAAGTGCTGCCAAGACAGAACTTTTTCAACATGGTGCCCAATACAGAGGCAGAAGTGTTTGTCAGTGTCCAAGGTGCTTGGGACAGAGAGGACTCCGAGGGGGAGGGATCGGGAGACTAGGGGGCTGGCTCCTCCCACGCCTACCTGGGCACAGGGGCAGGAGGGGCCGGGGTGCCCATGTGGGGTGATCAGAGAGCCATGGTGGCTTAGGCCATTCCTGAGATGATTCTGCTCATCTGATAGGTGACATCCTTGGCGAGACAATCCTGGGCACCCTGACCCCTGGAGAAAAATGGCAGCTGCTGAGGGTCCCGACTGGATGCCCCGAGCAGACGCTGAGCAAGTTGGCCCCTGCGGTCATCCTGACCCGCTATTTGGACACTGCTGGCCAGTGGGGCAAGGTTGGAGTGGAGCTCAGGGAGCAGGTGATAGGGAACATTGTCAGAGGTGAGAGGGGTTCCCTCCTGGGACTCTCTGGAAGGGTGGCTGGGGTACCCCCGGGGCTGGGAGTGGACCCCACTCCACTCTCCCCGACAACAGCATTCATACTCGGACTCATCTCCCAGGTTACACACTGGTACCAAGTCCCCCAGGTGCTCCTTCATCTGGACCCCTCTCCCAGGCGTGGCTTACCCCCAAAGCAGCAGCCCCCACATTCTGTTCTATCCAGACACTGTCCTAGGTTACACCCAGTCAGTGACATGCCTTGGGTTACACTCCTAGAGAACCCCCAAGCAGAAAACTCCAGGATAATCCCAGTGGCAGCCTCCCCATTACGGCTTTCCAGGTTATATCCACACCTCCCAGGTAACAACCAGAGATGCCCCCTCCTGGTTATACCCAGACGGAGACCCTCACCTTAACCTGGACACTGACCCTTCTTCCCAGTTGCACCCAGACCCCAACTCTCCATCCATCAACAATAACCCTCAGGTAATACCTTGACACTATTACCCCCGAAGTTACTCCCAAACGGTAAGCTCCCAAGCAACTTTCAGGTAATACTTAAGTAGCAACACTCAGAACACACCTGAGAGGTGCCTCCCCAAGATTACACCACGAGTAGCCTCCCCTGAACTACACGGACGCAGTGACACCCCTAATTTATAACCACGAAACAACCCCCAAGGAAACTGCCAGGTAGTGGTCCCCAGAGAACCCCCTTTCCTGGGTTCCGTCTTCCATCATCTGTCTGAGCAGAAATTCCCAGTGACACCCTTCGATTTCCCAGGTTACTCCCAGATGACCCTGGACACTGGCTCCCACGGTCACATCTGGGCCCTGCAGCCACCTCCTGGTACACCTAGACAAGTCCCCTCCTATGGTTACGCCTCGATAGGAGGCACCCGCAAGCCACACCCCCATCTTGCCCCCGCCCCCCGCAGACCATACCTGATGACTGACTCCCCTTCACAGCCACACCCAAATGCCAAATCTCCCTGAAAGCTCTCCCTCACCCATTTCCCCAGGTTACACCCACATGCTGACCCACCGGACTGCACACGGCACCTACCACATCAGCAATGGACACCCGGGTAGCACCTGGTAAGGACGAGGATGTCGGCAGGCCTGCCACCACCACCCCGAATAAAGCCCAAGGGACCGCCTGGGGCTTGATGACCCCAGGAGCAGCCCGTGCAGCAGGGGCTCGGGGCAGGCAGCCTCTGGGCCAGAAGGATTGCTGCTTGGGTTTGACGTGAGGGGTTACCTGGGAGTTTATAGTTTGGGGGTAATCTTGGGGGTGATAGCATCTGGGGGCTACCTAGGGGTTATTGTTGAGAGCACCGGAATAGAGAGTTGGTGTCTGAATGCCGAGGGACGGGTTAGGGTCCATGCTGGCCGACCTGGAGAGCAGCAAATGCAGGGTCAGTCTGGAACAGTCTGGAGCAGCACGTGCCAACTCCCCCTAGTGTAGAGGCCCCTGTCCTCGAATCCCCTTGGCCGATATTCCCTGTCATCACCCACCCCGTCTGCCCCCTGACAGGCTCACGACCTACGTGTTCCGGGTCTTTGCCCTGGCCCACTCTGTCATGACAAGCAGCATGCTTGATCTGCGCTCCCTCTGTGCCTCTGCCAACTGGATCGTCACTGAGAGGCAGGCAGAGGACGGGCACTTCTTGGAGAATGGCCCCGTGATCATGGCATCGATGCAGGTGCTCACTGCCCTCCCCGCTCCTGGGCTGTTCAAACCCAGGGCTCTGTGCACTATTAGGGTGAACCTCAGGCCCCTGACCTGTTTGCAGGTAAAATGAGAATGGGAAACAGCCAGGGCCCGGCATCCAGCATCACATCCCCCTGCTCCAGACCTCCCTGCACTCTGTTATAATGTCAGAGAGGCTGGGCACATCTGGGACCCCGTCTCTCTCTCTCTCTTTCTCTCTCTCTCTCTAACTCCTACTTCGAGCAGGCTCCAGTCGTGGTTCTCTTGCCTCTGGGCTGAGTGTTCTCAAACCCCCAACCAACACAGCCATCCCTACCAAATATTCCTCCAAATATGCCTCAGCCTCCAGAAATAGCTTTCAAGCCCTCTGGGATGTCTCTCCCCTGTTCAAACACCTTCCATGGCTCACAGCTGTCTGTGACAGTATCTCTCTATTATATCCCTCTCTTCTGCATCTCCACCAAGCCTTACCCCTCACTACTCCCTGATCGCAGATCCCTCCAATTCAGTGTGTCTTTGCTTAAGCTGCTCTCTCTGCAAGGAATAGCCAAGCCTCATCCCTTTTTCTTTTCCTTGGCTGGCCAAATTGTGTTTTCTCTTTAGATTTAGCTGAAACCCACCTCCTCCAGGGGTCTCCCCTGAATGCCAGCCCTGTGCTTGTCTCTATTATTGTGCCTACGACAGTAGGATGTCATTCACTCTTTCAGTAGACATCTATCCAGCAACTGCTATGTACCAGGCCTTGTCCTAGACAGAGGGGAGACATAGCACTAAGCAAGACATTTACAGCCCCTGTCTTGTAGTACTCACAAGCTGAGGTGTGGGAGGAAGATGGAAGTTAGCCAAGTAATTATAAGTAGTGATTGTTTAATTCACAACTGTGCAGAGTTCCGTGGGAAAGAAATAAGGAGAGAGTATTTAATAGGGGCCTTGCCTGGTCAGGGAACCTGCAAAGTGGTGATAAAGGAGCAACCTGAAGAAGGAATAGAGATGAAAGGGGAAGAATGGGAAAGAGAGCTCCAGGCAAAGGGATCGGTACGTGCAAAGGCCTTGAGACTCTGGCATGTTTGAGGAAAAGGAAAAGACCGGAGCCCAAAGATGGGAAAGTGGGTCCATCCCACAAATCTTGAGTCCATCCTGACGCCTGAGAGAGAGGAGAGATGCCAGGCGCTGAAACCTGCAGGGCCTTGGGGACCTCAGTGAGGATTTTAAATAGTCGGTTCAAGGTTTGCTTTCCCTGCACTGTGAGTCCTTCCAGTTGGGGGAAGCGGGTCTGATTCATCGTAGTTGGCAAATGTTTGCTAAATAAAACTCTGGGTGAGTGCATGAACCCAGAAAAGACAGATCGCAACCCCAGATGAAGGGAGGACTTAGGGAGTTGGGGGCCTGTCTGGCAGGAGCCAGATGCTGTACAGGAAGATGGCACAGAGAGGGGTTACAAACAGGTTTCACAGGCTCACAGAAAGGAGTTTCTTCCTACCAACAAACGCTTATCAGGCACCTATAATGTGCCAGGCACTACTTTAAGCACTGAGGACCTGGGGCAAACAAAATCAGCAAAAATCTCTTCTCTCGTGGGGTGGATGTTCTTGTGGAGGAAGGACAGACAATGAGCATGAGAGAAACCTAAATGATGTGGCTGCATGGCAGAAGTGACATGGGGAAAGATGCAGGGAAAGGGGAATCAATGTGATGGGGTGTCATTTTGGAAGGCTTCATGAAGAGATGATGTTTGGGCAGACCTGAGGAGGTGAGGGAGCAAGTCATGTGGATAATCAGGGAAAGAGTGATCCAAGCAGAGGAAACAACATGTGCAAAGGCCCTGAGCCTGGGAGTGTCCACTATGTTTGAGGAACAGTGAGGAGGCTGGGACAGAGTGAGCAACCCTGGAGGAGAGGAGGAGGAGGGGAGCTGAGGGAGGGTGTGGGACAGATAGTGCAGGGCCTTTGGGGCTGCAGGGAGGACTTGAGCTTTTCCTCTGAGTGAGATGGGAGCCATGGAGGGTTCTGAACAGAGGAGGGACACAACTTGATTTAAGAGTTCACAGGCTTCATTGGCCACCATGGGAAGAAGAGACTGTGGGGTGGGAATCAATTCCTTGGGGCTCTTGTAAAAAGTATTACAAGCTGGATGGCTCAAAACAGCAGAAATGTATTTATGTTGTCACAGTTCTGGAAGCTAGAAGTCCCAAATCAAAGTGTCGGCAGGGCCATGCTCCTTCTGAAGGCTCTAGGGAGGAATCCTTCCTTGTCCCTTCTAGCTTGATGGCCTCTGGGCAGTCCTTAGCATTCCTTAACTTCTAGCTGCACCACTCCAACCTCTGTCCTCATCCTCATTTGTCCTCCTTCCTTCTGTGAGTCTTCATATGGCCTTCATTAGGACACTAGTCACTGGATAGGGCCCACTCTAATTAGTATGACCTCCTACTAATTTAACTAATTTCATCTGCAAAGACCCTATTTCCAAGTAAGATCAGAGGTTCTGAATGGACATGAAATTTTTTTGGGGGGAGGACATTATTCAACCAATGGGAAGACCACCTCTCTGACCATGACTTTCCTCATCAGGGAAATGGAGCTGCTGAGAGAATGCTTTGAGATAGCGTAGAGTTTTAACACATCACCCTCCATGGCTGTTGGCTTTGGTTGGTAACGCAGACCCTACACAGGCAAATCTTGAGGTGGCTCCTCCTCCTCCTCCTCCCTCTCTCCCCATCCTGCTTTCAGCACCCTCCAGCCCAGAGCTAAGCACCTGGGAGCTTTTCGAGGTCACACAGGAGAGGTTGGGGAAAGTCTTTGCAAGACGCTAGGGGGATCATGGGTGTGATCCTGCATCCACAGGGTGGCTACCGAGGCTCTGAAGCAGACATATCCCTCACAGCTCTTGTTCTGATTGCCCTGGATGAGGGGAAGGACTTGTGCAGCCGGGAGATACCGGTAAGACCCAAAGAGGATTGCAGGCTTTGCAGAGCCCTCTAGATCCTCTGCCCACAGGAAGTTCCCCCATCTTCATGTCCCTCCCTGTGCATCCCTCTCTTCCAACTCCTAGACCCCTTTCCTCTAACCGCCTCCCTCCAGTTTGCTCTCTCTAACTTTCTAGAATTTGTCTGCCAGCATGGAACGAGCCCGTAGCTTCCTGGAGGAACGCCTTCCCAAAATTAATACAACCTTTGCCGTAGCCATAGTCTCCTATGCTCTGGCCCTCACCAATAGCCCCCGAGCCAATGACCGCCTGGACAGCTTTGCCAGCCATGGTGAGTGTGGGCCACTTCTTAACCAGCTGTGTGTTAACCACAGTCATGGGGGCAGGGGGAGGGGGATTGTGCGATTTAAAATTCAGCAATGTGTGATTCATCACTTAGCGTTTATTGAGCATCTATGGTGTGCCAGCTCTTGAGTTCAGACTCTGAGAAATCAAGGTGAGCAACACTGATATGGTCCTTGCTCTCAAGGTCCCACTATCCCTGGGGGAAGCAGGCAAAAGACAAACAGATCAACTACAAACTGAAACAAGCACGGAGATGATAACATAAAAGATGGGTGGGAGAGATGGTGAGGGAAGAGGAGTATGGTTTGGAGAACTGAAAGGCCTCTCTGAAAAGGGAACTTGTCAGCTGAAGTAAAAGATAAGAAGGCCCACCTGCGTGAAAGGCCAAGGACATTCCAAGCTAAGAGAATGGCATGTGAAAATTCCCTGAATTGAGGAAGTGCTTGACATGGTCAAAGATGGGGAAAAGGTCATAAAATGTGGTTAACTGAGAGGGTCTTCCTCCCTTGGCCTGCCCAAGGATACTTACCCCATCCTCCTCCAAGTCAAGAGGAATGGAGTTAGGAAAACTCACTTGCAGTGGAACTGGTGGGACTTGGAGGAGCTTCCCCGAACCTTAATTTCCCCATCTCTAAGCAGTTAGAGTCCCTGTCTCCTAGACATCTAGGAGATATCTGTTCCAAAAAAAAAAAAAAGGTCCATATGCCTCCTCAAAGAGTTTCATATAAAGTAAGTGCTCAATAAAATAGTGGATGAGAAAATTGGGGCCAGATGACACAAGGAGAGGACAGGTTTTGGTAAATGGGCCCAGTTCGGGGAGACAAAGTGGTCATCCATCTCCTAGATAAAACCCACTGGCCCAAAAACAACCTGGACAAGAACTCCCTGTACACCATTGAGGCCACGGCCTACGCGCTGATGCAGAAGGTGGTGTTGGGTCGGCACAATGAAACGCACGCCATTGCCAAGTGGCTGCTGGAGAAGCGGGAGCTAGGCGGAGGTTTCAAGTCCACCCAGGTGACCCGGGCCTCGGAAAGAGGGGGTTGGGGGAGGGGCGCTACCGAGGTGCTGACAAGGCCAGCCCACCGGAAGGAGCTTCCCGTGGTGCTGATTTGCCAGGCTGCGCGTTCCGGGGGCGCTGTCAGTGGTGCTGATCTGAGGTCCCACCGCAACACCTAGACCACTGTGGTGGCCCTTGAGGCCCTCACCCTCTTCCGCGAAGTTGTCCCTTTCGATGGTGTCCAGGATCTCCGGGTCCAGATAAGCGTGCCCAAGAAAGCCTTGGACTTTGAGTGGATCATCGATCAGAGCAATGCCTACCAGCTGCGGTCAGCAAAGGTAGGGCACTGAGGGGCAGACAGGAAGACCATACAGAGATGGCATTGGGGATGAGGCCAAGAGTCACGTCCCTGCCAATCTCCCTCTCCAAGGTGATCTCACAACCAGTGTCTATATTGTCAATGTATTGACTCATTTATTCCACCATTTCTGAGCACCTATTGTGTGTCAGTTTTTCTCCTGGGCAATGGGGATGCATTATGAAAGATCTGGGACCTCCGCTTGCATGAAACTTACAGTGTAGAAAGAAACTAAGACGAAAAGTATTTTAAGCTTTCTGGACATATGGAAAAGAAATATGTGTATAGGGGAAAATACCCTGGGTGTGAGGAAGAAGGTAATCTCCATGAGCTTACTCCATGGAGGAAGTGATATTTACCTCCAATCCTTTGACCTATCTTTATTGAGCACTCACTGTATGCCAGGCACTATTCTAGGTGCCTAGGGAATACAGCCATGGATAAGACATTTTAAAAATCCCTTTCCCTGTAGAATTTTATATTTTAATGGGTGAGACAGACAATAAAGGGATGTGAGTAAGTAGAATATGTAGTGTGTTACATGGTAGCAAGGCCTATAGCTAAAAATTAAGCAGAAAGGGGGGATGGGCACATCAAGGAGTTACAATTTTATTTTTATTTTTTTAAAGATTTTATTTATTTGACAGAGAGAAACACAGCGAGAGAGGGAACACAAGCAGAGGGAATGGGAGAGGGAGAAGCAGGCTTCCCGCCGAGCAGGGAGCCCGATGTGGGGCTCGATCCCAGGGCCCTGGGATCACGACCTGAGCCGAAGACAGACGCTTAACGACTGAGCCACCCAGGCGCCCCAAGGAGTTGCAATTTTAGATAGGAGGGGCAGGGAAGTTCTCACCAAGATGGTAACACTCGAGCAAAGACCTTAAGGAAAGGAAGGAGTGAAGCTTGTGGATATCTAAGCAGAGGAAACAGCAGGTGCAAAGGCCCTGAGGCAGAAGTATCCCAAAAATAGCAATGGGGTTTAAGCAGGGGTGATGGGAATGGATGTGAATTTGTAAAATTTTTCTCTGGCTGATAAAGGAAGAATGTATGATGGAAGCAAGAGTAGATGCATAGATGCCAGGGAGAAGAATCTTGTGGTGGCTCCATGCACAAGTAGCTCTGTAGACATCATAAAGTGGATGGATTGAACAGATGTACATTAGAACACAGCCTGAGTTGGCAGTTGTAGTTGATCCGTGACAGTGTAGACACCACAAATGCTCTATCAAAAAGAAAAAGTAAAACCATCTATGTGGGGAGAGGGGGGCAGTGAGTCACTAGACCCCAAGTTAGGGAAATTACTGAGACCTCACTGCCCATGCATGTTTTCCTCCCCAAACCCGTTGCACTTGAGCCATGTTTTGCTGCTTCCTGTGCTCTCAAATCCTCTTCTTGCTTCCTTTCAGTTCTCTGCCCAGGATGACCTAGAGATCAAAGCCAGTGGCAGTGGGAGAGGCACAATCTCGGTAGGTCTGGTGTCCCACCATGAGGTCCTTAGCTGGAGCTCAGCAGCACCACCACCACCCTTGTTGATGGGAATAGAGGAAGTTTATTGCAAGACAAGATTGAAATCAGCAATATTTTTAGCTACCATTTAGGGCACTACTATTTGCTAGGAACCAAGTTAAGGACACCCCAAAACCTGCCCCTAGAAAGTTGGTAAAAATATGGACTCCACTTAATAGGTGGGGAAATAGAGACTCAGAAAGATCTTCCCTTCTTATAAGTCAAGAGTTAGGAGAGGTAGAGGCCAGGGGCCTTTGGACCTGTCTGCCCCTTCTACGCTGGTCCCTGAAGGGGTGTCTCTTTCTTCACTCCCCCCAAAGGAAGATTCTCCCTCCAGCATGCCTTCCAATGCCTGGAGGATGACTCCACCCTTTTCCCTCTGCTCTATCTTCTGACTCCACGGCCTGTGGCCCAGGAGGACAGACCTCTTGTTCACTGAATTTGAGCAGCCTCTTTTCATATTTCTGGCAATGGAGTCACAGTTGAATCTCTGCCTTTGTTGTGTGACTTTGGGCATGTCATACTCCCCACGAGCCTCAGTTAAATTTAAATTGAGTGAAAGTAAAAATTCAGTTCCTCAGTTGTGCTAGCTATGTTCCAAGTGCTCCATAGCTACACATGGCTAGTGGCTACCATAGGACAGCACAGGGAGAGACTATTTCAATTACTGCAGAAAGTCCTCCTACACAGAGGTGGTCTAGACTCTAAAGAGTGTTCTGGTCACTGCACCCAGGAATTGGGAGGGGCGGCGCAGACTTTGCTGTGAATTATCCACAGAGACAGAACCTGGACAGGCGAGGACTGGAGTGAGGAGGAAGGGAGTGTGTGGAAATGATCTCTGACACTTTCCCTTCCCTGGCAGATCCTGACCATGTACCACAGGTCCCCAGAGTCTGGGGAGAGCACCTGCAACATGTACCACCTGAATGTGACTCTCCATAGTACCTTGAAAGGTGAGCCTAGACCCAAGGATTCCCAGAACTTCTTTTTTATTATTTTATGTTAGGTTTCATTCAGTAAGCACATGTATTGCCTTATTCAACTCTTCAACAAATATTTATTGAGCATTGACTATGTATCATGCCCTGGTTCTGGACCCTGGGAACATAGGCACGAACAAGAAAAATACCCCTTCTTCTCCTGGAGCCCACGTTCTAGTAGGGGAAGACAAACAACACTACAACAATAAATAAATTATACTTCTACTGCTATTTACTTATAACAATCTGCATTATAAAAAATAGATACATAGCACACTAGCAGGTGATGATAAGTACCATAAAAAGTAAAGCAGAAAAGGTGATACACACTTGGAGGAGGTCCAGGGGAAGCTCTCTGAGGAGTTGGCATTTGAGCTCAGACATGAAAGAAGTGAGAGAATGAGCCAGGAAGGATCTAAGGGAATAGCATTCCAGGAAAGCAGAACAGCAGGTGCAAAGGTCTGGAGGCAAGAATGACCTTACCTGGTTTGAAGAAGCCCTTGTGGCCAGAGAGGAGCAAGGGGTATGGTTTTAGGGAAAAGAGTTGGAGAGGTGATGGGGCAGATGGGGCAGGGATTCATGGGCCATAGTGAGAACTTTGGGTTTTGCTCAGAGTGAAGTGGGAGCTATAGAGGGTTCTAAGCGGAGGAGGGATATAACCTAGCACAGGTTTGCACAGACTGTAGAGGGCAAGGGCAGAAGCTGGGAGACCAGGGAGGAGGTGACTGCACTGGTCTTGCAGAAGATGATGGGGACTGAACTGATAAGAGACTGTGGAGATTATAAAAAATGGGATTCTAGAGTTCCTAGTCTGGGGTACCAAGGAAGAAAAGTTAGGACTCTGCCATTGGGAGCTCACTGCAGGGATGAGGGGAATAAGCCTCACCAGCCCCAGGACTTGCAGGCTTTGGCTTGGATTGCATTTCTTAATAGTAGTAGTAGTAGTAGTAACAATAATGGTAGTTACAGTAATTGACAGCTATAAAGCACCAATAAGGCACTGCATTAAGTGCTTTATTGTATTAACTCACTTAATCCTACAACTCTGCTGGGTTGGGAATATTATGCTCCCCATTTACAGATTAGGTAACTAAAACACAGAGAGTTTAAGGAGTTGCCCAAAGTCACACAGCAGAGCCAGGATTTGAACACAGGAAGCTGTGTTACCCAGCCTCTAAACTCCTGCCTTCTCTCTGCAGATAATAAAAAGGGGGAAGAGACCTTCCTGCTCCGGATGGAGACAAGGTTAGGGCACCAGGATCTTGGGCTGGGCAGGAGGAAGGCCTCACTTCCTGGTATCCAGACTCCTTACCAGCTCTCCTTGTGTCTTGAATGGAGGGTGGGAACCAGCCAAGCTCCCTTCTCCACTCTTGCCCCTTCATCCTATCACCTGTCCTGCCCTCCCCTGCCCATCCCCCCTCCCTGCCTCCTTCCCTGCCCTCCCATGCTTGTCTACCATCCTGCTCCCCAGTCCTGTCCCTCAACCTGCCATGTCCTGGGATGGTGGGCTCCATCACGGCAAACATGATCCATGTCCCAGATGTCCAGAAGTGGTTCCAAGCCCACAGCTGTCTGTCCTCATGTTCTCGAGACATCCCAGCCCTCAGCCTAGTTCTGCCCTGCCTCCCAGATGCCTTCACCCAGGTCTGCCCCAGATAAAAACATGTGTTGAGCATCTGCTGAATGCCAAGCTCCGTTCTAAGAACTGAGGGCACAGCTGTGAGCAAGGAAGCTCCTCTCTGCCTGGTGGAGCTCACAGCCTATCAGGGGAGACAGACGATAACCAGATAATCATCCAGAATCAATGTAAGATGACAACTGTGACTAAATACGGCAAAGGAGAGATCCAAGGAGCCATAGGCATAGGAGAGCAAATTAGAGAACGATCTGGTGCATGGGCAGGAGAAGACTTCCCAGAGGGAGTGATGGATCCGTGGAAATTGCAAAGACACAAGGATGTTTCAGGGCAGAAAGAGGAGTGAGGACTCCAGGCTGAGGGGACAGCATGGGCCAAGGTCCACTGCAGGAGAGAGATGCTTAGAAGCAATCACATGAAGGCTGGGCTGAGAGGAGGCAAAGCGGAAGGGTGAGACAAGATGCCTGGTAAAGGTTGTTAAGCAAGGAAGCAACCCATCGGATTCCTGCTTGCTAAATCTGTAAGCTTGCTGGGGGCAGAGGAGTAACGGGGAGATCCGGGAGGAGGCCGCTGACTGCATTCATCCAGGCATGAGACAGATGATGGCAGTAGGAGCATTGGGGGAGATGCAGGAGGAGAGTGGGAAGAGATACTGGAGCTGTGAAATCCCCAGGTTCCAGGGAAATCGAGAGGCCACAATGAGCATCATAGAGGTCTCCCTACTCACCGGCTTCTACCCCGACCAGAATGACCTCAAACAGGTAATGTAGGTCCCACCTGTCTACTCCTGAGCAGGGTGGAGATGCCCTAGCAACATCCCACACTCCCCATTTGAGCACAGGGGTCAAGGCCCCCAGGTTAATGCCCCATGGTCCGTGGCCATGATCACATCTGATTGCCTCCCTCCATGACCTTAGATAAATCCTTGCCCTGATTGTGCCTCAGTTTCCCTGACACTGGTGTTGATGGGACAAAGTCTGGGAGCTTGAGAGTTACTTCACACCGACTAGAGCTCCTAGAGCTGGGGACTTCAAGGGGTTCTCCGCCAACCTGCAATCCTCACCCTCTGCCTCAGCTTACGAGTGATATGGAGATGTATGCCTTCCAGTATGAGACCAAGATGAATGCCACTGACAACACCGTTGTCCTCTACCTGGAGAAGGTAAGGAAGGCTGGCTGTCCTCCTCCAGAGGCCTATGGGCAGTGTGGTGGGCAGAGAATCTTCAGCCAGCGCCTTGGGCACTGTCGTCAGAGAACCACAGTGTCCGAGGTCAGCTCCCTAAGCTGCAAGGCCGCGTTGTCAGTGTTATGACCAAGGCCCTGCGGTCAGTGCCCCATGGTCAGTGGCCCTGGTCAGCTCAGACAGGATTGACAGGATTCCCTCTCCCCAGCTCTCCCACAAAGAAGACACGGTGCTGGGCTTCCGGGTCCACAGAATGGTGCAGGCGGAGTTCCTGCAGGCTGCCCAGGTCACCATATACGACTACTACGAGCCTTGTAAGCATGGGTAGGGGTTGGGGGGTGGAGGGGTATCCGGAGAGGAAACTGTGAAGGACTGGGCCGGGGGGAGGGTTGAGGGGCCTGGGCATGAGGAGGTGGGGAAGAAAGGTAGAAGGGTGCTGAAAGGGACCGACAGGGGTGCGGTGATAAGGGGCGTGGCCTTCCTGGCAAGTCGAAGTTGTGGGGAGTCTGGAAGGGGGTGGGAGGGAGAAGTGACCGGGCGCGGGCCCACTGGGCAAGAAGAACGGAGTCTCCAAGGGGGAGGGACGTGTGGAGGGAGTTACTGGGCAGGGCCGGGTAGGGTGAGGGGTTGGGGGGGGCCTTCGGGGGCAGAGCCAGGGGTCCCCGAGCCCGCAGGAACACCGGCCCAAGCCAACCCCAGGCACTCGCCCCTCTCTCAGCCCGGAGGTGCAGCTCCTTCTACAACCTGCCCACAGAGCCGTCTTCCCTGCGGAAGATCTGTCACAAAGATGTCTGCAGATGTGCGGAGGGTGAGGTCATGGGGACAACGAGACCGGGGCTGCCAGGCCGGGGATCCAGGAGCCCTTCATCACCTCCTGGCTGTCGTCTAGGCTGAGTTTAGACAGAGAGAGACAGTGAGACGGGAAGACAGAGACAAAGAGAAACAGAAAAGGAGACCCAGAGACAGACTGACACACACAGGCAGGCACAGCCAGAAATGGAGGGAGACAGTCATGAAGAGACTCGGAGGGGAGAAAGAGGCCAACAAGAGACAGAGGAAATGAGAGAGTACCCAGACTCAGAGACCTGGAGGTGGCTGACCTGGGGCCAGATGGGGGTGAGATGGAAGGAAGCCCCATCCCTCAGCACAGCCAGAGCAGCTGCCTTCCTGACCCCCCAGAACAGTGCCCATCTCCGAGGAAGGACAGCACCCAACTGCGGCAGGAGGAGCTCCAGGCAGTAGCCTGTGAGACAGGCATGGACTTCGGTGAGTGTGGGAAGTGGCAGGAGGCAGGAGGAGATCCGCCTGCAGGCCAGACGCCAACAGGACACCCTCCTGCCCCTGCTTTCCCAGTGTACAAGGTCAAGCTGGAGTCTGTGCAGTCCTCCACCTCCAATCCCTACGTCTATTACAACCTGAAACTCGAAGACATCATCAAGAGGGGTACGTCCGAGGGTGCAGAAGAGGCAGTGCGAGGTTCTACCCTGGGGGTCCCAATGTGCAAAAGGGCCAGACCTGTGTACGCTCACACACTCCCCTTCTCTCCTCCAGGTACGGACTCTGCCGTGTCCCTCACCAGGAAGAAGTTCATCTCTCATGCCACCTGCCACAACTCTCTCGGGCTGCAAGAACAGGAGACATACCTCATCATGGGCCACACATCAGACCTGTGGAGAGTCAAATCTTAGTGCGTGGGGGCTCCTGCTGTCCCAGGACTCAGGCGTGGGCCCCCCTTCCCTACCCCAGCCCAGTCCCTGGTGTCAACAATTCCTATCAGCACCTGTCACCTATCAGCAGGAGTCTCGGGTTTCGGGGCTGCCCTGAAGGGACGTGTAGACCACGCACTGCGCAACTCCAACTTTGTGGGGTGGAGCGGTGGGGGAGGACTCTATTCAGCATGTGGATGTTGTAGATGTAGATAAAGATTCGGTTTTCCAGTAGAGGGAGGTAAAGAATCAGAGGAAGGGGAGCTTTTCTAATCCCCAGCCATGCGGGCTACAGGCTGGGGGACCCAAGATGGCGTGGTGGAGTGGACATGACAGGCTGTGGGTCTGGGAGGCTGCCTATCAGGGCAGGGGAGCACGGCAAGGAGGGCTCCATGCCTCCAGGGCACCGGGCTCACCTCACCCTCCTTGTCGTCTCTCTCGCCCACAGTTACATCTATGTCCTGGGCAAGAAGACATTCCTCATGCAGTGGCCGACCGATGGGGATGTGAGCAAGAAGGAATTGCTGGACCAGCTGGAGAGATTTTCAGAGTATATGAGCACTCATGGCTGTGAGTCCTGAGACTCTGAGGTCTCTACTGTCCTCAGGAGGTTGTTTCCAAGCAGGCGCAGGGCACTGGCCTTGACTCCAAATAATGAGCATGGAGTATCATACCCAAAGTCCATACACGTGTCCCTGATCCAACATTCATCAAGGGCCCTGACATTGCAGGGACCTGCCTCCCTCCTCCTTCATTTCAATTACACTGGCCTCCTTTGTGTCTGTCTAACACCCAAGTTGATTCCTACCTCAGGACCTTTGCACACTCACTGTTCCCTCTACCAAAGCACCCTTCCTCCAGATATCTGCATGGATTGAACCCTTCCCTTATCTGGACTTTCTTTGTTCTCATGGCTGAATAATATGCCAGAATCGAAGTGTTTAAATGTTGCTTCCTCAGAGATACTTGCTTTAATAACATATCTAAAAGAGACCCCCCTTCCTTCACTCTCTCTCCTTACCCTGCTTTATTCTCTCAATAACACTTATAAATATATTGTATATGATATTTATTGGTTTGATTGTTAAATGGACATTTCTCCTGCCTTTACAATGTGAGCTCCGTAAAACCAGGGGCCATGTCTGTCTTGTTCACTGTGATGTTCTCAGGTCACACAGCGGGGGGCTGGCACATAGTAGGTGCTCGGGAAATGATTGTTGATTGAATGAATGAATGAATGAATGAATGAATGAGTTATGAATGAATTTGATGCCCACCCTGCACTTGGTCTTGATGAGAGATTTGATGGGGACTCCCAGGCAACCGGGGAGCCGAGACAAGGGGCAAGGGAAAGTGAGTGAGTTTCATCATGTGGCCTGGGATAGGAGTGGGAGACCTGCCAAGCCAAGGCAGCAACTCATGTGTCTCCAGGAACCCCTAAGTGCTAAGGGACTGCAAAGCATCCAGGATGGCTTGATCTTGGGTTGTCAATGAGGGACTGAGGTAAGAAGGAGAAAAAGAAAGATGGGGCAGGGAGGCTGCTGGGTGTGGTGACTTCATAAAAGGTTTTGAATCCCAGGCTAAAGGACTTGGTCATTATCAAGGGCAGCAGGGGCCCATGGAAGACGTTTGAGCATGAGAGGAACTGACCACCCCTGAGGTAGAAGGCCCAGCTGGTTGATGGATGAGAACTGAGTTGATGGCAGGAAACCTGAGGAGGAGGCTGGAGGTGTAAGGCCACAAGGATAGCATGGTGGCAGCTGCCTGAGTTCAAATTCTGCCTCTACCTCCTCCTGGCTCTGTGTCCTTAGCCGGTTACTCACCTCTCTGTGCTTTGGTTTCCTCATCTTTAACGCTACTTATCTCAGAGAGTAATTGTGAGTGCCAGCATACAGTAAATATTCAATAAATCCTCACTGGCCTTTCAATGAGGAAGACAAGAGGCCATGGGAGAGAGTGGAGTTGCTAGAATCCACAGGTCAGAGAAAAAAAATCAGGTCAACAACTCGTGCTCAAAGCCCCCCAACTCCTATTGCTCCAACACCACAGCCCTCAAGGCCCTGCACTGTGGCCCCATCACTTCTCTGACCCCATGGCCCCCCACTCTCCACCTCACTCACTCCAGCCACACTGTCCTCCACAGTTCCCAGAAACTTCTAGCTCTTTCTTGCCTCTGGGCTGTTGCATAAGCTGTTCCATCTGCCCAGAACACTTTTCCCATGACTGCTTTGTCTTCATCCCTCCAGTCTCCACTCAGAGACACCTTCTCCAGACACCCTGGCTAGTGTACTGGACCCTTTTCTCTCCCTGCAACCCGTTTGTTTCCTTCAGAGTAGATGCTATAGTGCCTGTGATATGCTGGGTTCTTTACTTACAGCTTTGCTGTCTGTCTCCCATACAGCTGGGAAGAAAGGCATCTTAGTCACAGTTATAACTGCAGAAGCCCACGCAGGGCCTGGCACACAATAGGTGTTCATTTCGCTGCTAATGACTGAATAAATGAAAGAGAAGAAAGGGAGAAGAGAAAGAGAGGGGAATGGAAAGGAGGAGGAAAGAAGCCAGCAAGCAAGGGGGAAGAGGAGTTCACAGCCCTCAAGCTAAGAATGTTTTTTTACATTTTAAAAGAGTTTTAAAAAGAAGATTATGTAACAGAGACTGTATGTGACCTGAAAAGCTTAAAATATTTATTATCTTGTCCTTTATGGGGGGAAAAGTGCCTACCCGTGAATTAGTGCCTTAGTTATCTATTGCTATGAAACAAATCACCCCAAAACTTGGAGTATTATCATGTACAGTTTTGGTGGGTTGGGAATCCACAGAGAGCAGCTGAGCTGCACGTTTTGGGCTCAGGGGTCCCTCACAAGATCACAATTAAAATGTCAACTGGGGCTGCTGTCATCTGAGAGCTCAACTGAAGCTG
Organism: Potos flavus; assembly: GCA_028534135.1. Lineage (NCBI taxonomy): Eukaryota > Metazoa > Chordata > Mammalia > Carnivora > Procyonidae > Potos > Potos flavus. The sequence continues at coordinate 5,256,669 of CM052898.1, forward strand.
GAGGAGCCCTCTCCAAGGTAACTCCCTCACATGGCTGGCAAGCTGGGGGGATTGTTAGAGGAGGATTCAATTCCCTGCCGTGTGGCCCTCTCCACAGCGTTCCTTTGTGTCCTTATGATGTGGCAGCTGGCTTTCCCCAAAGTGAGCAATCAAAGAGAAAAGGCAAGGAGGAAACCACAGTGCCTTTTAAGAGCTAGACTCAGAAATCACACAGCATCATTTCCACAACACTCTATTGGTCACATGAGCCTGTGCAATTCAGTGAGGACAAGGACCACACAGGGCATGACTGTCAGAAGGCAGGGGTCCCTAGAGGCCATCCTGAAGGCTACCAACCACAGTTAGTGGCGGAGTTTGGGATCTGAACCCAAGCAATCTCACTCCAGAGTCTGTGCATTCACCACCATGTACAGGTGTCTCTCAGTGGCAAAGGGTGGGCACATTTGTAAAACAGACTTCATTTTTTAGATGAGTTTTAAATTTACAGAATCACTGAGAAGAGGGTACAGAGAAAGCTTCCATATACCTCTGCAGTTTCCCTATTATCAACATCTTACATTACCATGATACATTTGTTAGAAGTAGCAAACCAATATCGATGCATCTTTGTTCCCTGAAATTCACACTTTAGATTTCCTTAGTTTTCACCTAATGTCCTTTTTCTGTTCCAGGATCTCATCCAGGACACCATATTACATTTAGTCTGTGACAATTTCCCAGACTTCCTGTTTTTTTATGTCTCTAACAGTTTTGAGGAATGCTGGTTAGAAATATTGCAGGATGATCCTTTATTGGGATTTATCTGATGTTCTTTCATGATTAGACTTGTGGGGTTATGGGTTTAGAGGGGGGGATATTGCAGAAGTAAGATGACATCTCCATATTTTATCAAGGATATATAAATCAATATAATTCATGACTATTGATGTTGACCTTGATCAACTGGATGAAGTATGTTTGTCAGGTTTCCCCACTGTAAAGTTACTATCCCTGATCCCTTTTACATAGTGCACTTTTTGGAAATAAGTCTCTCTGCACAGTTCATACCAAGGGGGAGTTATGCTCCCCTTTCTTCAGGGCAGAATATTTTCGTGAATTATTTGGAATTCTTCTGCACAGGACACTAGTCTCTTCTCCCCCTTTTAACCTATTTAATCATTAATTGTATTAATTGGAGTGGAGCCCAATATTACATGATTTTGTTGCTCAAATCATTCTCTTTGGCCAATGGGAGCTCTTTCAGTTGGCTCCTTGTAGGTGTGTGCTACTAAATTAGATCCTAATAGAGTAGGAAGTTTATATTTTCACTGCACCATAGACTGAGGTTTTTATTTTTTATCAAGGTGAAATTCACATAACATACAATTAATCACTTTAAAGTGCACAATTCAGTTACTCTTAATATATTTTAAATATTATGCAATCACTACCTCTCTCGAGTTTCAAAATTGTTTCATCGCTCCAGAAAAACACTCTGTCTCCATTAAGTAATCACGCCCCACTTCCCTCTACCTCCCAGCTCCTGGTAACCACTAATCTGCTTTCTGTCTCTACGGGTTTGCCTATTCTGGATATATCATAAAAAGAAATCAGGCAATGGGGTGCCTGGATGGCTCAGTCAGTTGAGCATCCAACTCCTGATTTCAGCTCAGGTCATGATCTCAGCGTCGTGAGATTGAGCCCCAGATGGGCTCCACACTCAGCCCAGAGTCTGCTTGAGATTCTCTCTCTCCCTCTCCTTTTGGCCCTCTCCCCTAGTTGTGCTCTCCCTTTCTCTCAAATAAATAAATAAATAAAATATTTTTTAAAAGATTTTATTTATTTATTTGATACAGAGAGAGATCACAAGCAGGCAGAGAGAGGCAGGGAAGCAGGCTCCCCACCGAGCAGAGAGCCCGATGCCAGGCTTTATCCCAGGACCCCAAGATCATGACCAGAGCTGAAGGCAGAGACTTTAACCCACTGAGCCACCCAGGTGCCCCAAATAAAATATTTTTTAAAAATAAAAAGAATCAGGCAATATGTGACCCTTTATTTCTAGCTTCTTTCACTTGGCATGTTTTCAAGATTCATCAAATTTGTATCATGTTCTTTGTTCTTTGTTTCTTTCATGGCTGAACAATATTCCATTGTATGGATACACCATATTTTGTTTATCCATTCATGTGTCCTTAGACATTTGGATCATTTCCACCTTTTGACTGCTGTAAATAAGGCTGCTATGAACATGGGTGTGCAAATACCTGTTTGAGTCTTTCCCGAACACATCCTGAGATAAATCCCACTTGGCCATGGTGCACACTCTATTTAATGTGGTGTCAGATTCAGTTTGCTAGTGTTATTTATCTACTAGCTCTTCTTCTCCTGGTTACCTACTAGCTCCCCGTTGAGGGTTGCCCCAAAGGGCATTAACAGCTATGCATGCTGAGAACCAAGAAGACACTGAAGAAGAGAACAGAAAAATGTGTGTGCCTTCTTGAGGTAGGATTTGCATTGCATGGAACTGTCCACAGCAGGTGCAACTGAAATCCAGGTGGGCCAAGGAGATGGAAAGCAGGGCACTAAAAGGTTATACACATACAGGTATAACATAGATACATTACGCATATCTACCTGTGTGCACTTATAAATATATAATTCCTCTCTCTGAGGCTGCATGATGTTCCAATCCTACTCTTCTATACTCACTCTCAAATCCCATCAGTCACACACGAGCAAAATAGAAAATTTTAAAAATTAGTAAAGATTATTAGCATGATCACAGAAACCAACCAACTCTGGCTAATTTAACCAGAAAAGTTTATTTAAGAATACTTAGGAGAGAGGGGCTCCTGGGAGGCTCAGTGGGTTAAGCATCTGCCTCTGGCTCAGATCATGATCCCAGGGTCCTGGGATCGAGCCCTGCATCGGGCTCCTTGCTCAGTGGAGAGCCTGCTTCTCCCTCTCCCTCTGCCTACCACTTTGCCTACTTGTGCTTCCCCACCTCTCTCTATCAAATAAATAAATAAAATCTTAAAAAAAAAAAAAAGGAATACTTGGGGGGGGCATCTGGATGGTGCAATTGGTTAAGTGTCTGACTCTTGGTTCCCACTCAGCTTAGGGGCCTGGGATCCTGCCCCACGAGGAGTCGCAATCCACTTGGAGCCTGCTTGAGATTCTCTCTCCCTCTCCCTCTGCCCCTCCCACTCCTGTGCATGCTCTCTTTCTCTTTCTCTCTAAAATAAAAATAAATAAGGGGCACCTGGGTGGCTCAGTTGGTTAAGCATCTGCCTTTGGCTCAGGTCATGTGGGATCCAGCCCCACATCAGACTCCCTGCTCTGCACAAGTAGGCAGAGTGGCAGGCAGAGGGAGAAGCAAGCCCTCTGCTGAGCCGAGAGCCTGACGTGGGACTCGATCCCAGGACCCTGGACAGACACTTAATGGACTGAGCCACCGAGGTGCCCTAAGGGCATTTTTTAAAGGAAGAAGGGCTATAATATATTAAAAGACACCTGAGAGGACCATCTACCACATGACATGTGTAGAGCTTACTTGGATTCTGGTTTAAATGAATTAAACAAAAATAAGACATTTTTGAAACAAAACACTTTTAGAAAAAACTATTGATTCAGTATGAGATATTAAAGAATTACTGTTATTTTCTTGTGTGTGATAATGGTATTGTGAATATGCCTTTTTTAAAGTCCTTATCTGTTAGAGAAACATATGAAATATTGATAGGTGAAATTATACGATGCCTTGGATTTTCTTTAAAATATTCTCACCTTGGGGTGCCTGGGTGGCTCAGTCGGTTGAGTGTCTGCCTTCAGTTCAGGTCATGATCCCAGGGTCCTGGGATTGAGTCCCACATCGGGCTCCCTGCTCCACAGGGAACCTGTGTCTCCCTCTCCCTCTGCCTGCCACTCCTCCTTCTTGTTCTCTCGCTCCCTCTACCCCTCTCTGCCAAATAAATAAATAAAATCTTTAAAAATAATAAAATAAAATAAAATAAAATAAAATAAAATACTCCTGCCCAGAAGTTCTGGTTCTCATCAAAATGGAATAAGAACATTCCATCCTGTCTCTCCCAGGAATGCATGGAGCAGCTATCTGAGGACTCCGAAAAGTAAATGGACTAAGAAAATATAGACAAGCCACAAATGGGAGAAAATATTGGCAAAACACAAATCCAGTAAAGGACTTGCATCCAAAATATACAAAGAATCAAAGAATTCTTAAAATCCAATGATGAAAAAACAACCAGATTTGAAAATCGGCAAAAGAGCTAAAAAGTCCCCACATAAGATATACAAATGGCCAACAATCATAAGAAAATATGCTCAACATCATACATCATTAGGAAATTGCAAACTAAAACAATCATAAGATACTACCACATACCTATTCAAATGGCCAAAATCCAAAACACCAACAATATCAGGATATCTGGCTGGCTCGGTCAATAGAGCATGCAACTCTTGATCTTGGGCTTATAAATTCAAGCTCCAAGTTCGGTGCAAAGATTACTTTAAAAAGTAGAACCATTTTTTTAAAAAAAGCTTGTTGAGATGGTCTATACATACATGCATACATAAAATATTTTTAAAAGGGGCACCTGGGTGGCTCAGTCAGTTAAGCATCTGCCTTTCTGTTCAGGTCATGATCCCCAGGTCCTAGGATCAAGCCCCCCATCAGGCTCCCTGCTCAGCAGAGGGGGGCTTAAAAACACACACACACACACACAAAGACAGTATCAAATTCTGGCAAGGCTGTTGAGCAACAGAAATATTCATTCATTGGGAATTGGGAATTCAAGATGATATAAGCACTTTGGAAGACAGTTTGGCAGTTTCCTACAGAGCTAAACATAGTCTTACCATACAACCTAGTAATTGCGCTCCTAAGTATTTACCCAAGTAAGTTGAAAAATTACATCCTCCTGCACACAAATGTTTATAGCAGTTTTATTCCTTTTTTTTTTTTTTAGGATTGATTTATTTTAGAGAGAGAGCGAAAGAGGGAGCACGAGTGGGGGGAGGGGCAAATGGAGAGAAGCAGACCCCCTGCAGAGCGTTGAGCCCAGTGAGGGGCTGGGCTCAATCTCATCACCCTGAGATCAACACCTGAGCTGACATCAAAAGTTGGCTGCTTGGGGCGCCTGGGTGGCTCAGTGGGTTAAAGCCTCTGCCTTTGGCTCATGTCATGATCTCAGGGTCCTGGGATCGAGCCCCGCATCGGGCTCCCTGCTACGGTCTGCTTTTCTGCCCCTCCCCTAGCTCATGCTCTCTCTCGCTCACTCTCTCTCTCAAATAAATACATAAAATCCTTAAAAAAATAAAATAAAATAATAAAAGTAAATAAAATCCAGCATATCATAATTTAACATTGTGTTATATAGAATATTCAAATTTTCAAGACTACAATCCAGAATTACTCAACGTATGAAGAAGTAGGACATTCCCAACCACTCACAAAGGAAAAGAAAATCATCATACACCAACCCTGACATAAGGCAGATGTTAGAATTATCAAATACTTAATTTTTTTTAAAGATTTGATTTATTTGAGAGAGAGAGCAAGCATGAGCAAGGGGAGGGGCAGGAAGAGAGAAAGAGAGAGAGAGAGGTATAAACAGATTCCCTGCTGAGCCGGGAGCCTGGCGCAGGGCTGATCCCAGGACTCCGAGATCATGACCCAAGCCGAAGGCAGACACTTAATGGACTGAAACACCCATGCACCCCTATCAAATACTATAAAGTAGATATTATAACTATGCCCAAAAAGTAAGAGCAAACACTTTTGAACTAATGGAAACAAAGAAAGCCTCAATAGAAAAATAGAGTTGTCTAGAAAAAGAACCACACATGGGAAACCTGGGTGGCTCAGTAGGTTAAACATCTGCCCTTTGCTCAGGTTGTGATCCTGGGGTTCTGGGATCAAGCCCCGAGTCCGGCTTCCTGCTCAGTGGGGTGTCAGCTTCTCCCTCTCCCTCTGCCCCCCAGCCCCGGCTCATGTTTTCTTTCATACTCTCTCTCTCTCTCAAATAAATAAATAAAATCTTTGAAAAAAAAGATTTTATTTATTTATTTGACAGAAGGAGAGAGATCACAAGTAGGCAGAAAGGCAGGCAGAGAGAGAGGGGGAAGCAGGCTCCCTGCTGAGCAGAGAGCCCGATGTGGGGCTTGATCCCAGGGCCCTGAGATCACAACCTGAGCCGAATGCAGAGGCTTTAACCCACTGAGCCACCCAGGCGCCCCATCAAATAAATAAATAAAATCTTTTTTTTTTTTTCAGTTTAAAGGTAACCACAACTTTCTTTTTTTTTTTTTAATTAACACATAATGTATTATTTGCCCCAGGGTACATGTCTGTGGATCCTCAGGCTTACACATTTCACAGCACTTACCATAGCACATACCCTCCTCAATGTCCATAACCCAGCCACCCTATCCCTACCCGCTCCTACCCCCCAGCACCCTCAGTTTGTTTCGTGAGTTTAGGAGTCTCTTATGGTTTGTCTCCTTCCTGATCCCATCTTGTTTCATTTCCCTCTCCCACCCCCCACAACCCCCCACCCTGCCTCTCGAATTCTTCATATCAGAGAGATCATATGATAATTGTCTTTCTCTGATTGACTTATTTCGCTTAGCATAATACCCTCTAGTTC
>CM052898.1:5263815-5279452 GCA_028534135.1 Potos flavus
AAAAGATAGAAGCCTACAGCTCCTTCGGGGCAGAGATTTTTGTCTGTTTTCCTCACTAGCAGAGCAATGCCTGGCACTCAGCATCTGTTGGGTAGATAAGACCCCGTGAGGTGCGGGAGCATCTCCAATAGATCGGGAGTGGGCACTGGAAATTTGCCTTTTAACAAGCGAGGCTTTGCTGCTCCGGGAAAGTTCGAGAACCATTTCAGCTCTTCCTCCTTCTCCCACCCAATTCCATGCTTGTAGCTTCTTGCATCCCACATACCACCTCCTTCTGGAACACCAGCCAGACGTTCCTTCCTCTGCCAGCTTGGATGTACATATGGAACATTATGGTTCTTTCTTGAAGCCCCTAGGGACCCTATGAAGGCAGAGTGGGTATCTCCAGTATGTCTCACTCTCTCGTTTAACCCTACAATAGGCACAAGTGCTATGTGCCCATTTCATGGATGAGCAAAGAAAGGGCTTCAGAAGGTTCAGCCATGGGTTCCAGGTCCCCCATGGGTAAGTGGCAGAGAGAGGTCTCAGACTCTGAACGCCTGTTTCGGGCAGGCTCTGGTCTAAGCATTGCACGCCCATTAATGCCTTTTCTTCTCCCGGCAACTCTTTGAGATGGGGACTGTTTTCTTCCCATTTTGTAAGTGAGAGGACGGACGTGCTGCAAGTATGTGTATCTTCCTGGAGTCCCTGCTAATGAAGTTCCTCTTTTGATCCCGAACACTGTTTGTGCAGAAATCTGGACATGTATTTTTTAAATTCCTCTTTTTCTTTGAATGTCACCATCATGAAGTCAGATAGAAAAATAAGTCATTCTTGGGACGCCTGGGTGGCTCAGTGGGTTAAGCCTCTGCCTTCGGCTCAGGTCATGATCCCAAGGTCCTGGGGTCAAGCCCGGCATCGGGCTCCTTGCTCAGCGGGGAGCCTGCTTCTCCCTCTGCCCCTTCCCCCACCCGTGTGCATGCTCTCTCTCTCTCTAAGCAAATAAATAAATAAATAAAAATCTTTCAAAAAAGAGGTAGTTCCAAAGACAAAGAGCTCAAGGGGAACCTGGGTCGATCTCAGGATTATGAGTTGAAGCTCTGCGTTGGGCTCCATGCTGGGACCAGAGCCTATTTAAAAAATAAAATAAATAGAATAGACTAGAATAAAATAAAATAAGCAGAGGACACAGATCTGGAAAAAATATCCATCATATTTAATGGGGGGTTATCCCAGGGGCAAGGGCAATGAGGAGTTACTGTCCCTTAGAGTATTATTATTTTGAATGATACATGAAGATACCCTAGCAAACAGATTCCCCAAAAAAGCTGACATACAGAAAAGAAAACACGATGCTTCTCCCATCTCAAGCCCCCACCCGCTTCGCCTCTCCAGAAACCAGAACTCTCCACGGTTTGCTTGCATGTCCCCTGCCCCCTTTCCCCCGTGTTTGTGGATACGCCAGTGGTCTCGGACAAAACCATAACTTAAGGTTTCGTTTTCCTGTGTATACAGACTTCCTCTTTCTAAATCAAACATTTCTTAATGTTTAACTTCTTTTTTTTTTTTTTTTTTTTTTTTTTTGTACAAGCGCACTATACTTTTGTAATCAGAAAAAGAAAGGGCAGTGTCCTGTCCTGGGGCACAGAGCCATCCACCACCTTCGAAATTTCAAAATGTAAACTATAAAGAGATGAGGTCATTTGGGGTGGCCCGGAGCTCGGGATCTGGTGCGGGTACCTTGCACGCACTTTTTCCCCGATACTTCGCCTCTGAGCTTTCTGGAACTCAGGGTCAATGATTAACGGCGTGTTTCTCCTGCCAGAACCCAGGGCCACCCTGCCCAGGACTGGAGCAGAGGACTGTCCTCCCATACGGCCACACGTTAGGAAAAGCAACATAAACCAAGAGGATGTGATAACAAAAATAGCTACATGCTCCTTGGGAGGTTCCTATTTGCTTTATATCCTGTAAGTCAGCACAACCCCATAAAACTGTAAGACAAACTGCATATGAAATTTTAGATTTTCGGGGCGCCTGGGTGGCTCAGTCATTAAGCGTCTGCCTTCGGCTCAGGTCATGATCCCAGGGTCCTGGGATCAAGCCCAGCATCTAGCTCTGCACTCCGCGGGGCGTCTGCTTCTCCCTTTCCCTGTGCCCCTCTTTTCCCTCCCCATGCTCTCCCTCTCTCTGTGTCTCAAATAAAAAAAAGAAAAAAGAAACCAGTGAAATTAATTACGATAATTTTATTTAGCCCAGTATATCCAAAATAGTATCATTTCGACATGTAATAACATAAAAAAGCCAGTGATGTGTTATTTTACCTAAATCTTCAAAATCCGTGTGCGTTTGACACTGACGGCACATCTGAATTAGGACCTGTAACATTTCAAGGGCTCTAATGCCACCCGTGGCCAGTGGGCGGCTACCCCGTCAGACAGCACAAGTCGACATGGCTTATGTCTACGAACTCATGGAAACTACGCAACTCTATTCCCATTTCAGAGATGGGGAAACTGAGGCCCAGGAAGTTTAAGCAAGAGTTAGCAATTGACTCAAACCCAGACTTGTTCCGAAGCATACCCCCTTGACCTGTATACTTCCCGTCCTCGAGTCTAGCTTGAAGGAGTATTATGATCAGCAGACCTGCATTCAAGTCCTGACTATGTTTCTTATAAGCTGGTGTCCTGTGTACTTTGCTTAATCACTCTGAAACTCAGATTCGTCATCATCTGAAAAAGGGACAGTGACACAGAGGCCAGAAGGCAGAGGAATGAATGAATGAATGACCGAAAGCCCTGAGGACACCCCACAGAGAGCCGGGCATCCAGCGAGCCCTGGATACACTCCAGGTATTTTAGCCACTGTAATTTTTCCACTTACTGAATTCATTTAAGCAGAACTCCAAACATGTTACCCAACCTTTGCACATAATGCATTCCTGGAAATGTGTTTGAAGCCGATTTCGCAAAACTCAAACAATAGATTTCTGTGCTGTAAAGAACATCCCATTTACTAAGGACTACGCCAAGTACGAAACCCCAAGCTACTTTTCATCTCTTATGCGTCATGGTCCAAGGCCTATTTCCAGGATTTCATACACGTTATTTTTAAAAGTAATTGGATTTATCTTATTGTGTATTTTTTTGGTCCTGCTTACAAAAGTGATGGGTGCTTGTTGCAACAAAAAAAACTCAATTGTTAGAGAAATATGCAATGCGGAAAGTGAAGGTAGTGTGGAGATCGGAGGCAGAAACACACACAACTGGAGGGGCCCTTCCGCCAAGATGTCAAAGCATCAGAATACAGAACATGAAAGAAGGGGTTAAAATAGCACGCAGATTGCTTTAATAGGCTTTGCAGGTTGCCCTCCCCAAGGGTTCTACCAAGAGATGCCCTCACTAACAGTTTGGAGACTTTCTGTTTCCCCAAACCTCCAACTCTGGGCATTCCCAAGTTTTCTTCATTCGGTTAAATTGAGGGGAAACCGACTAGATTATGAGAAGCACACACATGTTCCAATTGTGTCCATTCCCTCCACAATGAAACTGGTCACCCAGCTTAAGCCTCCAAAGATCTGGCTGAAAGATTTGCTTCTTTTGATGTGAGCTTCCCTTCCCTCCACTTGTCCCCAACCCCAGTGACCTTTAGCTTCGTGTAATAGACCAAATCGCTTCCCACCTCCTGTGCACAGGCTGCGCCTCTTCGATTAGGAAACTCTAGGTCAGAGAGACCTAGAGTAAGTTCCCAAACCTGTTTTCCCATTTGTAATAACCTCACCGCCTTCGTGGGGGTGCTATGAGGATCATATGAAATACAGAGTTTCAAACACTTGGCGCAGTGTTTCACAGTGTTAGGATTTCAGCTCAAAGGGCACCTCCTCCAGGAAGCCCTCCCTGACCACCCTGCCCAGGTCAGGATTCCCATGTGTTATCCTTTCTCATGGACCCCTCAATGACTCTTTTTGATATATATGATAAATACGATGTGGGAAACGAAGGCAGAAGAAAAATAATGAAATGTCCTTACTACCTACAACCCATTGACAAGTCCTTGAAACAGGCAAAGTGACATCCCTCTAGGGACTCAACTGCCTCAGTGTTGAACTTTGCTAAGAGCAAAAGGCAATCCTAGCCCGACCCCCAATCCCCATCCTGTAAGCCTACTTTAACATATAAAAATTCTTTCGGATGCTTCTTCCTTTATCTCTAAACCCCCCAAGATACATACATGTTGGCAATCATCCCCCGACCATATGGCCCACTGGTAGATATCTGAAGAGTCTCATGACTAAGGTTTTATTAGGCAGTAATAAATGACCTTTTCCCAACAACAGCTAGCCCCCTCAAGGTCCTAGAAACCTGGCTTCCAAAATTCCTTAGAGACTTACGCTATCCCTAACCCCCTCCCAACTTAAACGTGTATAATGGGCCACTCCTCCTGACCCCAGCGCCGCTCTTTCTGCCCAAGGGTCCTGTCCCCGTGCTTGAATAAGACCACCTTTTTGCACCAAAGACATCTCAAGAATTCTTTCTTAGCCCTCGGCTTTGAATCCTAACATCGAATATAATAATTACTTGTGATATCATCTGCTTTGTGCTTCTCCTGACCATTAAGACCATGAGCGCTGGAAGGGCAGAAACGGTACCCAGCACCACGCCTGCCACCATAGGAGGCACCTGACGCTTGTCTATCAAATTAACGGATGTGATGAGGGAGCAGAAGGCTAGCTGAGCACCAAGCACAAGCTGACATCTGCAAAACCCCCCCCCCCCCAATATGTGTGACCTTCCTCCAGGAAACTTGCAACTTATCTTAATGTTAATGCTTTGCTAGAGGGGAAAACATACTTAGCTTGATAATAGCAAGGCCTCCAGGAGCCTGAGGATCTTCTTTAGCATATGAAAGTCCTTTCGGACACCTCCCTTTGTCCTTACCTCCCTCATCCGCAGAGTATGTAATCAATTACTCCTCACAACCCCCGTGCCGCTCTTTCTGCCCACGGGTCCTGTCCCCATGTTTAATAAAACCACCATTTTGCACCAGATGTTTCAAGAATTCTTTCTTGGCCATTGACTCCGGACCACACACCTCCCCCCCGAACCTCACCTACATTCCAAAACTACATCAAATGGATGGATCAGTAAGGGTTCAGTCTTTGACTCAATTAACCAACAGATCAGAGGGCTACACTTCTTTCTTTTTTTTTTTTTTTTTGGTAAAGATTTACTTATTTACTTGGGAGGCCCAGAGGGAGAAGGAGAGAGAGAGAATGTCAAGCAGATACCCCGCTGGGCGCAGAGCCCGGCTTGGGGCTCGATCTCACAGCCCTGAGATCAGGACCTTAGCCGAAGTCAGGAGTGGGATGGTTAGCCGACTGAGCAACTTGGACGCCCAGGGGCTAATTCTTATCCCTGTTATCAGCACCTCTCTTTTCTCCCTAGCCACACCTTTCTATAAAGACAAAAGATAAAATGCAGTAACGCTCCTACCACCTGCACAAACAAGCCGCACTTGGCCAGGCCGAGATGGCCACAGAGCTCAGGAAACTGTCGGTGGGTAGACAGCGACCCCATGTGATGGCTGGAAATGTTTGTTTCTCTGCTCATCCACAGTGGCCCCCAATGCAATACTCTGGTTCTATCTTCTGTTTGTCCTTCTGAAACCACTGCCCCGAGAGGCCGACAGCGTGGCTGGCTCCCGCGCTCTCCCTGCCTTCTGGTGCAGCCAGTGAGAGGCTCCCGCAGGAGATGGGAGAATGGGAGCCGGCAGAAGGAGCGATCTTGCTTCCCCTCTCCATGAACCTAAGCCGGATCTAGTGACTCGATTTTAACATACAAAAAGGCGGCGGCGGTGGAAGTGATGCTGTGTGACTTCCAACACTAGGTCATAAAAGATGCAACTCTGATCTGGCTTTTCTTCTCTTGTTGGATCCTCTGCCCTGGGGAGGCCAGCTGCCATGTTGCGGGGTACACTCAAGCGCCCGAGGAGGGAGGAATTGAGCCATCCCACGCACAACCAGCACCTGCCCGCCATGTCGAATGAGCCATCTTGGAAGCAGACCGGCCCGCCCCAGTCAAACATTCAGGTGACTGCAGCCCCGGCCAGCATCTTGACCGATATTTATGAGACCCTGAGCCAGAAAGTCCAGCAAAACCATTCCTAGATTCCTGATGCACCAAAATTATGAGACCGTTCAATGCTCAGTGCCTGGAACAGTGCCTGGAGCAGAGTAAGAGCTCGCTATGATGGCCATTATTATGAGAATCTAGCAGATCTGGGGGTGCCTGGGTGGCTCATTCAGTTAAGCATCCAACTCTTGGTTTCTTCTCGGGACATGATCTCGGGATTGTGAGATCGAGCCCTGCGTCAGGCTCATACTGGACGGGGAATTTGCTTAAGATTCTCTCTTTCCCTGCTCTCCCTCTGCTCACCCCCTCCCCAGGCTCGCGCTCTCTCTCTAAAAAAAAAAAGCATCTCGCAGACCTGGTTCATGTTGGAGCTGGATGGGTCTCCCACCTGTTTCCTGCCTGCTTGTCACCCATCCTGGCTGCGACCTCCCTCTCTACTGGATAAGTAGTAATTATACATTATATATTGTATAGCCCGTATCTATGTATAACAAGAGATCCCCTCCACACCTCCCCGCTTCCTCCAGGATAAAATCCCAAGTACTCTATGCAGCCTCCAGGCCCCCCTCCCTGCTTGAAATTCCACATTCGGCCACAAAGAACCGTGAACTGTTTCTATTCACTAATAGGCTCCAGACGGGGTGCACAGACCCACAAACAAAGCTTTGGAGGTCAAGAGGAAAACACTAGAACACCTATATTTTTTAATCTCCGTTTTTTGGTGCGTTTGTTAAAGAATATCTTTATGTAATAGAGGCCCCTGGCGGGCTCAGTGGGTGGAACATGTGACTCCTGATCTCAGGGTCATGAGTTCAAGCCCCACCTTGGGTGTGGAGCCTACTTTAGGGGGGGGAAAAAAAAACGTGTTAGCCAAGAAGATTCTCCACCTTCCAATTTACAGTGCAGATCCCCAGGAACCCCTAAACTTCAGGCTGCTGCCGCCAGACTGTTAGGGACCAGTAATCTCTATTTTTAACAAGCATCTTCTCCTTCGCCCAGCTACCTGCTCCTTCGGCTGTGGTACACAGCAGGTGGCCCAGTGCCGAGCTAGCCTCCCCCAGGTGCTACTGCGCGCTCTACCCCGGGTCTCGAATCCTGGCAGACACACACAACCAAGATGTGGCCACTGCATCATCCCCATTTTACAGAGGAGTAAACTGAGGTTCGGAAAGGAGACACGGCCGCGTAAGACTCAGAGCGAGCACGGGGCCCAGGTCCTAATTAGTGCCGGATCCCCGAGGGAGGGGAGGAGAGCGAGCGATGAAGTGGGGGAGCGCGAGCTGAGGGGGGCACGGAGATTCGCGGCGGCCTTCCGAGGCGGCCCCGCCCCCACGAGGGACGTGAAGACGCGGACCCCGCGCAGCGTGGGGACATGTGACCGACTGCAGAGGCCGCGCCGCCTCCACCGCCCGAGGTCCGCGCGCTCCACCGCAGGGTGCAGACCCCGGGCGCCCGCCGGGGTCTGGGGCGCAAGAGCAGAGGCGGAGCCCGGGCGGAGCCAGAGCGCCCCGTCCACCCCTTCACCCCCGGCAATCGAAAGCGAAAGAGGGGGCCGGGAAGGAAGGGCGGGGCCGCTGGGAGGCCCCGCCCCCTGCCCTGCGCGGCTGCTGGACCCGCGGGCGCGCCCAGGTAGGGGGGCTCCGAGCGCGCAGTGCGGACCCTCGCGGGAACCTGCGCAGCCGCCACCATGTCTCAAGAAGGTGTGGAGGTAGGAGATGGCTACAGCTGGGCCGGGGGGCTCGCGAGAGGCGCCGCGGAGCGGCCGGGGGCGCGGAGGGGGCTTCGCAGTTTCTGGGGACTCCATCCGAAGCCCAGACTTTCCCCCTGGCAGGCACTCGCCTCCCCAACCCACCCCCCCGGAAAGGAGAATGACCGCCACATCCCCCAGGGTGAGATGCGGCCTCCTCGAGGAAAAGCGGGGGCTGCAGGGTCAAGGGTCAGAGGCCAGGGGTTACCTGGCCAGCCTCCTCCCTTAGCCTGGGACGCTCGCCCCAATCCGCTCCCTCCCCCAATGCCCTATGGGGACTTTGGCTTTTTCCAGGAAATGCCGTAGAGGGATGGGGGGAGGCCAAAACCAAGGGTCAAGTTCAGGCGGGGAGAAGGATGCCTAGAGATGGAGGAGGGGCAATCGCTCCTCTCCTTACCCTATCGGAACCCCCCTTTGCCCACCCAAGCTGGAGAAAAGCGTCCGGCGCCTCCGGGAGAAGTTTCATGGGAAGGTATCCTCCAAGAAGGCGGGGACTCTGATGAGGAAATTTGGCAGCGACCATACGGGAGTGGGGCGCTCCATCGTGTACGGTGAGCCGGCTGGGGTCCGGGACCTGGTAGGGGTTGGGTGCCGGGAGCGCGCAAAGGAGGTGTGGTCTGCGTTAAGGATAGGAAGAGGCGCTGAGATCATCTTCTGAGGAGGGTCTATATTGGGGCTCTGGGGGCCCTGAAACTCCCACAAGATCCTTCAAGGACCTTTTACTTACACTTACTCTTGCCGCCAGGGGTAAAGCAGCAAGATGGACAGGAACTGAGTAATGACCTTGATGCCCAGGTAAACTGCCCCCCCTCCCCTCAAAGGATGGGGTAGCTGGCGAGGGGGAACTGAAGGAACCTGGCGAATCCGTGATGAGCCCCTTCTGGGCACCACCAGTCCCCAATTCACGATCCACATGGACTTACTCACCTTTCAGCCACATGTCGGACCAGAGAGCGTGCAAACTGTAGGCGCTCATTACATGTTCATGGTATTGAGTGGGAGAGAGAGACATGAAACTAGGCAGGGAAACAAATCAGGATTAGTGTCATTATAGAGGACCCCTGGAGGTCAGGAAAGGATTCCTGGAAGGGGTGTGAGGAGCAGTGATCCTGGGAAGTGGGGGGTTGGAAAGGTCTCCCCGAAAGAGGGAACAGAGTGAGCAAAAGGAACTTGTGGACTGGCTAGGATAAACAGGAAATGGGGGAGGAGAGAGGGGCGGGGGGAGCCCATGTGATGAACGAATGGATGAATGAATGAAAGGCTTTGAGACACAGGTGCAAGGTGGCAACTTTACCCCTTAAATGACTTTGGTGGCCAGAGCGCTATGGATTTCACCTGCCTGAAAGCTCCCCCCTTAGTTGTTAAAGAGGATAGTAAGATATGTATTGTATTCTTTACATTTACACATGTAAAGGGTATGATCAAAATAATGGGAGAGGCACCTGGCTGGCTCAGTGCGGGGGAGAGGAGCATGCAGACTCTTTCTCGGGTCATGAGTTCAAGCCCCACATTGGGCGTGAAGCCTACTTAAAGAAAAAATAATAGTAGGGTTTCCTTGAATTTCATCCCCATACTGATCGATTGAGAGAGGTCCTATTATTTATCATGACAAGGGAACTGAGGTGGAGAGTGATGGAGTCACTGGCCAGGTTCACACAGCGAGCAGGTGGCAGTTGGGATTTCAACCGTGGCGCTCTGAGATGCCCCTCATTAGGGATGCAGGGGAGTGGTTTGGCTCCGCTGCCACAGCTGGCAACGCTGGAGTCGGGATTGGAACCTGCATCTCTCTGCATCCAGAGCCCAAGCGCTTAGCCTAAAGCAGCACAGACTCAAAGAGGCGACCGGTCACAATGCCACCAGGTGCGTGGCATTTACTGGCAGGAAGGGAGCATGGGGTCCAGGCCTGTTGGTCCAGGGCCACGCTCACTCAGGGTGATCTCAGGCAACCCCTCTCCCAGCTCAGAGCCTCTGTTCCTTTATCTGAGCAGTGGGGGTAATAGGTGTGCCCCCGTTCAAGGCGACTGCGAGGATAACCGAGGTCATGCACCTGGCCCTCTCTAAGCTCCTCCCGAGTTAGGGACTCCCTCTTCTTACGGGGCCAGGGCCCTGCCTCCCCGTCCAGGAGCCCCGCCCCAACAGATAATGGTAAAAAAAGGTCCGAGCTGCGTCCCCATTGTCTGTCCCTGATGTCTCCACCCAGGACCCACCAGAGGACATGAAGCAGGACCAGGACATCCAGGTGAGTCCAGGGTATGGGACAGGGGTAGGCAGAGTGGAGGACATCCATGGGCGGGGAGGGTGGAGGGTCTCCATGGATGGGAGAGGAGACATATATGTAGCGGGAAGAGGGCCGACGTGTGTTTATGTTCGTGGATGAGGCATGACCTCCCTCTTGTCCTCATCCTGCAGGCTGTGGCGACCTCCCTCCTGCCGCTGACAGAAGCCAACCTCCGCATGTTCCAGCGCGCCCAGGAAGACCTCATTCCCGCCGTGGATCGGCAGTTCGCCTGCTCCTCCTGCGACCATGTCTGGTGGCGGCGCGTACCCCAGCGGAAGGAGGTGATGACCCGATCCCCCTCCTTGGTACCCACACGTCTGACTTGACAATATCAACCCCCGAGAGCCCAACCCCTGACCCGCAATCTCAGGGCTCGGCCTCCCTCTCAGACCCCGTCCGTCTGACCCTCCCACTCCACCCTTGCCCGAGACCCCGACCTCTGACTTCACGGTTTGACAGCTGCCACCGAAATCAAACCTGACCCCAAAACCACAATCCCAGGTCTGGATTCGGACCCCCCAGATCAGTGGTGTGCTTCTGGTAAATGCTTAGTAGCCCAGCCACTGCAGGGAGGTGGGGGGAGAACCCCAGATTTGTAGCATTGCCATTTTCCATGGGGTACCTATTCCCACTGCGGCCAGTATCGAGCTCTCGGGGCGCCCCTCTGACAGCGAGCCTGCTCCCCACTCTACATGCCCAGGTGTCCCGGTGCAGGAAATGCCGAAAGCGCTACGAGCCGGTGCCGTGTGACAAGATGTGGGGTGTGGCTGAGTTCCACTGCCCAAGGTGTCGGCACAACTTCCGGTGAGGGTGCTGACCCCCACCCCACCCTCCGCCCTGCCCCACCCCACCCCACCCCAGCCCTGCCCTGGTCCCACCCTGGCCCAGGCCTTACCTTTGGACCCTCACGGCCCTGCCCGCCCCCCAGGGGCTGGGCACAGATGGGGTCCTCATCCCCCTGCTACGGGTGCGGCTTCCCCGTGTATCCAACACGGATCCTCCCTCCGCGCTGGGACCGGGACACCGACCGCCGCAGCACCCACACCCACTCCTGCTCGGCTGCCGATTGCTACAACCGGCGAGGTGAGGGCCCGGCATGTCCTCCATGACCTCCCCCAACTCGGGACAGTCTACTTGACCTTGATTCCTGGGACATCCACCTCCGGGGCCTTAACGTACCAAGGTCCCTGCCTGCTTCTTCCATGTGCCTCCTGAGGCCTCGGTCCCCAGAGCCACTCAGCTCATCCCGCGGCATCAGCCCCTCCTTTCACATCTTCCATGGCCACCCCCAGTCTCCGTGGCCTCTAACACCAGGCCACCCAAGACCCTGCCGCTCCTAATAGCCACCTAATAGCCATCAGCCACATTCTGTGGTCTTGCCTCTGAGGCTCGGTGGTTTCACCCCTGTGTTCCATGGCCTTGGCCTCTGCCCCTGTGGTCTGTGTTCTCGGTTCCTGTTTTGTGTCCTGTAGTCTCAGGTGATGCCCATGTCCCTGGGTCTGTCGTGGCTTCAACACCTGTGACTTTCATCTCTGAGTTTCCTGTAGCTCTGGCCCGGGCCCCTCCCCTCTCCCAAGCACTCCATGGCTGCAGCCCCTTTGCCCCCAGAGTCTTGGGTGGCCTTAAGCTCCATGGTCTCAGAACCTCTCCCTCCCCAGAGCCCCACATGCCTGGGACGTCCTGCGCGCACCCCAAGAGCCGGAAGCAGAACCACCTGCCCAGAGTCCTGCACCCCAGCAACCCCCACATCAGCAGCGGCTCCACTGTGGCCACCTGCCTGAGCCAGGGGGGCCTCCTGGAAGACCTGGACAACCTCATCCTGGAGGACCTAAAGGAGGAGGAGCTGGAGGAGGAGGAGGAGGAGGAGGAGGAGGGCGGGCACGGGGAGTGACCCCCAATGAGGGGCAGATGCACACCAGACACGCTCTGTGGAGATTTTGTGTTGTTATAAAATATGAGCTCAAACTGAGATCTAAACGCCCTTGGGGTGCCATTTGGGTCTGAGAGATCGGCAGGGGGATTCCTGGTCCCGTTTTCAGGGCCCTGGGGAGCAAGTCCACACCAGGACGGGCTGTGGGGCGTGGCCCACGCGAAGTCACAAAGCAAGTGTGGCCAGGACAACGTGGGCTCCTGCTGACAAACGTTCCCTGGGACCCAGGGGACAGACGGACAGATGGTCACAGCCTCAGGGGCCGGATCAGCATGGCGGCCTTCTTGAGAGAGTAAGCCCCGCCACGAAACTCAGCCCAGTAGACGCCGTCTTGGTAGCGGCTGCGGTAATGGCCGCCGCGGTGCCACACGCCGTTGAGGTTCGAGTGGGCACAGGCGTGGTACCACCAGCCTCCCCGCTGGTACAGGGCGCAGTTACCTGAGGAGAGAGAAAACCCATATCCTGTCACCAAAATAAAAGCCTCTCCCACTACCTCACTAGCGCAAGGCTTTCGTCAGGCGTCCCCTGGCCCTTCTCGCTCTTACTGAATATAACCCTGAGGTCCTCTCTCTCCTCCCCAGAGTAAGAGCCCTGGCCCCCATTTTCTTTTTTAGAGTGATAGCTTTCATTCCTTCCCTATCGCCCTCCCAAAGTACAAGTTACACCTTTTCCACCCTTTTCTGGAAATCAAGAGCTCTACCTTTATTGGGGGGAAAAAACCCTCACTTCCTTTCTAGGATAAGACTCCTAGCTCTCACTCCCTGACTTTCACCAGAACAGGAATCTTGACTCTATTAGGAAAGAATTTGCCTCATCAAAGAAGGAATCTAGGCTCTCCATCCCCTCACCAGAATAAAAGTGCTCTCTGTTCTCTTGCTTACCCTGATCCTAACCAGAGGGAAGTTTCACCCCACTTTTCATTCTTTTCCTTCTCTCCCTAGGAGCCCCACCTCCCCTGTCCCCACTCCCCACCAGAATAAGAGCTCTCTTTACCAGAATAGGAGTCACGGTCCCTATCCACGGTGCTGAAAGGCTTGTCATTGTGCCAGGAAAGAGAGTCTCCAGCATCTCCATGATACTGGCCAAGCCGAAGGCGATAGTGGTCGCTCTCAGGCTCCAAGGAGAAACCATCATAACGGGCACGAGCCCCACGCCCTCCCCAGTCCTCCAGGAGCACCAGTAACTCATGGTCCCCACGGCTGGTCAGCTGATGCACAGGTTCCAGGCCCAGCCAGTATTCCCCATCAGGCTGCCCGAAGCCCACCTGGCAGGACAGGGAAGTCACAAGGTCAGAAACAGGTCCCCTGCCCTCTGCCCAGCCCTGCCCCTACCCGCCCGCGCCCACCTTGTAGTGCTGCCAAGTGGTGAAGAAATTGACAGAGCCGTCTTGCCGCCTTTGGATCACCGTCCAGCCTCCACCGTCCAGCTGTTGCTCGCACCACACTGACACCACATGCCGGCCCAGCCGCAGCTCATACACACCGCTCTGCCTATGGCCTGCCTGGTGGGCCTCCGCACAATCCTGCCACGGACCTGTGGCTACAGAGATGGGGGAAAGCACAGCCTGGACCAATGAACCCCTTATTGGGATAAGAGTCCTAATTCTCACCTCATCCCCTCACCAGAATAGCAGTCCTACCTCTCCCATTCCCTGACCGAAAGAGGCCCCAATATCCATTTCCTTACCTGAGTTAAGACTCTAGTTCATTCTTTTCTCACTACAGCAAATACGGGGTCTGGGGTACTTAAATCCTGGGTTCTACAACCTTGCCAGAATAGAAATCCTGAACATGACACTCGGAACTAGCTTAAATGGTCACCAACAAACAGTCCTAAATTCCCTGCCCCTCATCAAAGGAAAAGTACCTCCTTTCCTGTTTTCATACCACAGTAAGAATTTTGGTCTTTATCAGAATGAGAGCCATAGCTCCTTGTTCCATCACCAGAATAAAAGCATCATTTCCTCCGGTCTCCCTACCATGAGAGAAATCGGCCATTCAAATCCTGGCTCCTATTTCCCTCTATCCACACTGCACTGGGAATCCCCTAGCTCCTCACACCCTCAACGGCCCTGCCCTCATCTTACCTGTTGGCTTGGTGGGGACAGCAGGGTGCCCTGCGGGCATGGGAGAGGCCAAGGGGCCCTGCTGTCTCAGGGTCTGGTCTCTCTGGGGCTCTGGAGCTCGGTCTAGCCTCCTGCTGGTGTCATTGGTGCCACCCACCAGACTGACAGGAACCACAGGCACCAGGGGTGGTGGCAGGACCTGGGGTGACCAAGAGACTCAGATGTGATCACACTAGCCTTCAGTTGAAAAGACACTGGGGCCCTAAATCCCCCAACACCCAGGTGGGTGGGAGATCAGGTAGGGGCATGTCCCAGCCCTAGAACTGATACTCCCTAAAGCCTAACTCTGGCTTAGAGCTGGGCCTAAATTCACAGCTGAACTGATCTGTGCCTCCGACGCTCCTTTTCTGTAAAGTAGAGATAATGAGTTGAGTACCTCCAACAATGAGTATTAACTTAGAATCCTCCCAACAGCCCTGTAAGATGTGGGTTGTCACAGAGCAACCATCTTATTCAAAATTAGGGCCAGCCATGTTCCAGAATTAAGGACAATATGGCAGCAGTTAGAAAGAGTAACATAGGGCAGACCTTTAATCGCACAACACTTCCATAACATGGGTCTTTGGTCTTTACATAATAATATGCTTGATGACTGGCTCTACGAATATTTATACTAAGTGGATAAGTAACGATTTTAGGTGGCCACCAGTCGCGTTCCGACCCAAATGAGCCGTGGGAGGAGAGGTAGGAATCTGGTTTGGGGAGCTTTTCGGATTTCAAAACTGCGGATCAGAGATCGCGCGTGGGGTCGCAGGAGCACCGTCTTACAAATGCTGCACACAGGAAGTGACTACGATTCCTGGCGAGCTTAGAGGTTACCTGCTGCTGCCCGCCCGTGCCCCCCGGGCACAGGCGCTCCAGGCGGGCGATGAGGCCACTCTGCTGGGTGACCAGCTGCGCCAGCTCCCGGAACTTGACATCCAGCTGATGGAAGCGGGCGGCGGCGCGCTGCGCCTCTGCTGACACGTTGAGCACGCGCTCCCCAAGCAGCGCCAGCAGCGCAGCGGGCTCCGCCCCCGGGCCTGGCCCCGCCCCCGGCCCCGCCTCGTGCTGCAGCTGCGCGCGCAACTGCCCCAGGCGCGCGCTCAGGCCGCGGCTCTCTTTGCGCAGCGCGCGCACCTCTCCTGCCACCGCGCCGTCGGCCGCGGCCAGTCGCTGAAGTTCGCGCAGCAGCTCCTCGTGGCGGCCCACGCGCATGCGCAGCGCCGCCACCTCGCTGGCGTTCACGGCCTCAGCGGCCGGGCGCGCGGCAGACGGCCCGCTCCAGCACACCGCGCCCGTGAACTTCTGCTGGGGCAGCACGAAGGTGTAGGTGCAGCGCGGGGCGCCCGCCCGCGCCCACGTCGCACCCAGCAGGAGCAGCAGCTGCAGGGTGCGCAGCGGAGGCGCCGACATGGCAGACCTGCAGGCAGAGGACAAACGGGAAGGAGGGCAGCCCCGGGAGCCT
>CM052898.1:5279952-5303480 GCA_028534135.1 Potos flavus
ACCGCGCCCGTGAACTTCTGCTGGGGCAGCACGAAGGTGTAGGTGCAGCGCGGGGCGCCCGCCCGCGCCCACGTCGCACCCAGCAGGAGCAGCAGCTGCAGGGTGCGCAGCGGAGGCGCCGACATGGCAGACCTGCAGGCAGAGGACAAACGGGAAGGAGGGCAGCCCCGGGAGCCTAGCCTGGGCCCCCAGCTCTCCGGCTGGGCCGAACCTGCTTTGCTCCAGGTCCACGCAGGCTCGTGTCCCCGCCGAGCGCCTCCGCTCCCCTCCCCCACCCCCGGGTGGAAATGCCCAAATGGGATCCCACCCCGGCCTCTGCATTGAGTTCTAGGCGCCCTGCGGGACAGCATGTCGTGCATTCATTCAGCAAGCGTTCACGGAGTGCTTGCTGTGTGCCAGCCTCAGTTCTAAGGAATACGGTAGGGAACAAAACAAAAATTCTTGCCCTCTTGGGCAAAAAACACAGTAAATAAACTATAGGAATTAAGAGAGTGTATTAGATGGTGCTAAGATAGATAGTAAAGATTGGAGAGATGTGGGGATCCGGGTCCCGGCAATTTGAAAGGAGGAAAGACCTCCTGGAGGAGGTGACATTTGAACAAACACCTGAAGGAGGTGAGGGAGAAAGTAATGAGGATGTCTGAGGGTGAAGAGCATCCCTGCCAGGGGGAACAGCAAATGCAAAGGCCCTGAGGCTAGACAGTTCCTGATGTATTAAAGGTGCTTCTGGGAGGCTGGAGCCGAAGCAGAGGGAGAATGGGTAGGAAGAGGTGAGGTGGGGTGAGAGTTTAAGTCTCACTAACTCAGACTAGAAGCAGACACCCCATCTCCCACATCCTCAGGCCAAAACCTCAGAATCATCCCTGTCTCCTCTTTTTTCACAGCAGATCCAACCTATCAGCCAGGCATGTCAGCTCTTGTATTTAGACCCTGAATTCCTCCACGTCCCGCACAGTCCTCACCCTCCAACATGATCCCAGCTCAAGACTCCATCTGGATTTCCTTACAGCAGCGACCCCCCAGGCCTCCAGTTGTCTGTCATCAACCTCTGGTCTGTTTCTCCCACAGCTGCCAGAGTCAGGCCATGTGTCTCCCTTTCCTAGAACCCCTCATGGCCCCCAGCTCACTCAGAGCAAAGCCCAAGTCTTCCTGTGCCCCACAAGGCCCTGCAACCTCTTCCTGTCCCCTCCCCGCCTTCTTGTCTCTCCCACCCACCCCTCACTCACTGTTCCAGGTGCACTGACCTCCTTGCTGCTCCTTAAACACACCAAGGATGGTCCTGCCTCAGGGCCTTTGCACTTGCTGTTTCCTCACCCTAGAACATTCTTCTCAGAATTTTAACGTGGCTCCCCCTCTCTACTTATTCAGGTCTTAGCTCACATGTCCCCTCCTCAGAATCCCTCCCTGACAACCCCATTTAACATTGCTCCTCCTGGGCACTCCCTTTCACAGTCTAACTTTTCCATTTCAGCATTCGTCACTCTGAAAGTGCCTCATTTGTTTGCCATTGTTTATTATCTGAATTCCTCCACTGAAACACAGCTCTTAGAGGCTGAGTCTGTTTTGTTTTTGTTTTGTTTTGTTTTTAAGTGGGTTTTTTACCTTTTTTTTTTTTAAGATTTTATCTATTTATTTGACAGAGAGAGATCA
Organism: Potos flavus; assembly: GCA_028534135.1. Taxonomy (NCBI): domain Eukaryota; kingdom Metazoa; phylum Chordata; class Mammalia; order Carnivora; family Procyonidae; genus Potos; species Potos flavus. The sequence continues at coordinate 5,281,603 of CM052898.1, forward strand.
CAAGTAGGCAGAGAGGCAGGAGAGAGAGAGAGGGGGAAGCAGGCTTCCCCGCTGAGCAGAGAGCCCGATGCGGGGCTCGATCCCAGGACCCTGAGATCATGACCTGAGCTGAAGGCAGAGGCTTTAACCCACTGAGCCATCCAGGCGCCCCAGAGTCTGGGTTTTGTTCAGTGCCTGGTGCCACCCACACGCCCCTCACCCACAGTCCCAGGTCGGCTACACCCTCCCACGTGTTCCCTGGCTCACATAGGTGAGCTCCTGCAAGTATCTTCACTTGAGCGCATGTACTGAGGCCTCCTAGCCTGGCCCCCATTGCCTTCATTCTTGGGGTTCACCCACCTACAGCCTCTCAAACTAAGGACATAAGTGCCTCCCGCATGCACTTGCCCACACTCAGAACATGTCGCAGGTGTCCACACATCAGCCCCGTGTTTCCCGAGGCCCACTATGTCCAAAGCCAGACATCCCAGTGGCCACACAGACTCGTGCCCTGGGGTCTTCATCGTCACACACATTGCCTTGTTCACACATTCAGCAAGCACTCCTTTAGTGTCACTGTGTGCTGAGAGCTGTTCCAGGCAATGGGGACACAGCCACGACCAACATAGACAAAAAAAAAATCCCTGCCTTCGTGGAGCCAACATCCCGGTGGGGAAAGCAGATGGTGGGTAGGGAAGAGGGTGATAAGTGTTTAGAAGAACACTCAAGGAAGGGGTGGGAGCCCCGTGAAGAGGGGCCGTTTTAAACAGAGGGGTCAGGACTCACTAGGAAGATGCCACTTGAGCAAAGACCTGAAGAAAGAGAGAAGGGTGAGAGCATTCCAGGCAGAGGGAACAGCAAGTGCAAAGGCCCTGTGCCCAAGGAACACCAGGGAGGCCTGTAAGACTGGAACAGAATGAGCAAGGGGGAGAGTGGGAGGAGGTGAGGGCAGGGAGGGAACGGGGCAAAATGGGCAGGACTTTGTGGGCCTCAAGAGGACCTGGGCTTTTACTCTGAATGAGGTGGGAATCCCAGAGGGTTCTGAGCTGGAGAAAGGCTTGTTCACTCATACTTGCACACCAAGCAGGAGCTCTCCTTGCTCCCTCCGTGAAAACACTGGACCCCCCACAACAGGGATGGACCACCCCCCTTGGAGCCAGACTGCATATGTGTGACATCCCCCGCCTTCCAGGATCTCAGCCCGGGGTAAGAGGGAGGCCTAGGGAAGCCCAGGTCTCCCAACACACAAAATCAGCCTCCACCTGCCCTCCTGCCCTCCCACCCTCTCACCTCTCACCTCTCAGGACCAGGACCCTGAGTCTGGCAAGGCTCGAAGCAGACACAAAGAGTCCCAGGAGCAGCTGAGGGTCCAGCAGGAGCCTCTAAGTGAGGATGGGGAGAGGCTGGTGGGAGAGCAGGAGGGAGGAGGCTTGGTTACCACCCTGTCCCCCCAGAGCCTGGGATGAGAGCCGTGGTGCTGAGCCCAGGATCTCCAACTGTAAATATTTAGCATTTCCCGCATGAGAACTGAGGCAGAACTGCCAGATCCCCCTGCCCAGGCCACCAGAGCCTGATAACACAGGTCAGCGTTCCGGACGTTCCCCCCACAGCAGAGCACAGAGCGTGGGAGGCTGCAGGACCGGGGAGGCTAGTGGAATTCCGGCCTGAGACACACACGCACACCACAGAGAAAGACAACGACAGCAGACCTGCTGCATCAGACATGACTCTCGACTCCACACCTTTGATCTCAATCTTCGAAGCCTGCGCTGCTTTCTTCTGTAGGCAGCTGCATTTTACAACAGGGAAAACTGAGCCTGCGAGAGGGTGAGTGACTTGTCCACAGTCACACGGCTGAAGAATGATGGCACCCAGCCCTGGTAACGTGGCTCCAACATTTACACACGTCTAATCACAACCCTCACACACACCCAGGCGCCCGTAACAGTGTAGACACAAAGACACACAGATATCCAACGAGACATGCAAACCCCTGCACAGAGCCACAAAGATAGACAGATGGAATCTGTGTGTGTGTGTGTGTGTGTGTGGATTTGCCTGGCACGGGCACATATAAAGACACAACTGGAAACACAGCACAAATTCCGGCAACAACTGTGTGTTCAGAATATGGTCACACACACACACACACACACACACACACACACACACCACGACGTAAAGGAAAATACCCTGTGGGTGGAGTACATCTGTTCTGTGTGTCAGACACATACACACCCAGGTGCACGGGGTCTCACACTGGAAAGCACAGAGGTGCTAACTAGGGGCACAGCGAACCCCTGGCACCCGCCCACCTGCCCGCCACTGTGAACATTTGTTTGTTTCCCACGCACCGCGTCGCATCGTCAGGCCAAATCATGCAGGGACAAAACAGGCAGAAGTAACCATGCAGTCATTTCTCAGAGGTACAAAGAGACTCACGCGTAGCCACCCAGAGCCTGGACCAGGGTCTCTCACCTGCACAAGGGCCTCACCGACCTGCAGACACAGTCTGAGGAAGCAGTCCCCTTCGCCCAATTCCTACCGTCCTGAACTCGTAACCCGAGTGGACTCCCGGGCTGAAAGAGGAAATGGTCGTCCCAGATCTGAGAGAGGCTGCCAGGCTGGGCTCCAGGCCTGGGCTGGGCCCCCCCACACTGGGCCCCTTGGCCCCCCACTCGCAGCCCTCTCCAGCTTCCTCCATTGGCAGCTGAGAAGAAACCTCATAAGTCATAGAGAGGGACTGACAGAAGGGAGAGAGAGTCCAAGAGACAGAGGAGGGGAGAGTCATGGGGAAGATGGACAGAGACAGGGGGAGTCAGGAAGAGGGATGAGAAGAGAGAAAAGAGGATAGAGACAGAGACAGGAGAGATCAAAACTTGAAGGCGATGAGAGACAATTGATGGCAGAGACAAAGTTGGGGCAGAGGGAGACAGAGATAGGAAGAAGACAGGGATGGGGAGGGAAAGACAGAGGAGGGAAGCGGGGAAAGAATTGGGGAGGAGAACCAGGACAGAGGAAGCAAATGGGGGAGGGGAGACAGCTGAGGGAGGGGAAGCATATGGGGGAAGGAAACCAATGGGACAGGGAAAGAGACGTTGGGGGCGTCCCTTTCCCCCACCCTAAGGTTCTGGGGAAGAAGCCAGAGGCCTGAGGCCAAGACTGGGGCTTTGAGCGGAAACCAGGAGGAGGTGAGTTATTCAGGGAGCGCCCGCCTTGCCCTAAGTTTCCAGAAGGTGATGTGGAGTTTCCATCTCTCAGCCGCAGACAGGGCCTCTGAGGAAGACAGCTGGCCCTCAGGAGCTGGGGGCCCACCTGTCTAACTGCCATGCTCTACCCATTTCTCTGGTTGTTCCCCAAGTGCCTCGTGCTGGTGTGCCAAGCATTGTGCATACATCATCTTCTTTAATTCGCGGGTCAGAGGAGAAATGATTACCATCCTCACTTTAGGATACTTGTGGGAGCCTTGGAGTGGATAAACTGGCTCTCAAATTCACCCAGGTCGTGTAAATGGGCCGAGGTAGGATTCGAACCCACGGTTCATTTCTCCGCAGCCTGAGGGGCTTCCCTGAGACGCTAGCCACGCCCAGTTTCCGTAGAAACAAGCACCAGGTGTCTCCATAGCAACTCCTCCGAGGAGTCCTGCCTGCTGCTACCTGGTGCGCATGCCCTTGTAGTGACGTCACCGCGCGTGCCGCCTCACGGGATCACCACGCCGGCGCCGGAAGTAAGCGGCGCAGCGCCGGAAGCACAAGGCAGGAGGACCTTGCTGGAGGAGTCGGCGGCATGGGGCAGTCGGGGCGGGTGAGACGCTGCGGCGGGGTGGGGGTGGGGGTGGGGGCGGGCGGGCGGGCGGCCGGGGGCGCGGCTGGGGCTGGTGGGGTCCCCCCCGGCGGCCGTGGCGTTGACCGTTCGCCTTTCACCCCGCAGTCCCGGCACCAGAAGCGTGCGCGCGCCCAGGCCCAGCTCCGCAACCTCGAGGCCTACGCCGCGCAGCCGCACTCGTTCGTGTTCGCGCGGGGTCGCGCGGGTCGCGGCGTCCGGCAGCTCAGCTTGGACCTGCGTAGGGTCATGGAGCCCCTGACCGCCACCCGCCTGCAGGTCTGCACCATCCACCCCGCCTCCATCAGCCACGGGCCCTGTCTTCGGGGCTGCGGAGGTGGCTTCAACCGCGGAACCGCGCGTGGCTTCAGTCTCGGGTGGAGAAAGGGAGCTTTATGGGGAGCATCGCCTTTGCCTCTCAGGGATATGTGGGGCAGCAGATGAACGCACTCAGCTGTGGGCTTGGCTGGATGCCTAAGGCTGGTGGTTTAGGGCTTCGGATTAGCAAAGCTAGCGTGGAAACTTGGCCTCTCTTAAAGGCCTCGGGGAAGTTAATTAACGTCGCACGGCCCAGTTGGCTCATCTGCAGTCTGGCCGATGCACAGTATATAAGTATACAAATTGAAGTCTGATTAGTTCTAGAAGTCAAGCGCATTCCACTCCTCTCTTCTCTTTCTCGGAAAAATTAAATGCAAGAAAGGGCATAACAGCTTCAGCTCATAGTCTTTGGTCACGAAGAGATATTTATGATGCTTCTATTTTGTGTTTGCAATTCTCAGATACGAAAGAAAAACACTCTGAAGGATTGTGTGGCAGTGGCTGGGCCCCTTGGGGTCACACACTTCCTGATCTTGAGTAAAACGGAGACCAACATCTACTTTGTGAGTTAATACTTACAGCCCTCATCTTCTCCCTGCCCTGTTCCTCCCCCAACTCTCATGATGAACTCATACGCCTCTGAGTTGCCATGATTCTGGCTTCAAAGTAAACGCTCTGAAGAGATAAAGCAGAGGTTCCCACTCCCTGCTCCCTAGCTGAACGCCTCGACTCTCACCAATCCTCTTTTCTGTAGAAGCTGATGCGTCTTCCAGGAGGCCCCACCTTAACCTTCCGGATCAACAAGGTAAGGATTGGCGGTGGTAGGACGGCCCTGTTGGGTAGAGGATGGGTTTGGGGTGGTGCCAGCCATGTGTGGTTGGCAGGCACCCACTCCTTGCCCTGTCCTGCAGTACACGTTAGTGCGTGACGTCGTCTCCTCCTTGCGCCGACACCGCATGCATGAGCAGCAGTTCGCCCACCCGCCCCTCCTGGTCCTCAACAGTTTCGGCCCCCATGGCATGCATGTGAAGCTCATGGCCACCATGTTCCAGAACCTGTTCCCCTCCATCAATGTGCACAAGGTGAGCTGATTCTGGTGTAGTGCTGATGAGGGTGGATGGGACAGATGGGACAGTAGGTACCACACACAGGCCCTTGGGCTGTTGGCTTAGTCTTCACCTCCCAGCATTGAGGCTGAGGGCTCCAGCTCCTGAGGTCCAGTCTCACCCATGTGTTCTGTGACACTGGGGTAAGAGGCTCCCTTATGAGCTGCCTTACTCTCTGGAGGTTGGAAAATGATGCTGATCATCCTTTATTTCTGGAGTGTGTATTGAGTGTTGGTCTGAGCAGCGTGGTAGGTGTCATGACTCCATTTTACAGATAGAGAAACAGTTTGACAGGTAAAGTCTCGTCTGAGATTCGATACGGGGATAGAACTGGATTTTTTTTTTTTTTTTTTTTTTTTTTTTTAATATTTGACAGGGAGAGACACAGCGAGAGAGGGAACACGAGCAGGGGGCGTGCGAGAGGGAGAAGCAGGCTTCCCGCTGAACAGGGAGCCTGATGTGGGGCTCGATCCCAGGACCCTGGAATCATGACCTGAGCCTAATGCAGGCGCTTAATGACTGAGCTACCCAGGCGCCCCTAGATTTTTCTTTTTTTAAGAGTGAAATGCCTTTTTTTTTTAAATAAGGTTTTTTGAATTTATGTAACTGAGAGAGTAGAGCCGGGGGAGGGGCAGAGGGAGAGGGAGAAGCAGGCTCCCTACTGAGCAGGGAGCTTGGGATCATGACCTGAGCCAGAGGCAGACACTCGGACACCCAGGCGCCCCAGGACTGGATTTTTGTTAACTTGTCTGGTTCCAGAGCCCCAGCTCCCAATCTCTGGCACCAGCAGGTCTCAAACTGGGCTGTTAGATGCCGATCATTAGGGAGTCTGGTGTGGACAGCTTAAGTGGGCCTCAGAACCAGAATTTCAAGCCAGTACCCCAGCCAGTCCGTCAGGCCCCACAGCGCTAGCAGCACCCCATGCCCCCTTGCTGGGAGATTTCTGGAGTATGGCCATGGCCTGGGCTTGGTGTGCCGTACAGGGAAGCCTGTGGGTCGTTCATGTGGTTCAGTGCGCCCCCCGCCCCCCACCAGGTGAACCTCAACACCATCAAGCGCTGCCTTCTCATCAATTACAATCCCGACTCCCAGGAGCTGGATTTCCGTCATTAGTGAGTACCGGGCGGGGCGGGCGGGGCCTCACGGGCGGCTGATGACCGCGCTGCGGCTGAGGCTCTGTGATTGCTCGGTCTCCAAGTAAACGCTCTGACGCACTGTGGAAAGGGTGGGCGGGTAGAGCCGACCTCCAGTCTCATGATTCCTGAGCGCTCTTCTCGCGCCCTGGCTCGTGCAGTAGCATCAAAGTCGTTCCTGTGGGCGCGAGTCGTGGGATGAAGAAGCTTCTGCAGGAGAAGTTCCCCAACATGAGCCGTCTGCAGGACATCAGCGAGCTGTTGGCCACGTGAGGAGGGCGCTGGGTGGGAGACGGCTGCAGTCCTGGGGACCCCAGAGCTGTTCCAGGGGCCCGCGGTCCCCTGCTGACCTCGGCGCGTCTTCTGCACAGGGGCGCCGGGCTGTCGGAGAGCGAGGCGGAGCCGGATGGCGAGCACAACATTACAGAGCTGCCCCAGGCTGTGGCGGGCCGCGGCAACATGCGGGCCCAGCAGAGCGCCGTGCGGCTCACTGAGGTGAGGCCCAGGGGCAGAGGTGGCTTCCGCTGGTGGCCTCCAGCCCTGAGGGGCACTGACTCTTCCCCCTTGTCTCTCCAGATTGGACCTCGGATGACGCTGCAGCTCATCAAAATCCAGGAGGGCGTGGGGGAGGGGAACGTGCTGTTCCACAGTTTCGGTGAGAACGGGGCTGGCCGACCCTGGGGCTGGGAGTCTGAGGCCCTCCAGAGTGGGTCACGGGGTGCACCAGACACACTTGGATCGTAGTGACCTGTCTCCTCCTGCTCAGTGCACAAGACAGAGGAGGAGCTGCAGGCCATCCTGGCAGCCAAGGAGGAGAAGCTGCGGCTCAAGGCCCAGAGGCAGGACCAGCAGGCCCAGGACGTCCAGCGCAAGCGGGAGCAGCGGGAGGCACACAAGTGTGTGGCAGTGGGCTGTGCTGGGGAGGCAGGGTCCCGGGTGCGGGCTGCCACCCTCACTGCCATCCCTTTCCAGGAAGAAGAGCCTGGCGGGCATGAAGCGGGCACGAGCAGGGGCCGATGGGGATAGCGATGCTGAGGACCCCGGTGTCCCCCCAGAGACGGAGGGGGCTGGCCAGCAGGAGGAAGAGGAGGATGAAGCAGAGTATTTCCGACAGGCAGTGGGAGAGGAGCCCGATGAGGGTATGTGGCAGGGCTTGGCACAGCTGGGCACCTTGGGCTTGTCCCTGTGGTCTGGTGGCCTTGACACCGTCTTTTCCCACAGACATGTTCCCGAAGGCAGCCAAACGAAGACGGCCTGCTGGGCCTCCAGGCAAGAAGCATCGAAGAAAGGAGCGGAGGCCGGGTGGAGGCACTGACTCTAGGCTTCCAAAGGCCAAGGGCAGCAGGCCCCAGCAGGGCCAGGCCAAGCCGGGACGCAGAGGAGCTGCCTGGGACCGCAGGCGAGGCCAAGCACGGCTACCTAAGAAAGCGGTCTGAGGCCCAGCCGAGCACCAGATGGAATGCCCCAAATTGGGGCCCACAAGACTCTGCCTTGGGCTTCCACCTGGACCCCCAGGTGCAGCCCTAGGTTTCCTTTCATAAAGGAGCTGTTTCCCCAACCTCCCACTGTGGTAGATGACTGATTCCCCAGAAGTCTGAGTCTGCATTTGCAGGCTGCCATTCTGGAGTTGTGCGGATAAGGCCGAGAGGCTCGGGGCCGGGAGTCTCTGGGAATCGCACGGGGTTCTGCCCCAACCCTGCGTTCTTTTCCCCCATGCGGAGCAGTGGGAGTGTGGGGCCTCTTCCCTAGGTGAAGCTGATGGGCAGATTCCGCCCTGGGCCTCTCCCTGCCACCCCCCACCCCCTGCAGCACCCCTGGGGTTACTTGCAAGCCTGTAAGTGGTCGCCCTGGAGGGCAGAGCGTGAAGAGGAAGGAAGCCAGGGGGCGGTGGAAGCGGGGCTGGTATGGCTGTGGGTGGAGCTGCTGGTGCTGACGGGAGGGGCCGGCCGCCGCACTGCTAGCTCAGGGGCTGGCCTAGCACGGCACGGGCAGCGGACCCAGAGGGGAGCGGACCCAGAGGCCGGGCACGCGGGCCATGGCTGCCGCCACCTCAGGTGAGGAGCAGACGCTGCTGGGTCGGTTGAGCCCGGCAGAGGTCCCGCGTCCTGGCTCCTGCAGCTCAGCCCTGGACTGAGGGTGGGGTGGCGGGCTCCTAGGAGGTGGAGGGCAGTGAGTTAATCACGTCTGGACGGGGACTTCCTCCCAGAGCAGAGATGGGCCCGGGAGGCAGAAGTGTGGCCGGACCAGCAGTCTGGGGCGGGGGAGGGGCGCGGAGTCCATGGACAGACCAGGGACGGGCTGTTTACCGCCTGGTGCATGGAAGGGAATCCTTCCCCACACTGCCCAGTCCAGGCCTTGTTCTGGGCACTCCCTGCCCTCATGTTCTGGGGGCTTTAACAGTGGTCAGATGGAGGTATGGGCTTTGCCGAAATCAGGGGGACGGGATGCCTTAGTGTTAGGTCGGAATGGGCTTCTCAGGGCTAGAGACCAGGAGGTGAGTGGGGGCTGGTGACTCTGGCAGAGACTCCGTGCAAAGGCCCTGGGGTGGAAGTGCCTTACTGTGGGGAGTGAGTCACCGAGAGCCTGAGAGGAGGGCGAGCTGGTGAGAGGGAGCGCTCGCTCCTGGGGCCCCTCAGTGGGAGAAGCAAGCTCTGCCTTTTCCTGCTGGTGAAGAGGAAGCCATGAAGGCGCTGAGCAGAGGAATGTGGCCTGACCCAGGTGTCCACAGGCACCCTCGGGAGGCTGTGGGGAGAACAGGTTGGGATGAGGTCAGGAACTGGGAGGCTGGGCCAGATTCTGAAGGTGGCGGCATCACTGCTGATCCATCAAGTCTTGGAGGAGGGCTGACGAGGCGTTGGGCCCCCCCCCCCACAGCCTGGTGGTTCTGAGTTATCACTGCTGGTTTATGTGTCCTGTGAAGGCAGTGACCCCCCCACCTTCTTGAGGGTTCGGGACCCACAGCAAGCTTAGTCACTATCACATGAGAGGACTCGGGCTTCTGCACTTTGAGTGGGTTCCCTCTGTGAAGTGTGGCTGGTCCTTTCCCGGCCATGGAAAGGACTGCGAGAGCATGTCTCCAGAGGGCTTATGTGACCCGGCACCGGGCAGAGGCTCTGGAGGCAGAGAGAGCCACGTGAGGACGGACAGGGCTCATGGGGTGACCCCGTCTGCCCGCAGGTGCGTGGCCCTGCCCAGCCAATTTCTCAGCAGCCGTTGACAATGTCCTCAGTGGCTTCCAGGAAGGCTTTCTGTGGCCCCTGCTGGTGGGTGAGTTCCTGGTGGCCGTGGCCAGCAACGGCCTGGCCCTCTACCGCTTCAGTACACGGGAGCAGCGCCCGTGGCCCCCCACCGTGGTCTTCTCGGCCCAGCTGGCCGTCAGCGACCTGCTCTATGCCCTGACACTGCTCCCGCTAGCCGCCTACTTCTACCCGCCCAAAAACTGGCAATACGGGGAGCTGGCCTGCCGCCTGGAACGCTTCCTCTTCACCTGCAACCTGCTGGGCAGCGTCCTCTTCCTCGCCTGCATCAGCCTGAACCGCTACGTGGGCATCGTCCACCCCTTCTTCGCCCGCAGCAGCTTGCGGCCCAAGCATGCCTGGGCGGTCAGCGCCGCGGGCTGGGCCCTGGCGGCTCTGCTGGCCGCGCCGACGCTCAGCTTCTCCCACCTGAAGCGGCCGCTGGAGGCAGGCGACTGCACGGCGGCCCGGCCCACGGCCTGCACCAGGTGCCTGGGGACCGCAGATGACCCCCGCCTGGAGGCCTACGCGGCCTACAGCTCGGTGCTGGCGGCACTCGGCTGCGGCCTGCCCCTGCTGCTCACCCTGGCGGCCTATGGCGCCCTCGGGCGAGCGGTGCTGCACAGCCATGGCATGACGGCGGCCGAGAAGCTGCGTGTGGCCGTGCTGGTGGCCAGCGGCCTGGCCCTCTACGCCAGCTCCTACGTGCCCTACTACGTCACACAGGTGCTCAACGTGCACGCGCGGCAGCGCTGGAGGGCCCACTGCCCGGCCTTTACCAACGAGGCCGAGGCCAAGGCAGCGCTGGACTGGAGGACTTACGCGAGCCACCAAGTCACGCGGGGCCTCATGCCCGTGGCCATCTGCCTCCACCCCCTGCTCTACATGGCCGTGGCGCCCAGCCTGGGCTGCTGCCCCCAGAGCTGCCTCGGCTGCACAGGGAGCCAAACCCCGGAGGACGCTGGGAGCTCCGGCCAAGTCCTGCCTCTCGGTCACAGCCACTCCCCACACCTTGGGGCCCTAGTCCCCTGAGCTTAGCCCATGACCTATTTTGAGCTGCCACCTCCTCACCACAAGGCACTGAGACTAGCAGCAGAATGGGGGCCAAGAGCCCGGGAGGCCCCTGGCCCCGAGCCGCCAACAGGCCCTAAACCACCGCCTCCTCCCCTACAGAAAGACCCACTGGCGGACTGGCGAGTGCCCAGGCCAAGGTGGCAGATTTCTGCCTACAGCACTGATCCCGGGGAGGGCTGGCCCCACCAGCCACACACAGGTGACAGCTGTGAATAAACAAGACAGAATGTGACAACTGCAGCCTTTTTATTGCTGGGAGCCCCCTGCTCTCGGGGGCTACCTTCTAGGGCCATGGGGTCCTGGGGCCGGGGCCGAGAAGCAGCGGCAAAGGTGGCAACTGGCTTAGTTGGTTGATGGCCTAAAAAGAGAGACGAGGGGTGAGGACAGTGAGTGGGAGGGCTCCAGGCCCCGAAGGGAATTCCAAGACCCCTTGCCACACACACATGGGGCCTCCGTGACATTTGGGGGGGGCACACAGAGCCAGATGAGCAGTGGGCCCCTCCTCGAGAAGGAAAAGACCAATAACCTGTACCTCAGAACAGGCTTGGGGACTACGTGGGGCCCACAGTCAACCCGAGTGTGGCTGGGAAAGAGACGGGGGTGTGGCAGAGGTCTTACTTGGCCCACTCAACGTTGAGGATGAGGTGGTCATATCCAAAGCCGGACACCCCAGCAATGGCTCGTGCGGCATCCTCACGGCGGTGGAAGCTGATGAAGGCAAAGCCCTGGGGGACGGGTGCGGAGTCAGGAGCCCTCAGGGGACAACCAGGACAGGCGACCCCTTCCCCGACCCCCACGGCCACCAGCCCACCTTGGACTGGCCAGTGGTCTTGTCCTTTGCCAAGTAGATGCGAGAGATGGAGCCAAAGGGCCGGAAGAGCTCCTGCAGGTCAGTCTCACGAGTGTCCTCCGACAGGTTGGTGACACGGATAGTGGCATTGTCGTCGGCTAGACAGGCAAGGAGCAGCACCTTGTAGAGGACAGCCCTAACCAGGCCCTGAACAAAGGATAACCACGGGACCAAGAGGGGCCCACCCGCCACTCACCTCTGCGGTTGGGCTGCATGGACTCCCCACGGCGGCTGGCCCCGTCCCGCAGGCTCGGCGGCACGTACTTCCCCGTCTTGTTCTGGGCAGCCTGCACGGGCTCCAGCTCTGGAGACCAAAGCAGCTGGGTCAGGCCTCACCCCGGCACAGAGGACGGACGCATCCCCCCAGGATGCCGGCAGCTCTGGCCCTGAGCCAGCCCCGGCACCATCCATCAAGCCACCGACATCTGGTGGTTCCAAGGCCTGCTGGCCGCGGTGACGTGAAGGTCACATCCAAAAAGAGCAAGAACCCACAAGGGTTGATGCCGTCCAAGGCCACACATGACTGCAGTCTGCTCAGCTTCACAACACCCAGGAGCACGGCAGGGACAGGTGACAGGCATGCTGTGCACCCGGTCACAGTGTAGAACCGTCCAGACTCAACCCACTATCAGCAAATCACACCAAAGACATGGGCCGCGGTCACGTGTCAGTCTGCACGAGTGCGCACACATCACCCCCCTCCCCGACACACGAACACAGAGGGCCGTGGGCACAACTGTGGCAGACAGACACAGCACACTCAAGTCTGGTCACAGTCCAGCACAATCACAGCTGGCAAGTCTCAAGTGCACGCGGTGTAGACACACAGGCACGCAAAGGAATGGTCCGCCGGCCCCCAACAAGAAACGACAGGCAACACTACTGGCAGTCACGGCACCAACTCGGCCAGTCTCTCTCTCGCTCACAAACACAGGCCACAGCCGCAGACTTGCCGTGCTGGTGCCACTGTGAGAGATGACAACTTCCCAATGGGGACAGCCCCAGTCCCAGCAGGAGAAGACCGAGGTCTTTTACAGAGGTGCACACGACCCTCCCCACCCCACGGCCCGCCAAGCCGCATCCCAGGCCCGGGCACCTCCGGGCAGCTTCTCCTTCTCGCCGGTGGACAGGCCCAGCTGCTCAGCCAACTCCTTCTGCATGGGCCCCAGCGTGTCCTTGTAGGGGCAGCGGGTTGTCCAGTGGTCGCCCTTGCAGATGCGGCAGGACACGATCTTCTGGCCCTTGAGCTTGTTCATCGGGTCCTCCTCTTCCTGGCAGTTCAGATCCTGGGCGGGCAGTCAACGGGAGCTCAGAGCGAGGTTGCCACACCCCGGCCACCACCATCATGACCACCGGGCCTGCCCTGCTGCCCCACTCACCTCTTTGCTCGTGATGAACGTCATGGACACATCATCGCTGACCGTAGTGGTGGCCACGTTGGGCCCTGGTGGGTCAAACTCTGAGTTCCCAAACTTCTTCCAGTTCTGGGCTCAGGGCGGGATGGGGGACAGGTAAGTGCAAGTGGGACCCCCTCCATTGGCACCCGGGACCTACAACAGCCTCCTTCAGGGTGCCTGGGCCTTGAACCACATTCTTCACCCTCCTGAAAAGCCCCCCATAGTGGTAACAATGACAGTTCCTGTTTCCTAGTGGGTCCCACTCCTAGCATGTGCCAGCTCCTAGCTTCATGCCGGCTCAGGAGGCTGGGACAGCTTTTGGCCCCAAGTTCCAGAAGAGAGAACCAAGGACCAGGGGGAAATAGCCCCACAACTAATCATTCCTGGGGGACCCATGATGGTAGGTGGGCCAGCTCCCACAAGGAAGTGATGTCCAGGGGTGCACAGAGGTCGCCCAGACTGTGAGGGCCTTCAGCTAAACAACCTAAGCCTCAGCTTCCTCCCCTATAAAAAGAAGACCACAAATGCTCCCCACCTCCCAGGATAGCTAGGGAGATCGGATGAGAGAACACTTCCTTTTTTTTTTTTTTTTTTGAGAGAACACTTCTTGCAGAGCACTTGGCATTGGGCTCTGGCACAGAGGAAGTGCACAGAAAATTGTGCCAAATGCATTTATGACTATCACTTCTTCCTAAGCACACAGCCCAGTTAAATGGGAGCTGCTATGACCACATGAGGGGAGGGCTTGCCTCTGTTCCTCCTGGTAAACAAGCTGAAAGGAGTTAAGAATCTAAGCCCACCCAACTTCTGCACCCTGGACTTTGCAGTACCCCCAACAGAGCACAAACACCCCTCAACCTCAGCTCTGCTCCAACACAGTAGGGACAAAGAGTTAAACCCCATTTCTAAAAATAAAGGTATCCAAAAAAAGGATTCCTAATTCCTTTGAGTCAGCTCTGGGAGAGCCCCCAAGACAAGGGGAGAAGGGTCTCACCTTCCTCCTTGCGACAGCCTTTGAGGCCTTCCGCGTCTCAATTCTGAAGGTGCGGACAATCTGTGGATGGGAGGGGAGAGGCTGGGACTTCCTACATCTCAAGGCTCCCGGGGCCAACCAACCCAACCCACACTCCATCCCCTCCCGGCCCAAATGCCCCCAAGCCCAGGGGCACCCACCTCCTCCCCCAGCCTCACCTTGAACTTCTTGCCATCCTCATCTATCTTGTACTCTGTCACTGTCTTGATGTTTCCATTGATGACCTCCTTGGGAGGCGGAAGTGGAGCTGGGAGAGAGAAGAGGTGAGAGAACTGAGCCCTGGGTAATGGGGACCAGGAGGGAAAGCCGCTGGGGAGAGGAAACAGCCCCGAATGGAGCAGAGGTCATCACTCACCTCCAGGCAGTAACTCAGGTTCTGGGCTGGTGTCACCAGTGGCCAGAGGAATCCCTTTGAGGAGCTCGCTGGTGACACATTTGTCTAGGAAAGGGCGTGTGGGGAGGAGGGCTGAGCTGGAGGAGCGGGAGCTCCCAAGCTAAAAAGAAGGGACCTTTGGGATGATGCCCACACCAGGGGCCGGGAAGGCGGGGCCAAGGGCTGAGGACTGGCGAAGAAGTGCCCTGGGATAGCCGTGCCAGGACGTGGAGCTGTGGTAACCTCGAGCAGTGGCAAGGATGAAAGCGAGGGGCAGCCCATAAAAATATCCGGCGCCAGTATAAAGGCAGGAGGCAGGCTGTTACAACTTCCTCCCCGGAGCAGCTGTGAGGACTGAGCGGTGGCAGGCGAGGAGGAGGGACTGGCCAGCGAATGTCTGGCATTGGCGGCAGGCTGGCCCGGAGGGAGGATGGCGCGGGGGAGAGGGAGGCCGCGAAGGGGGATGCGGGATCGGACGGCGGAGCCAGGGTTGGAGCAGGCGGCAGTGACCGGCCTGGGGAACTGGCTGCGGTGACCTGGGACGACCCGGCATACTCACCGTCCTCGCCCTCCTCCTCCACCTGGTCGGCCCAGCTGGGCTTCGAACTGCAAAGACAAGTTTGCGGAGGGGAAGGCTGAGTCAGCGAGGCCTGGCCCCCGCCGCCCCGCCGCCCCAGGCACCACGATACCCCCTCAGGATCCCCAAACCGCCCCCCAGGGCTCGCCCCTCGCCCCTCAACTCACTCAAAATCTCCAGTCGGCATTTCCCAACCTTCTCCACGCAGCACAAACCCGGGCCAGAGACCGGAAGTGAGGGGAGGATGAGACTTCCTGCGCCGCCGCCTAGAGCAGCCCGGCAGCAGTGCCCACAGCGCCCCCTGCGGACGGAGGTGGAGGTGCCGGCTGGGGGGGGCGGCCGGGCGCTGGTACTCAGGCTGAACGGAGGCGCAATTCCTTTTACCTTTTAGAAAAATTTAAAATGTACTAATAACAATAAAGCTCACTTATTGAGAGCTTTCGTTTTGCATAAAGAAATCAAGGCTGGTCTTCCTGTCTGGGAAGAGTTTTTTTTTTTTTTTTTTTTTTAAGGTTTTATTTATTTATTTGACAGATAAAGAGACGGTGAGAGCACGAGCAGGGGGAGAGGCAGGCAGAGGGAAAGGGAGGAGCAGGCAGAGGGAGAGGAGCCGGCTCCCCCTTGAGCCCCAGGGAGCCCGACGTGGGACTCGATCCAAAAAACCCTGAGATCATGACTCCTAGAACCCTGAGGTCATGACCCCAGCGGAAAGCAGCCGCTTAACCGACTGAGCCACCCAGGCACCCCTCTCTGATATAATCTTTTCCACCTTCTCTTTATTGTCCAGCTCTCCCTTAAGAATATTATTCTCAGGGGGAAACACGTGGCTCCCAAAGGGGCCAAAATGAATTCTTGGGTGGCAAAACACCTTAGATATTACAATGGCTTGTGGCCCTCCAAATTCTTACTCCTAAGTATTTAATTCATATCGTTAGGGAGAAATTAGATGTAATTAGGTTGAAATTAAATTGAAAGATAATCCCACTTTTCTCTTTTAGAGGGGCAATAATGTAAAAAGGTTGAGAAACCCCACATAGAAGGTCATCTGGAGAAAGCAGACATTTCCCTGCTTTGTTTGCCTCTTGGGTGCCCAGCACACACCGGCATGGCCGGGAGGTGGGGGGGTGTGCCCATACTAAGTGCTCCATTACTGGGCATTTGGGGCAAGGTGGGAACTAGATCATAAAGGACTTTTTAAACCAGACTAAGGAGTGTAGGCTCTTATCCTGTAGGCTGTGAGTATGGGTGAGGTCACGGACGTGTTTTGAATGGTGACCCATTGTGACCATATTTTCTTGCGAGAAAGATTGTTCCGGAAGCCTGTAGAGGGTAGAGTGGTAAGAAATGAATTAGCAGATGAGAAAGGAGCCTGGGAAAATGAGCAAAGAAGAGCATTTTGGCAGTAAGAACGAAAATACAAAGTTTGTACAAAGGGCCAATAAACATTTGGGCAAACTTATTCAGATTTCCTCCAAGAAATGCAAAATCTTAGCAACATAGCAGATGGGCAAAAAAATTTGATATTACCCAATGGTAGCAAAGATGTAGAGAAAGAGACTCTCGCACACGCATTAATGCATGAAATTATGCAGACTTTTTGGATGGAAATTTGACATTCACTAAAACTTAAAATGAACATATGACTTTTGTTTTACGGTGACATAGACATACGGCAGATCAGTTTCAGGTGTAAACATAGTGATTCGACACTTCTATACATCGTGTAGCGTTCAGTGTAGTCACCACCTGCCACCAAAAAAAGTTATTACAATATTTTTAAGATTTGGGGCGCCTGGGAGGCTCAGTGGGTTAAAGCCTCTGCTTTCGGCTCAGGTCATGATCCCAGGGTGCTGGGATCGAGCCCCGCATCGGGCTCTCTCCTCAGCAGGAAGCCTGCTTTCCCTCTCTCTCTGCCCACCTCTCTACTTGTGATCTCTCTCTATGTCAAACAAATAAAATAAAATAAAAATCTTTAAAAATATATTTTATTTATTTATTAGAAAGCACAAGCAGGGGGAGCAGGAGAGGGAGAAGCAGTCCCTGCTGAGCAGGGAGCCCCCTGCAGGGCTGCCCCCAGGACTCTGGGATCATGACCTGAGCTGAAGGCAGATGCTTAACCAACTGAGCCATCAAGGCACCCCACAATATTATTGACTATATTCCCTATGTGGTACTCTTTACCACCATGACTTGGTTATTTTGTAACTGGGAGTTTGTACCTCTTAATCCCCTTCATCTGATTCACCCATATCTGTTTTCCTTTGAGCAAGCCAGTAATTCCACCTGTGAGAAAAACTTATGAATGCATGTGAAGATGTAAGAATAAATGTGCAGCATTGTTCATGAGAGCAAAAACTGGAAAGGCCTATCTGTCCGTTATAGGTTAAATAGATTACAGTATAATATGCCACGATCTATGTGATTAAGGAAGTAGATATCCATTTGTGGTTATGTTACAAAAAAAAAATCTCCCAAGATACTAGGAGGAAGCAAGATGTAAAAATGGCATAGATTATAGGGACCGATTAGTGGAAATATTTAATAGCACATATATGGGGGCACCTGGGTGGCTCGGTTGGTTTAATGGCTGCCTTTGGCTCAGGTCATGATCTCAGGGTCCTGGGATCGAGCCCCGCATCAGGCTCCCTGCTCAGTAGGGAGCCTGCTTCTCCCTCTCCCTCTGCTGCTTCCCTTGCTTGTGCTCCCTAGCTTGTGCTCTCTTTCAAGTAAATGAATAAAATCTTAAAAAAAAAAAAAAGCACATATATGTAGATATATGCAAACTATTATCTGAAAAGAAATATCAAACTGGGGGCACCTAGGTGGCTCAGTCTGTTGAGCATCTGCCTTCAGCTCCTGTCGTGATCCTGGGATCCTGGGATTGAGCCCCACATCAGGCTCCCTGCTCAGTGGAGAGTCTGCTTCTCCCTCTGCCCCTCCGCCTTGCTCATGCTCTCTCTCAAATAAATAAAATCTTTTTTTTTTTAAAGATTTTATTTATTTATTTGACAGAGGGAGAGAGATCACAAGTAGGCAGAGAGGCAGACAGAGAGAGAGGGGGGAAGCAGGCTCCGCGCTGAGCAGAGAGCCCGATGTGGGGCTCGATCCCAGGACCCTGAGACCATGACCCGAGCCAAAGGAAGAGACTTTAACCCACTGAGCCACCCAGGCGCCCCAAATAAATAAAATCTTAAAAAAAATATATCAAACTTTCTGAGGGATGCTTCAAGAGGAAGACATCAGGGGTGCCTGGGTGGCTCAGTTGGTTAAGTAACTGCCCTTGGCTCAGATCATGATTTTGGAGTCTTGGGATCGAGTCCCACATTGGGCTCCCTGCTCAGTGGAGACTGCTTCTCTTTCTGACCCTCTCCCTTCTCATGCTTTCTCTTGCTCTGAAATAAATAAATAAAATCTTAAAAAAAAAAAAAAAAAAAGAGGAAGACATCGGGGAGGAAAGCTTGTTTTTGGAGTTTTCTGCTATACTTAAAACTTTTTACTATGTTTATACATTATTTTGTTTTGAATATAAATATACAGATACATATAACATTATGCACTTTTTTAAAAAGATTTTATTTACTTGTCAGAGAGAGAGAGCACAAGCAGGGGGAGCAGCAGGCAGAGGGAGAAGCAGGGTCTCCACAAGCAGGGAGCCCAATGCGAGACTCCATCCCAGGACCCTGGCATCATGACCTGAGCTGAAGGCAGACTCTTAACGACTGAGCCACCCAGGCGTCCCAATTATGCACTTTATATATAAATCTGCAGTGTGTAATATAGGTGAGATGCAACATATAAATGTATTTTAGTATGTTTTGCATACCCACTACCTTGCATTCCCTCTTCTAGGATTGGCCTAAGGAAATTCACGTCCAAGTGTATTAAATTGTCGTAAAAAGTGTGGCTTAAGGGATTGGAAAGCTGAAAACAGCGCAACCATCCTGAACAAGGGGTTAGCTGTCGCCCCACCTGTGCAAGCACCACCCCTGGAGAGAAACTGCACGTTTGTGGATGCCTAGAGGCTGTTAACCACTAAAGATGGATGCTTCCATTTGGCTTCATCTTTACTTCCTTTCTGGCATTTTTCTGTATGGAATACTTTTTTTTTTTTTTTTTTTTTTAAACATCAGGCACGTATCACTTTTACAAAAAGTCAGGTATTTCCCAAGGAAAAATAAGAGGCCTCAAGGGAGCACAGGGATGTGAGGAGAAGCTGGAGTCCAAGGGTAGACGGAAAAAAATAAAAAAGCCCACGAGTCCCTATCCTCCAGCTCTTCTTTGTAGCACCGACATTCTTCCCACATCCGGAATCTCTTCAGGACAGCCACCAGGATAAGAGCCAAACCAGCTGGGCCCGGCACATGAGGGGGGCCGCGAGGACATGCACGGTAGGCCGTCCGCCCCCCAGAAACTCTGGCAGCTCCAGGGCCGTGCGCCAGATCTCACGATGTGGAATTCTACTTCTTGGTATTCTCTGGAACCCATTTTCCTGTCCACAAAAACCCACGTGTTAGAATATGGACACAAATGTTCGTGGCAGCTTTATTGACGATGGCCCCAAACCAGAAACAACTTGGGCTTAGCGTGCTAGGGCTGCCGTTAACAGTACCACAGACGGGGGGTGGGGCAGGGGGACGAAGGGAAGGGGCAGGGGGTTCAAACCACAGGAATGTATTCTCTCACAGGCCCACAGGCTAGAAGTCCGAGATCAAGGTGCCGAGCAGACTGGTCCCCTCTGAGGCCTCTCTCCTTGGCTTTGCAGGCGGCCGTCTTGGCCCCATGTCTTCACGTGGTCCTTACAGAAGGACACCAGTCATCCAGTCATATGGGATTAGGGGCTCCCTGCATGACCGTATTTTAACCCAGTTATTTCTATGAAGGTCCGATCTCCAAATACACTCACATTCTGAGGTCCTTGGGGTTAGGGCTTAAACATGAATTTCGGGGGCACACAATTCAGCCCATGCCACAACTCAAACGTCTACCCACAGATGAACGGATAGCCAAAAATAAACTGTGGTCCCTCTCTGCAGTGGGGGACAATACAGCAGATAAAGGAGAAAACTAACACCCACAATGACAGGGATGCGTATCCCAGACACAAAAGAATTGATTCCGTAGGATACCGTTTGTGGGAAATTCTCAAACAGGCAAGACCAACCGATACCAAGAAAAATCAGAACTGAGATGATCTCTGAGGGTGGAGGTGCCAGGCAGCCTTCCAGGGTGATGGGGATCTCCTACATGTCCATCTGGGCCGCGGAGGACACAGGCAGGTGTAAAAGGTAATCCAGCTGCACTCCTGTAAGATCCGTACCCTTTAATGAAGTCTGGAGAGGAACAAAGCAAGGTTCGGTCACTCCACCTCAATTCTACCCATAGCATTTCTCGCTCTTTAAAAATCACCTTGTTCGGGGCGCCTGGGTGGCTCCGTGGGTTAAAGCCTCTGCCTTCGGCTCAGGTCATGGTCTCAGGGTCCCGGGATCGAGCCCCGCACCGGGCTCTCTGCTCGGCCGGGAGCCT
Organism: Potos flavus; assembly: GCA_028534135.1. NCBI lineage: Eukaryota > Metazoa > Chordata > Mammalia > Carnivora > Procyonidae > Potos > Potos flavus. Next base: position 5,302,024 of record CM052898.1, read on the forward strand.
GCTTCCCCCTCTCTCTCTGCCTGCCTCTCTGCCTACTTGTGATCTCTCTCTCTCTCTGTCAAATAAATAAATAAAATCTTTAAAAAAAAAATCACCTTGTTCATCGTGGATTTTGTCTGCCTGCTTTGGTCTCAGGGCAAGAAGGGATGCTGTTGGTTTGTCACATCGCCACGTGCCCGGACTAGGCACCGAGTCTGGAATAGAGTTAGTGCCTAGTCAGTGGTTGTAGGACGCTATCTACCTAAGTTTTCTATTCCCAGTCACAGATGACCACAGGGTGTGGGGCATCGTCACCACATAAAAAGGGAAACAGGTGCTGACCATCCATTTTGGTCATTCTGGGATGCATGTCATTTTCTCTATAGCTTGCCTTTCTTCAAAAACTCCAAACATGGGGCGCCTGGGTGGCTCAGTCGGTTGGGCGGCTGCCTTTGGCTTGGGTCCTGGGATCGAGCCCCACATCGGGCTCCCTGCTCAGCGGAGAGCCTGCTTCTCTCTCTCCCTCTGCCTGCCTCTCTGCCTACCCATGCTCTCTCTCTCTCTGTCAAATAAATATATAAATAAAATCTTTTAAAAACAAAACAACAACAAAAAAACCCCTACAAACATGCTCGAGAGAGAAATGCAGGTTGCAGATAGCTATGTGCAGTAAGAAAGCCCTTACCAAATATTATTAAAGATCTAGAGAATACGAGGTTTATGGACTCACAGATGTGGGAGCGGTGGAAAAACCTGGACAAGAAGACACGGCAAGCAAGGGTCTCCTAGTGGTTATGTCTGGGGAAGTAGCAGAGGGGGATCTGGGAGGCACACAAAAGGATTATAGCAGTGCCTTGAATGTTTATGTCATTAAATAACCCGCCTCTGTGGGAAACAGTAGGACAGTTCCTATAAAAAACTCCATACGGAATTGCCACATGATCCAGCGATCTCACTTCTGGGTACATCCTCAAAGGAAGTGAAAGCAGGGATACACACAGATATTTGTACCCGTGTTCAAAGTAGCAGGAATCACACTGGCGAAAATTAGAAGCAATCCCAGTGTCTGTCGACAGACGAATGGGTACACAAAACGTGGTCCATCCAGCCAACGGACTGTTACTCAGCCTTAAAAAGGAAGGACCTTCGGACATCTGCTAAGACCCAGACGAACCTTAAGGACACTGTGCTCAGTGAACCAAGCCAGTCACAAAAGGACAAGTACTGGGGCACCTGGGTGGCTCAGTGGGTTAAAGCCTCTGCCTTCGGCTCAGGTCATGATCTCAGGGTCCTGGGATCGAGCCATCGGGCTCTCTGCTTGGCGGGGAGCCTGCTTCCCTCTCTCTCTGTCTGCCTGCCTCTCTGCCTACTTGTGATCTCTCTCTGTCAAATAAATAAATACAATCTTAAAAAAAAAAAAAAAGGATAAGTACTGCACGATTCCACTCGTAGGAGCTCCCTAGAGTCAAGTTCACGGA
>CM052898.1:5303980-5338696 GCA_028534135.1 Potos flavus
TTAACCCACTGAGCCACCCAGGCGCCCCAGGAGTTAGTCTTTAATGACTCTGTTTGGAATAAAAATGTTCTGGAAAAGTGCAACGAGGGTTGCACAACAGTGTGAATGCAATTGAATGGCACTGAATGACACACTTAAAATGGCTTAAATGCTTTATAAAAAACAAGCAAGCAAACAAAAGCAACCTCAGAAAACCCCCAAACCCAGCCATGATTCTTGACTGAGTAAATTAGATTAGGGGTTACAAATTGATCATTGAAATCTATTCTTTCGGCTGATTTATTAATGGCCATTCTGTTGGAGACAAGAGCTTTCTCACCAGAGGGCACCACCTGCTTCTCATTAAATACAGTTCTTGCCAGAAAGGCCTGATTTCCCCCCTTTCAATGATTTCAAAGTACATCATCGTGTTTAACAGTCGCCTCAAACAGTAACAAGGCTTTGAGCCATCTGTGGTTTCGTTGATTAGATGTACACTAATATCTACTACCATCGGTATTCTCGAATTCTCCAAGTCCACGAGGTTTTTCTTCCTGGGAAAAGGCTGAGTTGAACTCCGACGGAAGAAGATTCCCTGCCAGGGACCCAAGAGGCAGAAGATGCTGGAAGCCATGTCCCCTCCCTCAGCCTCAGGAGCACCTCCTTGGTCCACAGGCTGGCTCAGGCCCCTGCTCTTGGGGTACACGGGGGCAGACGTACCTGACAGGCAGCCACTCCCCTGGGCCACCCCCAAGGGACAGGTCACTGCCCAGCTCAGACTCCGTGGCCGAGCCACAGCACAAAACAGTTTCTACTCCTCACGCTGAAGTGAATCTTTAAATTGTTCTCGGTAGCGAGTCGCATACCTGAAACAAAGACTTCAGCTGGAAAAGTATCACAAAAATCAGGGAATTCAGCAGGTTGGCTAGGTTAAAACAAAACAAAACAAAACGAAAAACCACACATGTACACAAAGTCAATAATCAATACAAGGGGCGCCTGGGTGGCTCAGTCGTTAAGCGTCTGCCTTTGGCTCAGGTCATGATCCTGGGGTCCTGGGATTGAGCCCCACATCGGGCTCCCTGCTCGGTGGGAAGCCTGCTTCTCCTTCTCCCACTCCCCCTGCTTGTGTTCCCTCTCTTTCTCTGTCTCTCTGTGTCAAATAAATAAATAAAATCCTAAAAAAAAAATCAATGCAAGTTGATCTTTCTATAGAGGCAAAGGTCCACTGCTTAGAAAATAACATCTTTCCCCTCCCCACCCCAAAAAAAAAACCCCAAAAAGAAATCCTATTTATGTTGATGATGGAAGGATTAAATACCTAGGAATCAAGTTAAAAAATTTGCAGTACCCTCTGTGCGTGCGTGGCTGAGTTGGTTAAGCGCCTGGGTCTTGATTTTGGCTCAGGTCATGATCTGGGACCCTGAGACTGAAACCCACCTCAGGCTCTGCCCTTAGCACAGAGGTGGCTTTCTTCAGAGGAATTCTTTCCCACTCCCCACCCCCCCGCCTCTCCCACCACACTCTCTCTTTCTCAAATAAATAAAATCTTAAAAAAAAAAAAAAAACAGCTTAAAAAAAGATCTGCAGTATCTATATGAAGACCGAAATGTTGAGGGACAAAAATATCTATAACCAGGACAGACCCTATTCTTAGAAAGGCAGGCTTGTCATTAGATCGGTTTTCCCTGGAAGTCTGTACGTTTAATGGGATCATTACAAAAATACCCAATAGGTTTTTAGAAGATAATGCCAAATCTAAAGTTTTTTTTTTTTTTTGAAGATTTTATTTATTTGACAGAGACACAGCGAGAGAGGGAATACAAGCAGGGGAGTGAGAGAGGGAGAAGCAGACTTCCTGCTGAGCAGGAAGCCCGATGAGGGGCTCGATCCCAGGACCCCAGGATCATGACCTGAGCCGAAGGCAGACACTTAATGACTGAGCCACCCAGGCGGCCCACCAGACCTAAACTTTGACCGAGCCATTCAACTACTAGAAAGGTACTGTGGGTGTGGAATCGGACACATGAACAAATGTATTTACCACCATTTGACCAACTGCCCATTGAAGGACAGCAATTTTCAAATACCAAAGAGTAAAAAAATAAAAAAGTTTTAAAGAAATAAACTGTTTAAGAAGCTATTTTTAAGTAATCTCTACTCCCAACATGGGGTTCAAACTTACCACCCCGAGATCGAGAGTTGTGCGCTTCACTGACTGAGCCAGCCAGGCGCCCCAATAAACTGTTTAAAATAAACGCATTCCTTCTACTCAGTAATAAGTAGGGATAAACTGGTGATAGACAACGGCGTAGAAGAATCCCAAAAACATCACACGGAGTGAAAGGAACCAAATGCAAGAGGCCACACTGAACTGAACAGCTCTAAGTCCTTTATGGAGGCCCAATCGGACCAGGGGTTGCCTGACGGCCGGGGAAGGGGGGTGAGGAGGTAGGCAGGGACGCAAGGGGGATTCTGAAGTGATGGATGTTCTACGGCTAAAGGATGTGGGTTCATTTGGGACGCCTGCATGGTTCGGTTGGTTAAGCATCTGCCTTCAGCTCAGGTCATGATCCCACGGTCCTGGGATTGAATCCCACATTGGGCTCCCTGCTCAGCGAGGAGCCTGCTTCTCCAACTGCCTGCTGCTCCCCCGACTTGTGCTCTCTCTCTCTCTGACAAATAAAATCTTCCAAAAAAAAAAAAAAGAAAAAAGAAAAAAGGAAAAAAAAGAAAAGAAAAAAGAGAAAAGAAGAAAAGAAAAGAAAAAGGGATGCAGGTTCATTTATCAAAATACAAGCTGTATGTTCAGGACTGGTTTCCTATTAGACCTTGACAGAAACAAGAAAGAACCAAACCAGGGGCCCAGCAAGACATTCACAGGTAGAATGGCCTTTGAGGTATAGTTTTCATCAACACCACTGTTTGTAGCAGGAAAAAATAAAATACACGTGCTGTACTCAGGCAGAGGAGGAATTCAGGAGGTAAGGATTCTGTTGTCTTGGTCAAGGGGTTTAAGAATGGGGAAAAGATTTAACATACTTCTCACTCTACTTACAATACACTTTTTTTTTTTTTTTTTAAGAGGGGGACAGAGAGAGAGAATCCTGAAGCAGACTCCACGCTGAGTGCAGAACCTGACACGGGGCTCCATCCCAGGACCCTGAGATCATGACCTGAGCCAAAATCAAGAGTCAGATGCTTAACCAACTGAGCCACCCAGGCACCCCCTCTCAATATACTTTCTAAATGAATTTTTAGCATTAAAAAAAAAAAAAAGTAGGTGGGCAAACAGAAGGTATAACTGGGAAATCAAATCTGATGGGGGAACTTTACCAGGCACCGTATCAAGCTGCTGTGTTTACCATGTGCATTTGTTACCTGGTCAATAAATAAGTCGAGATGGTTTTTTTCGTACTTACAAAAGCAATGTTAAAAACGAGGGGCCACAGAAATACAGAAGAAAGCACTGGTTTCTGATCTGGGGGGTAGGGAAGACTTTTACACTTCGGTTCTGAGTAACAGAAAAGCAGACTAATGTAAATCTAACCCCTAAAAATAAGTTTCCAAAAGGGCAAAGATAGGACGACTCAAGATCCAAGTAACAAGCAAGGGGGAGAATTTAACGCCCAGACGGCAACCAGCAAGGACCAAGTCACGCGACATCGGAGACAAGGAACACCTTCCGGGGGCCACCGGACACCTGAAAATGTTCAATCGCTCCTTAAAATGCTACCAAGCCTCTCTCTAAGCCATCGACGAGGACTAAAGAAGCAGAAGCCAGGGGAGGCTAAAGGCAAGTTCGCACTGTTGGTGGGAGCAGCACTGAAACCTCCACACGGGTAGGTCGGTCACGTGTTCTGAGGTTGCAACAGAAAACATTCCCCCTCAATGGTCCAGGAGCCCCAGGTGCTTCCCTGAAGGAGACAGAAAAGTGTGTACAGCGATGTTTGGTGCAGTGCTGTTTACAACAGGAGGGAAGCACCTAACCCCTTAGCAGGAAGGTAGTTTTAAGTTTTACGTTTGAACTAGGTTTATTTCTTCACTCTTATGACGAAGAGACCTGTGACTGAGGGGAAAGCGACAGCCGAAGGGCCACCAAGGGCGCCATTTACCAGGAGAGGTGGTAGGACGGGTGTTCCTTATCCTACCAGAGGTCCTCTGTGTCGTGTGTGCTGGTGACTAATGCTGCTTTGTCTGCTTCTGTCTTGTTGGCGTTTTATAGCAAGTTCTTTCCCAAAGACAAACCGAAGAAAAGGTTTGTCTTAGAATTCAGTAGGACTGAATTAGGCTGAACGCCCACGAGGCCTACCTAAAAGATTTCGTTTGTCTGTGGGCACCAGGCCGGGGTTCTGAGCCACTCCTCTTCTTTCTCTACCATCCACTACACAGGACACTTCTACCCTCATGGTCACAAGATGGCTGCTGAACCACCAGGCATCCCAGTCCGTTCTAGAGCAAAGGAGGGCTACACTGGAGATGGCCAATGAAGACTGCTTCCTTAAAAGGTTTTCCTGGAAGCCACACTAACAAGTTCCAATTGCGTCTCCTTGGCCAGACCTGTCGCAAGTTGGACCCCACCCCAAGCACATACACGGCACACTGGAAGTGATCTAACTTCAGCCTGACCCCTCTGTGGAATCACCTTCAGCCACGAGGAGCCCACGCTCACCCAGACCTAGCTGAGAGTCTGCCGGAGGCCCCTCAGAAATCACAAGTCACCAGCCGGGGTGATTTATAGGAGCGATTTATTTGAAGAAATATTACAACATATAAAAACTACATAAAGTCTTAATTTCCACTCATACAGTGGTAGATTTGATACAACGCAGAATAAAAAACTTTTAAAATCCAGAATGCACAAAGTACGGCACAGTTTGATCACTACGTCATTAGTTGATGAGCAAACCTCACAGAACAGCTTCATGTCAGCCAAGGCCACAAACACCGTGAACGACACATTTGAACTGACAGACTGACATGTTAAAAATACAACATCAGTGCATGTTGGGGATCCCTGGTGCCAGAAACAAGGGCGACAGGATGGCAAAACTAGTCCTTAGTAGTTTCCTCCTCCTTGACTTTAACTGAAGAGAAAGTAAAGGTACAGTCACTGCAGAGCATGCATACGACACTGAGCAAGACGAAAGCACAACAAACAGGCTAAAACCAAGGGCTGTGTCAGCGGCCGGGTGTCTGTGTTAATGGCCCACCAGACAAGCACCTAGAGCAACTCAGAAGGACTACTCGGTGCTCCCTAGGGATTCCCAGGCCGCCCTGGCCAGCGTCTGAGCCCGGCTGCTGGCAGCCCTGAGGAAAGGGCCCTGAGCCAACCACACGCCCGCTGCCCGCACCGTACCTGAGGCACTCTCTCGAGCTTTGGCCAACATACAGCGCTTGATCTCCAAGCCAATGGCTTTGGCCAGGGGCGGCGGCACAGCGTTACCCACCTGCAGGAGGGGAGGAGGGAGATGCCTGGCTTGGCATGGCGGGGGTCAGCACCAGCCTCTTCCCAGAACAATGATGAGGGCCTGCTCACATGGGCCTCCAAAGCCCTTCTACCATGATGGCTCTGGGACCCTCCAACCAGCCCATCTTCACACCCCAAACCCTGTGTCAAGACCCCTGCAAAGAAGAGGGGCCTTTAAAGGGCTTTAGAAAAACTCAGATCCAGACACGGACGTCACCATGCTCCACTTCCAGCTAAGAGGGATTGTTTCTAGAGAACAGGACTTGGGGGTGGGGAGAGGCAGGAGGTCTCTGCTATAACCCCAGATGCTGCTGGCTTTGTGAGCCGTGTGCAGGCGTTACTTAGACGGAAATACATTTAAGAAACAGCCAACTCGACACCCTGAGAATCAGTGAGGGATCGCTGGTTCATTCCCACCCTTAGCAATTGTGAATTTTCACCACTGCCCATTTACTCTGCTCCTTCACTGAAGTTCGGTGCCCTGGAAGTTTCCTTTGGGCTAAAGCTGCCTCAGAGCTGTAAACAGCAACCGATGTGCTCAATGAACAGCCTGACCTGTGAGCACCCTGGGCCCTAGGGATGGGGTCCCTCTGTCCTGGCACCCCCTTCCTGGGAATACTGGGGCCGATCGGCCAACGAACTCTGGGTGCTCGGTGTCCCCTCAGAAGGGACCACGTGAGTCCTGCTCTCCACTCAGACACCCTGCCCCCTGGTCAGACAGAGGGACCTCTGTGCCATCAGGGCCACCTCGTGTCGTTGGGCCCTTGTTCAAGGACAGAGGAAAGGCAGGCCGGGCTCCACTCCCTACCGACCTGCCGGTGCTTGTCGAGGATGTTGCCGAACAGCCGGTAAGTGTCCGGGAAGCCCTGGGAGCGGGCGCACTCCCGCACGCTCACGACGCGGTGCTGCTCGGGGTGCAGAACGCGGCCCTGAGGGCGAAAGGTGAGGTAAGGAAGGGGAGCGAGACTGGGCACATCTGCTCCCCGGGAAACTCCGGCCTTAGGCTCGACAGCGAGCCGGTCTCCATCAGCACAGAGGCAGGAGGTGGTGAGGACTGCCAGCCTCTCGTGGGCCGGCCCCGCCCGCCAAGCCCAGGCCTCTGTCCCCTCCCAGGCACGACCCCAGCCCCCAGACCTACCTGCTTGCCCATGGGCTCAGGGTTGGTGACGGTCGTGCTGAAGAAGCCGTCCCACTCCAGCCGTCCGTAGAGGCCGGCCCAGTGGTTGTGCCTATTCCCGGTGTGGGGCAAGCACCAGGGGATGAGGGTGTTGAACTGCCTAGCTGCAGAGTCACAGGCTTTGCCCGCTAGAAGAGACGGCTGCGATGAGACTGTGGTTATGGAACGGGATGGACAGAGCAGCCCATAGTCCCCAGCCTCGCACAAAGCTTTTATGACTCCATGCTCTCAGCACCGATTACAGCACGGACATCCCGGTTTGGCCTGTCTGTGCCTTGCCCGGGGTCTCAGGTCCATGAGCGGCAGTCCCCGGTCTGCTGTCGGGGGCCCCCTGCACTGCTGCAGGAGATCAGAAGCTAAAGGGGTGGGGGGGGGCGGTTCAAGATCAATCCAAGGGAAGCCCCACCCTGGGCACCGGCAGGGTCCCCACCTTCCACGCAGGAGCAGACCCCACGGAGGGCCCCAGTGCTGCTGCAGCCGTTCTTCTTATCGTGGTACGTGTAGCGCAGCTTCCTGGCCATGGTCCCATCGGAGAGCCGCACCTCGATATTCGGCAGGTCGCGCCAGTCTGAGCCGGGGGCGAGAGGGATGTGCCGCATGCGGGCCGCCACCAGTGCGCTCATGTCCTGAAAAAGCGCAGCAAGGCCCAGCTGTCTCTTCAACAGGGAGCACTGAAGCGCCCGCGGGAGGCTGGCCACCACCATTCTCAGTGGAACTGGAAACACCACAGTGACCAGGAACCCCAAGGGATTTGCACCCCATCATGGGAGACAAAGAGAAGCCTAAATCAACAGCCTGGGGACTGCATGTGCCATGAAGGTAGCAGAGCAGGGACACGGAACAGCATGAGGGAGAACAGGTGAAGGGACAGCTTAGGACAAGCCTAGAGGGCTTCTCTGAGGTGGTGACAGGGGAGCAGGGCCCTGCAGGATCAGAGAACCAGCTAGAGGAAGAGCTGGGTCTGGTGTATCTGGGAGAACACACAGAGCACGGGCAGAGGAGACGAGGTCAGTCCGAGGGGGCAGTGGCCAGACACCCATTCGGGAAGAGCAGCAGCTCGGACGCTGTGACCAAGTGCCGCTGCAGTGGCAGTGGCAGTGGCAGGCTGACAGTGGCAGGAAGAAAAGCAGGAGGCAAGGAGGTGAGTGCGGTAACCAGTAGAGAGGACGCTGATTTAGGCTGAGCTGGAAGGGGCCAGGCTCACATCCTGCCTCCCAGCCCACGCCCTGGCTGGGCTCCAACCACACATTCCATCCTCACGAGGCCGCCGGTCCGACCAGGCCGGCCCCGCTCTGGCAGGTGCGGTTACCTTACAGATGTGGTCCCTGAGGATGGGCTGGTACTGTGAGCCCCGGAGCTGCCTCTGGAACCAGGACTGAGGCTCCCCGTTGTACAGTATCTCAAGGGCTGAAGCTCCATTCCGGACCTCAGGGAGGTCAGACATGGTGTCCCGCACGGTGATGGTTCGGAACGGGCCCGAGCTTAACCTGCAACAGCACGGCAGACCACTGACGACCCTGGGGACCCAGGCTGTGACTGTCCCTCGCGTTACAGGTGCCACATCCCGGCGGCTGTGCCTGCCCCCTCCAGGGAGGACAACCGAGCTCAGAAGTCAAAGGGCTGCACAAGGCCACGAGTACACGAAGAGGACGAGCTGCCCTACGGGCTGTGCTCACGACTACGGCCGGCCCGGCGGCTGCCCTGCGTGCGGCCCCCACCCAGAGGCCAGGGCAAGAGCAGAGGAGGTGAAGCGCTTGTGCGGCAGGCCCGACGCCACGCGGCCGGCTCGAACCCACTCTCCCCGGCTCAGGCCTCTCGAGACACCCGCCAGCACCCCAGCTGCCCGGGAACAAGCGCCGCCACACAGCGGGGCAAGCGGGGCTCCCACCTGGTGATGTTGCTGACGAACTTCTTGTCGTCCACCACGACGCTGAGCTGGCAGGCCCGCGGCGCAAACACGTGCAGTGGCTCTGGGAACAGGGGAAGCTGCTCTCCGGGGGCCGCAGCCAGGATGATGGCCCGTCTCCGCGTCTGGGCCACGCCGTACTGGCCAGCCTGCGGAGGGCGCCGGACACGCAAACTCAGGCAGGCGCCTCCAACCAGCCCCTACTTATCCCAACAAGAGTAAGTGGGACCAGATGAAAGACAGAGAGCCCGTGCCACAGCCACTAGTCTCCGGAGAAGATGGGAGTAAACCGTGCCGGCGATTCCGGCCAGCTCTTTCGAGAGCTCTGCGCAGGATCCCGTGATCTCAGCACTCTCGGTTTGACGGGTGAGCCCAAGACCCACGGAGGCTGGACAGCCAGCTGCCCTCTGGGCAGCCCAGCGCCCCGCTCACGCAGACACTACCTCACTGCCTCCCAGCCAGACTTTCTTCCCATTTTTGAGCATTGCTTCAGCTTTCATTATGCCGTTAGTTACGGAACAGGTACATACGGACACGCTTTTCGGATCAAGCCTAGTCCCCTCTGATCACCCAAAGTCCCTGTCCACGCAATAGTCGCTCCCTGGGGTATGACCTTCCACCTCCTCCTGCGGTTTCTACGTGTGCACGTTCACCGGAGAGATACTCCTGCTAACCGCCAACGGTTTAGTCCGCGCGCCCTTCTGCACTTCCGGCTTCCCCCGCCCCCCATGGGGATCTAACTGCTACCCAGAGCTCCACGGCTGGCCACCACCCTTCCCTCTCGAGAGAAAGGGGCTGGAGACACACGCAGGCACCAGAGGATGCGACTCTCGAGGCCGTAAGAGGGAGGTGGACTTCCTGGCGCACGGTTCCGTGCTCCCAGACCCGGACGCCACGACGGCGGGTGCGGGCCCCAGCCGCCACCTCCCCCACGGTCACTGGCACAGGTCACTGTATTACAGGCCGGTCCCGTTCAACTCTGTTTTTGGTTAGAAACCATCTGCCGCCGTCCAGGACCCCTGATCCCCTCCCCTGCCCACCCCCGTCTGCCCACCTGCAACACGCCGAAGGTGCACTGATAGCCCATGCGGACCAGGCAGCGGAGAGTGAGCTTCAGGACCATGGAGCGCTTGAAGGAGACGAAGTTCCGCACGTTCTCCAACAGGAAGTAGCGGGGCCGGTAGTAGTCGCAGTAGCTGTGGGAGGTGGCAGAGACTACGAGGGTCATCCGCACGCACCAATGAACGCCTACTCTACCAGAAGCTACACCCGCTGACTCTCCAAGTCTCTCTGGCGAGAAGCCAGCTGTGAGCTCCCTGGAGGCAGAGGCTGGGCGCCTCGCCTGCACACACGGCCTCCAGCAGGCACACCAGCTACCCCAGGGACCGCCTGCCGCCCGCACACGTGGCGTCGCAGCCCCGGGGCTGGCTGGCTAGTCACCCTCAGGCAGCCCTGAACACAGGGGCTTCTACTTGGTTTACCTGAGAAAGGAAACCACCAGGGAGTTCTTGAACTTGGAGTAGGTACGAGAGTTGAAGCGGTTCATGCCACTAAATCCTTGGCAAGGCGGCCCGCCGCACAGCATCTCCACGTCTCCCTTCTGAGGCAGCTTCTGACTCCGGGAGTTGGTCGTCTCCCCGGCCATGACCAGCTTCAGCAGTACGTTGCAGTCCTCCGTGAACACCGTGGACCCGGGATTGTTGAGCCGAAATGCCTGGGCCGCAGGGTCCCACATCTCGATGGCCCACAGTGTTTCTGAGATGCCTGGGACATACAAGGACAAATGTGTGCAAAGAACCCCCTTGAATCACACTTGAGGCAGAACTGTGACCCGAGCCAAAAAGTCTTCCAAGTAGAACCTGCCTAACCCAGTTTTACTAGTTATGCGAAGAAACCCTCACGGTATTTACCTGCTTGGTGGAACCCTTCTGACAACCCCCCACAGCCAGAAAACACATCCAAGGTCCGCAGCTTAGGCAGTTTAATTTCTGTCTCTGGTTCACTCGGCTCACACGCTTGAGACTTCGCCCTGCCCTTCCCTGGAAGAGACAGGCCACAAGTTAGGTCCGAGCCCTAACCCGCTCTCCTTAAACCCTCATTTTGAATTCACAGCGAAGAACGAGCTAACATCAGAAGCTGTTTTCATACCAAATGATTCATCAGTCCCCGAATTACGTAAGACAGACTTGAAGAGATCCATGTGGAATAATGAATGACATACCTTTACCCTTCCCTTTCCCTTTATTTCCAGGGCTACGGGCATGGTTTGGAGGATCTTCAAAGCTTTTGTTCTTGGCATTATAGGCCTAAGAAGGAAAAAAACCACAACAGTGTGGCAGAGAAACATACTGGTCCCTTTTCTAACAAAGGGATTTTAAATTAATCTGATAAAGATCCACTTAATTTCTCCCTAATTATGGTCATAAGCGATTAGCCATGAATAAGAACACTTTGATTTTATATGCTGGAAACAGGGGTTGGGGGAGAGGGGAGTTCTATGATACAAATATTTTATGGGGCCAAGACTGGAACTCCTGCTATTCTAAGTACCTGGACTACTCATTCTAAAAATAGGCAAAGTGATAACTGGGCCATCCATAGGGCAACCTGAGGGAAACACAGGCACATATCAACTTCAGATGACCTAACACAGGAAAAGCCACGCTCAAACAATTTAAAAGCGATTAGCTTAATTGAGAGACTCCCGGATCCTTTCTCAGTCACCAGTGCTCAGCTGTATAGACCTCACCTGGCCGCAGACGCCTGCATGAAGGGACTGAGGGCAGGGCTGAGTCTAGCAGGGAAAGGGGCACCTTTCCCTAACTCACATTAAGGCACTGGTAGCGCTAGCAGAGGCCACCTACTAGTCTCCAAATACACTGTAGGTGCATAAGGACTCTCAAATGTTACTTCCGGCTGAAAAAAGTGTTAAGTTCCAGAAGAACCTGAATACCGCAGATTCATACTCTGGGTCATTCCACTACTTTCTTGGGGGCTGGGACTTTTGGCCCTCCCTCCGGTGAGTGCGGGCTACCACCTCAAGGAAGTAGAAGCGGTCCGGCCCCCCCGCGGAGAAGTCCTGGAGGCCCCCGGGCAGGTCCTCCCCATACTCCACGGTACAGCGGCCCTGCACGGCCTTGAAGTCCACCACCACCTCCTCATCGCTCCAGTAGAGCAGGTTGATGTCCGCGTGGTAACTTGCTGCGGTGGACTTGTGGGTGTTCTCTGGCCTGAAAACGGAAGCGTCTTGGTTAGCAATTCTCTCTTGCTGTTAACGGACAAAGAACTAAACAGTACCACGTTTCTGGGGCTGCTCAGAACACCAACAGGTAAAGACCACGACCCCGTTAGGTCGGCTTGAGTTCTATCTCCCTTCGGCGGCACGACCAACTGAGTGTGATTCCTTGCCATGAACTCGGCGAATGATTTGCTGGCTCCTTCACCACGAAAAACAGCTGCCTGCTGCCCATTAAGCATCTAGAGCTTTCTTCTCTTGCCTATCCTAGCCAGACTTCTCGTTTCTTTTCTGCTAATACAAGTGATTATTACAGAGACTTTAAAAAGTCTTCGGGCGCCTGGGTGGCTCAGTGGGTTAAGCCTCTGCCTTTGGCCCAGGTCATGATCCGAGGGTCCTGGGATCAAGCCCCACATTGGGCTCTCTGCTCGGCGGGGAGCCTGCTTCCCCCTCTCTGCCTACTTGCGATCTCTCTCTCTGTCAAATAAATAAATAAAATCTTAAAAAAAAAAAAAAAGTCTTTGATACACATTAGTTAAGTGAAACAACCTTATACCCATCTCTGTGATTATTTTCAGGTTAGCTCCTAACCACTACGAGTTACTAGGATCCCAGAAGCAGACTGAGTGAAGCCAAGAACTTGGGAAAAAAACAGACAGAAGGGAACTCCGAAACAGGAAGGGGCACCTGGGAAGAATAGTAAGAGGACAGAACAGGGAGGGGGCAGAACTCAGACAATCCTAAATAGATGGCACAGCCTAGGACATTCCACCCCTGACTTTCTCACACTTGACTTCTGCTTAAGGATTGGGGTAGAGAACTCTGTCGCTTTAAAACAGAGGTCTAAAGCAAGGCTATGAAATTTAGTTAAGTCACTGTCATCACCCACCAGGTAATCAGAAACACTTAGAAAAACAGCTACCTCTACCAAAGTCTTAAACATCAACGATTACAGCCCTATTTCAGACTTCTAGAAGAGTGCTGCCTCCTGGAAGAGCAGAGGCCTTCACTGACCTGTAGAATTTGTTGATTCTAATCTTGATGTCAGTCTCGTTGGGCCTGCCATTGCTCTTCTTGATACAGAAGATTTCCTTTATTCGGCCAATTCGATATGGCTCAGGAGCATCCAGATTACTGCCTTTGATGTAATCGGAGTATTTCCGGTAGTGTTCTGGATATAGATCTTCATCCACGGGCTCCTTCCGTGGGCGTTTCACAGGACTGGACAGCTTGATGCTGCACAGAAGCAAGCATTACGCGTAACTGAACACGAAACCACAAAAAGCAATGACCTCAGCCTTCCTTACCAGCCAGTAACAACTACTACTTAACTCGAACACCATATAAACTAATGCAGCTAAGTGCCCCGAGATTTAGAGAACTACTAAATCTCACCCATAGTTTAAAATGAGCATTATCAGGGCGCCTGGGTGGCTCAGTGGGTTAAGCGTCTGCCTTCGGCTCAGGTCATGATCCCAGGGTCCTGGGATTGAGCCTCACATCAGGCTCCCTCCTCAGTGGGGAGCCTGCTTCTCCCCCAACCAATGCCTGCCTCACCTGCTCGTGCGGGCTCTCAAATAAATGAAATCTTTAAAAAATAAAGTAAGATAAACCGAGCCTTCTCCCTTTGTGCACTGCTGGCTACAGTAGCTGCTGACACTGTCTCAATCTGCCCAGCTCCCGGCCACACAGCAGGATTGCACTTCCTGGCATGTGACTCATTCTGCTCAACAAGTCTGAGAAATGACACATGAGCACTTCCGGGCGGGAACGTTAAATTGCCAGGACAGCCTCCGGGACGCTTGCCCTTGGCTCAGACCGGCAACTTTGAGGAGGCAGTGGTTCCACCAGTTCAGCTCCGAGTGACCCAACCGGCCAAGTGCCCTGCTGAACCATGATGCACACAGTGCAGGCAAGAAGGAAACCTCCCGTCTGTGGGCTTGTTCCCAAGTTCCCTGTGCTCTGCCGACTGAGGTGCTGACCGAGAGGTGAGGCTGCATAAGGCAGGGGGCGGAGACTCGTGGTCTGGGCAAGCCGAATGTGGCCTGACCACCGAGGTACAGCTGCTCATCTGATCTGGCTGCACGCCGTCAAGGCTGCCGTTCGGGAAGGCAGCTGCCATGCTTTCCCACCAGGCCCCCTGAGTTGGACAGGCCCCAGAGGGGCCTCTGAGCACCTGTGCGGCCGCCTGTGCTGTGCAGTGGGCACCCTCCCCTCCGCACCAAGGACAGTGGGGCTGAAGGGGGCTACAGGCACCAACTGCACGAGGCCGGAAGGCCCCTGCCCTCTGCTCTGAAATTCAGAGTAACTGAACAGAGGGTGGGGACCGGGTTCCAACTGGGACTTTAGGAACATGCAACTGTAAGTCGGGAAACGGAGAAGCTGGAAAGTGTTGGTTGTCAACGCAACCACGTGCTGGTTCTTGGACAAAGACTGGATCAAGTGTGGAAATTCCTCGGCTTTATTTGTCCCCACAGAGCCCCAATCCCTGATACGGAAAGAGGTCTCGCTACTTCCTGGTAACTGGGCTTGCAACTCCCGTTTGTTCAGTCTTCCTCTAGGCCAGGCACTGGGCTAAGTGTGTTCCGTTCAACTCACTTCATCCTAAGAGCCCGGCAGGCGAGACCGTCCTCCCATGGGACAGACAGGGCCTGAGAGGAGATGGTCTCACCTCCCGAGCAGGGCCCCAGCACGCGCACCAGCGCCCCCTCGGACTTCCTTGAGGCTTACGGCTCCACTCTAGGCTGAATTACACGCGCTCTACCCCGGAGGGCTGGCCGTCGCTGATCACCGCGGATGCTACGGTGGCAGTTCGGGCAGCAGCAAGTCCTCGGGGTCCGGGGTGGGGGACATCGCGAAGCCGGCCCTGTACTGGCCCAGAGCTCATGGCTCTGACCTGGGCAAAGCGGGCACTCACTTGAACGTGAAGGCCTCGGGGAGGAGGTACACGCCGTCACCCACTCGATACTGGATGCCGTTCTTTGTGGCCGAGCTGTAGAGAACCCGGGTGTCCAGGTCCTCAAGCTGCTCCAGGACCCTGGGAATTTCTTTTTGCCTCATTTCAGCCAGACGGGCGCAGCTTACACAGAACCTGAAGGAGTGAAGGACAGAAACAAAAGGCCCCGAGCTGCTTGGTAGCGGCTGCAGCAGCAGCCAGACGCCCCAATCCAGAGACTCTGAAGACCAACAGAAAATATCTGCAGATATTTGAAGGAAGTAGCTTTCCTGTAGTTTATGTTCCCGCTTTGAAAACACTTACTTGAGAGCAAAGATGTAACACAAGAAAATGACAAGTCAACTCCACTTTTGAGTAGTTGATATAAAAACTCTAAGACAAAAACAAAAACAAAACAAACAAAAAAAAAAACACCCAAAACACCCAAACCCCTAAGACAAACAGAATGTAGAGTATGGTAAAGAATACACCACAAGCAAGAAGGCAGAGTGGTTCAGTCAGAACTCCGTGTCAAAGGAGTCTCATACCATTCTCTCTATAGGCTGAAAAGCTAGCGGTAAAATTCAACATTATTTTTCATCAATAAGCCCATAAAGGAGAGCTAGAAACGGCCTTCATTGGAGATCCAGTCACGAGGCAGCAGCAGGCTGACGGGAGAAACACCAGAAGCATGTAAGGCAGCCCTCCCGGCCTCCACCCCATCGGCCTCGCTGCTGCGCGAGAGGCGCCCAAGCCACGCTGAGTCCCAGCAAGTGAGGCACAGAGGCTACAAAGGAAGGCAAAGGGCACTGAGCATCTAGAGGAGATCTTAAAAAGCAAGCCTCCCTAAAAGCAGTCGCTCACCAGTTAGAATAAAGCAGCATCAAAGGTAGCACTTATGAAAGAAAACCTCTAAGAAACACAAGGAAACGTGCAAGGTCTGTAGCACAGATGCCGAGAAGCACACAAAAACACACATTCTGCTCCTGGACGGGAGAGCCTCTCGTGACGGTAACTCCGCGCCCAGGCCGTCCACACACTTAGAGCAACTGTGACCAAGTCAGGCCAGTGTTTGATTAGTGGGGGAAAGAAACCCCGCCAGACAGCAGCACACGACAGTCCGAGTGACGCGCAGACCGCAGGCCCTGGAGCACCGCCAGCCCAGCCCACACTCACTTGTACTTGTTCTCCTCCGTTGGCTGGGTTTTCGGAGGGGACTCAAATCTTGCGTAGTCTTGATCATACCACAGCTGGTAGAAGTAGGTCTTCCCATCATCCTCCGCTATCAGAGGCTCGGGATCCATGCCTCCCTTCGAGCACAAGGACCCGGTGTCAGCCATGACCCCCACGCAGGGAGAGAAGGGCACGCGAGGGGCGCTGGGCACTCACCTCCAAGGCCCAGTTCTCCGACGGCGCTTTATAGACGACCTTCACCTTGCTGTGGATGTACGAAAGCTGCATGTCCTCACACTCATCCACCAGGAACAGCTCCAAGGGGTCCGACGTGGCTCCGAGGACCGTGTCTGTCCCGGCGCAGAACCAGTGGGCATGAAACATCTGCCCGTTGCTGCTGTCCTCCCACAGCGCAGTGACCCTGGAGTCCCAAGAAAGGCACTCACCTGACCGGCAAATCCAGACTGAATCTACTTAGGGCAACTCGTGTTTTTGCAATTAGCCTAGCAAAGAGCCGCCGCTGCTCTCCGTACGGAAACATCTGCTAGTTGTCTAGGAATGTGTGCTGAAGTCAAGCAAAGGAAAAGATACAAACCTTGCTAAATACAGCGGTTTTGAGGAGTCATCTGGAATAACGGAGACACAGTCCCCCACTTCCAGCGTTTCTGAGTCGATGCAAACCTTCTTAAAGTAACTCTTCTTCCCGTCAGTCTGAAAACGAGAGCTTCATTTCAGGTGAGGATGGGTTTGAAGGTCCAGTCTCGGCTTGACCTACCTGTTCCTATTACTTTGCACAAAAGCCCAATTCCCAACAATTTTGTTAAGTCATGAGGCCTACTGACCTACTGCAGCAAACATCTACCTCCCTTAGCCGGAAATCTGCATGAAGAGCACTCCCTCCCTCCTTGTCAGCCCTGCCCTTCAGTGTCAGCAGCAAAGCGGAGTCCAGCATTTGATTTTAAACAGCACCGGTCCCAACTCCTCGAGCCAAGGTCCTAAGGCCACATCCCGGTCCCAACTCCTGCCAGCCACGAGGACCTACTTCTCCCACCAGGAAAGCTAGTTTCCACCTCAGGGCCCCTGCCCTGCCTCTCCCCCACATCTCTGTGAGGCTGGTTCCTCGCCAACCTTCAGGGTCTCTGCTCAGATGCTGCCTCCTCGGGAAGCCTCCAGGGCTCCAACCTCCCTCCAGCTCTCCGCCCACTGGACAGTACGTGTCCCTTCCCTATCCGGGAGGGAGGATCGGCACACAGGACAGAGGCTTAGCCACACCCAGCCTCACAGCAGCATCTGGCAGCGGTAGGCCTCACGCCACAGACCAGATCTTTGGCTTACTGACATCGAGGAAGCAATGCTAAAGGAAAGGAAAGCTCTCCAGCTTTCCAGTAAAAGTTGTGCCTTAGACAATCACAGGACGACAGGGAGGCAATCTGCTAGCGTGGCAAAAACACCCACACCCAGGCCAGAGGGGGGCAGTGATGGCTCTCTTTGAAACAAGCTTTGAAGGAGAACCAGCCTGACACCCCTAGGACAGTGTCAAATGCCCACTTTGGAATGTTAGGAAAATGGAGTCTTTGGGCACACAAGCAAACAAAAACAAAAAATCCCAAAAAACCCATTTCTGGTGCATGGCCAAGGGCCCTGGCCTCTCCCATTGGCCCTGCTCCTCTTGGAGGCAAATGAGCAGGTTTCTCTGCTCCAGGGCTCAGGCTGCTGAAGGTCTGACAGTGACACACAGGGGGACAACTCCTTTCTCAGAGCTGTGACAATAAGACCAGGGTCTCCAGGATTACCTTGACAGCGTCTCCAACCCAAGAGATCCGGTTCTTGTTCTGTTTCTTTTTCTTCCCTTGATGCATTTTTTTGGGTGATGGCATCTCTGGTATATTGTCATCGACTTCTTCATCGTCATCTGCCTCCTTCATGGCCATGTTGGGGCACCTGTAAAGTCACTTGTCATAAGCAAATCCCCTTTTGTAAGTGAAACCTACTGGGGCTGTTGTAGTCAGATAACGGGGACAGGCCTGGTGACAGCGCTAGACAAGGGAAGGCTGCCTGCTCCGGATACCTCGGCCCCCCTGTCCTGGGCCAAAGCTCACTCGCCATCAGCTGGCATTTTCCTCGGCCACAAGAGCAGCGCCGGCCAAACCTACCTCCTCTCTTGGCAAGCCTGTTTGCTCCGTCCGCTACCACCAAACTTAACCATATCTTTACAGGCTTTACACTGTCCACATTCGGGCTGTTGACAAACCTAAAAATTTTTAAGAAGTGAATGAAATGGCCATTAGTAACCATTAGCAACCACTTTTCTTGGTGAATTACAATTTTAAAAAATTGTATTTAGCCTCATTAAGTATGAGAAGGAAGTCCAGAACAAGATCCCATTCATACCCTCCAGGTCAGCAAATTTAAAAAGCAGGGCGTGTGCTGGGACAAGTGCAGAGAAAGCAATGCTCAGAGGGTAAGCCAGCACCACCACTTTGGAGTTTTCTAGCCCACAGTTAAACGTATAACCCATACCCCAGCACTTCTGCTTCCACATAGAGACGGTCACAAGAAACCTCATTCTGCTTCCACATAGAGACGGTCACAAGAAATCTCATTCGAGGACATTGCCACAAGCATTGTGACAGGGATAATGCTGGGATATTCGTATAACGAAATACCATTAAATAATCAAAATGAGTCAACTAGATCTAACTGCATCAACATGGAACAGGTGCAAACACCGGTTTTGTGTATTTAAGAAGCTTTGAACATCGCACATACGTGTGCTAGATGAAAAAAGTAAAACCGAAAGAATGGTGAGAACGTGTGAATTCCTGTTAATGAAACAAAAGGAAAACACAGTCCAGCAGACGGTGTGAACACCGTCTGAACACCGTGTGAACAGGTTCCGAAGGCACCTGTGGCACGTTTGCATTTGAGTTTTTGTCCAAAATAAGTCAAATACAGGCGGACCTCAGTTCCAGGCCACCACGGTTAACATGACCCAAATGAATCCTGATTTCCCAGTGCAGATGAAAGTTGTGTTTACACTACGCTGTAGTCTATTAAATGTGTTATTAAATAGCTTTAGGCCTTAAAAAAAAAAAAAGAGAAAGCTATAGTTTAAAAAAATTCTTTACTGCTAAATATACGCTAACCATCATCTGAGCTTTCAGCACACTACAATCACCGGTCACAGATCGCCATACGTATGATGAGTAAGTTTGAAATATTACAATTACCAAAATGTGACAAACTCAGTGAGCAAATGCTACTGAAAAAATGGCACCAATAGACTTGCTCAATGCAGGGCTGCCACAGAACTTCGATTGGTAAGAAAGAAAACAAACCCCAAAATCAAAAATACAGACAACCCCCCCCACCCAAATGCAGTATCTGCAAAGTATAGGAAGACAAACCATGCCCATAGTAGATGCCAAAATACCTCCTCCTCTCTAGGTGACTGAACAAATTAATCCCCCTCCTCCTGAGTGAAGTAAATATAAGAATTCACAGGAAGAGAGGGCTTTTAAAAAGCCTCAAATCGGGGCGCCTGGGCGGCTCAGTGGGTTAAGCCTCTGCCTTCAGCTCAGGTCATGATCTCAGGGTCCTGGGATAGAGCCCCGCATCGGGCTCTTTGCTCAGCGGGGAGCCTGCTTCCCCCTTTCTCTCTGCCTGCCTCTCTGCCTACTTGTGATCTGTCAAATAAATAAATAAAATCTTTAAAAAATAATAATAATAAAAAAAATAATAAAAAGCCTCAAATCTACTTTGGATAGAGTCTCCACTTTCCTGGGAAAGTTACACTAGGAGACAAGGAAGGCTCCGGGGAGGAGGTCCTCCCCGTCAGAAGCGGCAGCACCTGTGTGTGCGGTAATCCCTTACTCTGTACTCCCCCAGGCTGCTGCACACGGTGCGATCCAGACAGGAAAATGCCAATCGGAGGCCAGCCTCTTTAGTGACAGTGGCATTAAAAGTAAAGTGCCCAAGGACCCCTCTTTCCACAGCTGTCTGGTCAACATGTTTGTCCTGTGAGGCATGCCATCCCCCCCAGATAACTAACACTGCTTTCGGGGTGACATGTGAGCAGGGAGAGTCTCAAGCGGGAAGAAAGAAGTTCTTCCGATGACACAGGGAGCCCAGTCCAAGTGAGATTACCTCACAGACGCCACACCGCCGGCGTTTGAAGGCATTCTCCTTGTCTTCTTTGTCATCCTTTTCGATTTGCTCTGCGAAGAAAGTATCAAAGATCTGGTAGACCAGCTTGGTCGTGGTAGCTTTAGTGGGGCCTTTGTCCTTCTCTTTGGCAGAATGCCCGATGGTCCGACGTCTTTCAGCTCGCCTGGGACAGAGGTTTCCATCGTGTTAGCGGGCTGGGGAGGAGTGCCCAGGACACTCGACCTTCTCTGGTCTCATGTCTTCAGTTTTATTCCTGCTGCGTCCTTACCTTTTTCCAAGGGTGACCCCAGCCAACTTGATCAGGTCTCTCATGCAAGGGGTCAGAAAGATGGGCTGCTCATCACTGTCCCCAGCCTCATCATAACTCTCTACTTGTTCTACCACAAACTGGGCGTGTCGAAGGAGAGAGTCCTCTGTGAATCGATTCAGGTTGAGCACAGAAGGAGGAACAGTGGTCTTTAAGAAAAACATCAGAAGTTTCTCTTAGGCTTAAGCAAAACTGTTCTAATGAAACTGAAAAATGGTTTCTCATCTTAGATGTGAGTTTTCTAGCAACATCTATGCGGCACATAAACAGGCACGCATCTCAGATTACGAAGACCCTGTGCCTCTCACCTCAATCTTATTGATCAAGTCTTCATAGGTGGAGTCTGGGTTGCCCTGCAGGAACTCAACCACAATCTTACTTATGTAGATCTTCTCCTGCATCACACTGAACAGCGGCGCATACTCAGGGTTGGGATCCATCAGAATATATTCAGCAAAAGCTGCAGTAAGCAGAAATTTTAAAAAGTGGTTTGAACCTAATGGCAACTATGATGGCCAAAGGGCAGGGATGAATCTATGAAGACTCTGGAATAGTCTAAGTCGTTCCCTATGCAAAAGTCAACAAAATGCAAAGTACATTCAGAGTTAACTCGTTCAGAAGTGGTCTAAGACAGCCAGAGAACGAGGGTGCCTGGCTGGCTCACTCGGGAGAGCGTACAACCCGATCTCAGGGTCATGAATTCAAACCCTACCCTTGAGTGTAGCAATTCTTTAAATAAAATCTTAAAGCCATCTAGAGAATAGGAGACTGGCCAAGTGGCCTTATGTGGGCTCATCTTTGTTTTTGGAATTCAGTCTGGGTTTGAGCTAAAAGAATAGGAACTGCTCTTTCTTCTAACTGGAGGATCAGTTCCAGAGCCAGCTGAACTCCTAGAAAAGCCATCCTATTGGAACCCGACCTTGTTCCCACACAGTCACAAGTTAGTCAGCTGCTGTTCACGTGAGCCTGAGGCATCCTCCCCAAGCAAGCCCCAGGGAGGGCAGGAACGAAGGCCCCTTCAGATCCCGTTACGGTCCCTAACCAGCCCCATACTTACAAGTGCTGAAGCCAATGAGCGCCTTTTCACCTCCATCAAAGCCAGTGATCCACCATTCGTTTATGGGGCCAAGATTTTTGCCATTAACACCACCTAAGAGAAGAAAAAGAAAGGTTCCTGAAAATGAACTAAGAGCCAGGATTCCCATCAAACCTCAGAAGGGCCAGTGGCACCGAGCGCCCCCAGGCTGACTGCTCTTGACAGCCCAAGCGGGCAGTCCGCAGAACCAGCGGGGGTGCTAACAGCTGTCCTCAGCGAGGTCCTAAGTCCCAACTTGAAGAGGCCGGAGCTCGAGCTGAGTACTGCTTTAGAGGCGAGCTTTGTTTTTAAGATCTCAGTCCCACACAGAACCTGGAACGCTCCACTTACCTTCAAGAGATGGGTCATCATCATATATTGGCTTTGCGTAACCGGAGAAGAAGAGTTCAACGTTTTTCTCAATGAGGCCAGTGTCGATCGGGCACAGGTGACCACGCTTACAGTACACGCTAGACAGGCAACAGAGAGCTGTTACCGAACAACCAGAAAAGGCAGGGGGCTGCACAGAGTTCCGTTCAGACTCGAGCTGACGGGACCAGGCGCGAGTCCTAGGCTCCTACCTTTCCGCTTGCCAGAACACTAGATCAGCAGTGTCCTCCCCCCAACAGTTCTCCCCACCTCTCCCACCTGTGCATCGAGAGGATTGATGTCTGCAGACCAAGGTGTCTACAAGGGTGACGCCGGACCAGGGAGTCTCACAGCGGGAGCACAGGAAACCTCGGAGAGGAACAGTAACTGCATCTTCCCTCCGCATATTGCTAACGGGGAAACACTGGCTTCTCGGACCCATTCCACTCAGTCGTGCAACCATCGCCTCCATCTAGCTCCAAAACGTTTCCGCTGCCCCAGAGAAAACCTCATCTCCGGCCAGCAGACACTACTTCCCATAGCATCCCTGCCCCTGGCAACTCCCCACTCTGTTTCTCTGCATTTACCTATTCGTGGTATTTCATACATGGTTAGTGTTACAGGAGTTTCACCTCAAAAAACAAAACAAAACAAAAAACATAATACAGCATACTACGTAATAGCATAAAAGTAATATGAAGATGTGGGAAGGACAGACTTCTGCCTCACTTGGAGGGTTAAATCTCGAGCTTGAAGGCATCCACAATCCTATTACCCAAATGCCAAACTTCGTGTGTGTATGGGGTGGCGGGGTCATTCTGCTCACGCTAGTCTCAAAGACTACTTTCTGCACCAGAGGTACCATCTCATTCCTCGAAGGCCCAGACAGGCCACACACCACCTGCAGCTCTCGAGAGCACCGCCCTCCACCACGATCTCATAGCTTAGGCCCTTGGAAGCCAGAAATCCTCATCCTGAAATCTCACAGAACTTAAGAAATGAAAACATGAATACCTTGAGCTGAACTCCCCTACTACATGCCAGGCATGATACACAGATGTGGGTCATAGCTCTGCCCTCAGGACTTAAAGCCCAGTGGGATACATGGACACGTATCAAGGGAAAACAGGATGCTGTGGACCTACAGAAGAGGGGGAAATAGTGCCCAGCTAGACAAGCTATCCATGGGTCCTCTTTTTCTTTTTTAAATTAAAAGATTTTGTTTATTTGAGATAGAGTGAGAGAGAGAGAGCACAAGCAGGGGGAGCGGCAGGCAGAGGAGAAGCAGGCTCCCCACCAAGCTGGGAGCCCGATGTGGGGCTTGATCCCAGGACTCCGGGATCATGACCTGAGCTGAAGGCAGCCACTTAACCGACTGAGCCACTCGGGCACCCCTCCATAGGTTCTCTTGATAGAGGTGATAACCAGGGAGAAGTTCTAAGTTCCAGGCAGGGGCAGGACCCACAAGTTCATAGTTCGGACCCTGACCTGCACCTGTTTCCGCCTGCCACTTTTAGCCCAAGTACCAGAGGTCACCAGAGTCCCTAAGTAACTCAGGCAGTCTGGCTCCAATGGCCCGAGGCTAAAAAGCACATTATCCCTGGGAAGTGTCTTTAGTGCCATCTCCCCGCCGTACAGGAAGGAGTCTATAGCAGACCCCTCTCAAGGGGGAAGCCAAGAGACCCCAAGCTCTGAGACTCCTGACTACAGCAGCCCTGGCTCCCCGAGCCCCGGTCCGGAGAGAAGCCACAGGGGGACATGAGGGCATGAACGTCGGCGCTATCAACACAGCACGTTTCACTGGCAGAGGTGAGGGCCAGGCCTAGAGGATCACTGGTAGACGGACAGCATCCTGACACAGAGCAGGATCCGGATCATGTTGGAGAGGAAGATACAGCCAACCACCGACCGCAGGAAGCATGAAATGTGCTGCAGAAGAAACATACTGGGGATCTTGTCTGAGGGCAAGAGAACCCCTAACCTGCTGTGGGGCACGGGTGTCATGGAAGGGACTGAGGCTCACAACAGGTGTTATGGAGGCAATCCACCCCCACCACTTCCCACAGGAAGGGGAAAAGCACCTGCCAAGGCTGGAAAGAAATCCTGGGCTAGTCCTGGAGTCAAGCCATTTCGCACAAAGCCTCAGAGTAGCTGCAGCCCAGCGAGAAGGGGCTGAAGAACACGGAGAGTCCACGTACTCAAAGGTTTGTCTGAACTTTGCCAGAGGCACAGTCCACACACCAAGATCTTCATGCAAAAAACTCAGGGGTCACCGCCACAGCCTGCAAAGCCCTGCAGGATCCAGCCCCCTCCGTGACCCCTGCTCCCTCAACTCCAACCACACCAGCCTCGTCGTGGAGTCTTCCACAGCTCATAGGGGTCCGCCTCGGGGTCTCTGCACCTGCTGTTCCCTCCGCCTGGGGCGGGGCCGTCTTTCCCCAGCTATCCCCCCGGCTTGTTCTCCAGGTCACCGAGGGCTCTGCTCAAGTCACGTACCCTCCATTCCAGACACATTCTTTCTCCCACGCCCTCTCTGCTCACCGTGCTTTTCCCATCTGTTGTAGCTGTTACTACCTGACAGACAGAACCCTGTTTCTGCCTCCACGAAAGCAGGGACCTGCAATGCGCCGTCCCTAACACCCGGATCACTACCTAGCACATGGCTGGCCCTCCTTTGAATGAGCTCCAGGACATATAGACTGAAGATTAAACACATACAGTTTTAACAAACCACACAGCAACCGCCACTAGACTCCTGCCATCTTTGTGGTTCTTATCCATGAAGTGTTAGCAACTTACGGAATATTACAGGTTAGGTGTTAAAGGAATTCACTAGGATGGTGGAAGGGGGGAAAAAACAAAAGCAAACAAAAACAAGCAACTGTCATTGGGATCTTAAGAATTTCAGCATCTGCAGGGAAGCGCTGTATTACTAAAGAGCACAAGCATGTCCGTTACCTGAAGCAGGTCAGTTTGTGTTGGGGAAGAGCCTCGTAACTCTCAAAGCCAGACTCATTGGCATCGAAGATGGAGAGTTTCTCACTTGTCAGCAGCTGTGGCTCGTCCACCTGCGAGACAGCGGGCCATCAGGCAGCTGCGGAGACCGGGAACCGGGCACGGAAGGCTGGGAGCGGAGCCGGAACTCACCGCGTCAGGGGGGTGCTGCTCGTACTTCAGGTCGGCATCGTCCAGGTACTGTCCGCACTGCACGCACCGCAGAGGGTTGGTCTGGGGGCAGGAACACGAATGGCGCTCAGAGGGCCGGCTCTGGGCGACCCCACTGGCACTGAGCACCGGTTTTCCCCCCACCAGCCGTAGGTTTACCTTGTAGGACACTACTGTTTTGGTTCGAGCCATTTTTTTCTCCATTCTGAGAATAAAGCACAAGATGGTTTGGTTTTTAAGTCCTATCAGAACATGTGAGAATCTACCAAAGCTACACCTTATCTACCAACATGATGAGGATCAGCTGCTGCCTCAGGGGCAAAGTGCTGGGTCCCCTCCCACCCTTACCACACGGAGGGCAGCTGCCTCACGCAGAATTGGGAGTGTTTTGGTCCTGAGCTCACAGACCCAATCAGATACAAAGCATGGCTAAGGCTGCTCTAGCAATTCACTAAAAGCCTCTTTATCTTTCTTTCTAGAACAAGAATTTTAATACAACCTGCTTTTACCAAGACAAAAATAAGTTCTTACGGTTCTTTGGATGTAGTTTTGCGTCTCTTCTCTTCCTAAACAGAGAGAACAAAAGAGGAGTGAAGGATACAAAAGTATTTTACATCTGAATATTGCTGCAGAATTTTACATACATGGTTATCACAAAACCTAGTCAGAGGCAGGGAGGAAGGCAGTCAAAGGACCAGTGAGACCCCAGCCATCTGCCATGTATAAAGTCTTATATTCAAAATTCCTATAATGAAAGATTTTTTTTTTTTTTAAAGATTTTATTTGACACAAAGAGAGCTTACATGGGTGTAAGCAAGCACACACAAGCACAGGGACCAGGAGAGGGAGAAGCAGGCTACCCACAGACCCGGGAGCCCAACGCGGGGCTCAATCCCAGTCAATCCCAGGACCCTGAGATCACGACCTGAGCCAAAGGCAGACACTTAACCGATTGAGCCACCCAGGCGCCCAACAGAGACCACTAAAAAAAAAAAAAAAAGTTTAGGGGTGCCTGGGTGGTTCAGTCGGTTAAGCGTCTGCTTTTGGCTCAGGTCGTGATCTCAGGGTCCTGGGATTGAGCCCCATGTTGGGCTCCCTGCTCAGCGGGGAGTCTGCTTCTCCCTCTCCCTTTGCCCCTTCCCCCCTGGCTCCCCACCTTGTGCTGGCTGTCTCAAAATCTTTAAAAAATAATAATTAAAACATTTTTTTAAGTGTTTAGCTTTCTTATACAAGCAGTACCTCCTAAGTCAACAACTGATGAGGGGTGCTATGGAATGAATTAAGTCCCCCCAATTTCACAGTGAAGCCCTAACCCAGAATGTGGCTATATTTGGAGAGGAAGCTTTTAAGGAGGTGACCAAGGTTGTAAGGGTGGTCATAAGGGTGGGTCCTAATCCAACAGGACTGTGTCCTTATAAGAGACAGCAGGCTCACACTCTCCCTCCACACTCGCACAGGGAAGAGCCTGTGAGGACACAGTGAGAAGGCAGCTGTCGGCAAGCCAGGAAGAAAGGCCTCACCAGAAACTAACCCTGTTGGCATTTGATCTTGAACTTTGAGTCTCCAGAACTATGAAAATAAACATCTGTTGTTTAAACCACCCAGACTACGGTATTATATTAGTCTGCTCGGGCCACCATAAAGAAAGGGAAAACTTACTTCTAGAATTATTTTGGGTAAATGAAGGAGCGAGAGAACTGAGTATCACCACTCTGCAACTCCCAGTGATAAGAGACTTCAGCAGCGACTGCTAAAAACCTCAAGTGAAAAGCTGAGAGGGACTTTATAAAGGATGGATCGGGCGACAACACTTCGGCCCAGTGGTCAGTCTCAAAACCATAAATAGACAACCGTGCCTTCTGGTGCGACGCAACAGGAAGCACCTGGCACCACCTCGGCTGTCTACTGGAAACAAAAGACCGGCTTCTAGGTAAGCTTCCAGGTAATCCTCAGTCTGTAGGAGACAGGGCTGGAGAAAGATGCTTAACACACGAGGGGTGCAAACGACAAAAAAACAAAACCCAGGAACTCTACAGGCAAGCCAGTTCCCTCCATAAACTGCAAGAGGAAGGGGCCCAACTCTGGATGAGACAGGACAAATATCAACCAAATTCACCAGACAGACCTCATTTGGGTCCTGATTCAGTCTCCGCTGTTTCTTATAGGCAGGGAAATTTGAACAGACTAGACCTGGACATTGTGCTAATGGTGGTCTTGTGGTGATATTTAAGAGGAGTCCTTTCTTCTTATAGGTAGTTCTGTAAGTATTTCAGTAATACATCTGGGATTTGTTCAGCATCACCCAGGGGCGAGGGAGGCTGGGAGAATGGGGAGGGACTGACTGAAACACTGGACCACGAGCCGAGAGCTGTTGCAGATGGATGAGAGGATAAGAACGCAAGGGGTTGCTACCCTACTCTGCCTCCTTTGGGGGTATGCATGAACGCTTTCATAATAAAAAGTTACCTTAAAAAAAAAAAAATCACTTTGGGATGTAGGAAACACAGTAGGATTGAAAAACAAGAGCTTACCTTTTCGTCCTCATCTTTTTCCTCAGAAACTTGTGGTTTTACTCTTTCAGGTTCTTTCTCTTCAGGCCTCCGTTTGGCAGCTCTATTACGTAAACAAAATATGCCAAAATATTTGCTCCAAATAACCATATTGCCAACTCGTATCGAAAATAACAAATTTGGGGCGCCTGGGTGGCTCAGTCAGTTAAGTGTCTGCCTTCGGCTCAGGTCATGATCCCCAGGTCCTGGCACCAAGCCCCATGTCGGGCTCTCTGCTCAGTAGGGAGACTGCTTCTCCCTCTGCCCTTCCCCCCACTCGTGTTTTCTCTCTCTCTCTCTCTCTCGTTCTCGCTCTCAAATAAAATCTTAAAAAAAAAATTAATGCCTCCCTATTGAAAAGCAAAATATTTAGAATATATCTTGGCAATAGATTCTTTCTTCCCATCCAATAAAGAAAGCCCCTTGTGATGGTGGCTCTAAAAGGAGCATTGATAAGTTGTAGTAACCCTAAGAGAAGGCCCCTAAAAGCCCCCTGTGACCCCGATTCAGCCACATGAGAAGCGCTGGGAGCCAAGAGACACATGATATTGTGCAGGGCTGGGACGGCTACCCAAGTGGCAGAGGGTAAGGGGTGAGGATGAGGCCCAGTGTAATTTCTTATCCAACCCTGCCTGAAAAGATCCAATATTCCAAGAGTATCACCAGCTCCCTGTAAACCTCTACATCGTCACAGATCTCTAGAACAATAATTTCAGTAGCGAAAATTTCACAAAGCACAACACAAAGGCACAAGCATTTCAACCACTTACAGATCTTTGGGTTGACTTCTGGGTCTCTTTTCATCCTAAGAGGGTGAAGCAGGGGAGGAGAGAGAAAGAGGGGAAAAGTTAGTTCCTGAGAAAAGAGCAAGACCAAACTGAAAGTATCAGTTGACGATCGCAGCACTGTGGAACTGGAGAACAGGAAAGTCTGGGTGGATCTACAGGGTAGAGTCGGGACTTCCAATTTTTAACTCCATTCCCTACCCCCTCCAAACAAGAGTTGACCAGGAATTGGCAAACAGTTTCTATCAAGAGCCAGAAAACAAACATTTTCAGATTTTGTAAGCCCCACGGTCTGTGTTGCAACTACTCAGCCCCGTCATTACAGCACAAAAGCAACCAGAGACAATACAGAAGAGAAAAGGCACTGCTGTGTTCCAACAGAACCTTATAAAAAGGAACATAGGGCCAGATTTGGGCCATCATTAACCAACCCAGTCCCAGGAAAGCTCTTTGTAAAAGGGAATATTATAGCCATTTAGCTTATGTTGTAAAAAAATGCCTGTAGTTCCAGCTCTCATCTGGTCAGAAGTGAAGAGGTCATATGGACAGCATCAGAACAGCAGGAAAAAAAAACAAGGACAAAACTTAGCAATCCAGTATGGAAAGGTCAATAAAAGAATTCCCAACAGTCACCAACTCCTTGTTATATACAGACAATCTAGCACCTTTTTTTTAAATCTAGCACCTTCTGATCTTATGTACAAAAAATACCTCTGATAAATTTATTGAGTTCATTTTCATAGAGTAACAACTCTATTAGTGGATTAAAATAGAAAAGCTAACAATATTAGAAAGGGTCAAATGTGTGATCCCTCCATCCCTTTCTACCATGAAGCAAAAGCTCGTGTCAGTTTCCGTCTGCAGGGACTGGATGCTCCGACACCATCCCTAAGGTCTCTCCGGAGGGCCTGGAAAGGGATTCTGGGGAAGCACCTTTAGTAAGATAACCGGTATCTGGGCAGGAAAGGTGAGAGACAAGATGACGGCAGAGCAAGCTGGAGGTGACACCAAAAGGGTCAAATGCCACGGAATGAGAACGGATGCCTATTGCCAACCAGGTCAGAAGTAAGGAAGTTCATGACCCAGCAAGTCTGTGACCTCAGTCTCCACTGTCTAGATCTCAACAGACAAAAAACAAACAAACAAAAAAACCATGACAGAGACAATCCTGGGATTGTCCTAGTTTAGCTTCTCTTAGAAGGGACCACATGGCATGAAGAGCTGGAGAGCCCCATGCTGCAGCTCCCAGGGCATGAATGTCCCCTGCCCTGGAGTCCGGGCAACAGGACCGCCCTGCAGGTGGCCTGGCCAGCCTGTATCTTCACGAAGGCCCAGCCCTGCTCCACGTTATAATGTTTTAGAGTTTAAATATGTTCACTTAGCTGAAATGGGGCTGGCAGGATGGGGAGACCTAGACTGAGAACTCGGGAGGCCAGTAAAGCAGCACAGGTGTGGCCGATGTGTCTGAGGGGACACAGGTCAAGCCTTCTCACGGAGGAGCTAGAGAAGCCGGAGGCGCACACCCTCGTCACGGCCCACGCAGGCCCCATCCACTGTGACGAGTCAACTACTGCACGTTCACTGACCTGCAGTGATAACCACCAACCCCCGCAAGGGGGACTAGGTAACTTTCCCAGAGTCGCCCCACGGGTAGGTAGGGCGGGATCTGAACCCAGTGTGGGAACCTGTCCTACACCATGTGTCCCAACCACATGGGAACCACCAAGATTCAGTCTTTACCTTCTCTTCTCCTTCATTCATTTCAGCCTGCACTGCAGTTCTTCCTTCTCTGTCTGGCTCCTCCTTAGGCTTCGGTTTAGGTGTTCTGTCACACAAAACAAAGTACATACACCCCGGTCAGCTCAGGGAGCCTGACGCCATTGTAAGCAGCCCCAGGGATGACTAGACACAGTCTCCTCCCAGGACTTAGAGCATGGATTGCCTTTCCCAGCTGAAGGGCAAGTCTGCCCTGCAGGAAACCTGGAAGGCATTTATTACTTCAGAACTCAGGATCTTTAGAAATGCCATCGACATTTCATACAGATGTTGCTGACATACACCAGTAGCCTAAAACAAAAACAAACCCCCCCCCCACACACACAAATAGGACTCCACTGACTTCCTGTAACCCGAAGGGAACTCTGCCTGCAGTGGAAGGAGGCAAGTGTCTGGGCCTGAGGTCACCGGGAGAGGTTCGCAAGAGCCGGTGTGGGGTGCAGTCTGCCCTGGCAACCACGGGAAGCCGGCTCCCCACATAGCACCTTGGCTGCAGGGCCCTGCCGCTCCATTTGGACGTTCCGCCCACCCCGAGAAGGCCTACTCTCAACATTTACTTCAGCCAACTGGATGTCAACAGAGGCCGGAGGTGCTTTTCGCCTCTGCCCTCAGGCTCTGGCACCGCCACAGCAGCACACCCCGGCCGGCCGTGTCCTGGAGCACAGGCAGATCATCCCCATCGCCCCCACCACGCCTGGCCAGGAGCAGCTGACAGTCACCAAGACGCAGACTGGTAAGCTAAATAATGCCGTCCTAAGCCACTGGGCTTTAGGACAGTTTGCTACACAGTGTCTTCACAGCCGCCGCGAGGAACACAGCTGCTCGTTCAGTGCCCTTGACTGCCACCTGACAAACTGCCTGCTGCACGACCACCAGCAAGGAAGGGCCTGGGGTCAAGATCAGCTGAGAGCAACTCAGCCCTGCGTTCACTACGGTGGTCTGCCCTCCCACAAGCAGAACCAGCCATACACGTGTGTAACTTACACACCTCATGCCGTGTCCGGTCAGCTCTCTACCAGGGCGCTTATTTTAGCAATTAAGTTCACAGGAGAAAGTACAAAGGCATGTTAGGTATACTTACGGTTCTTTGGTTTGACTTCTGAGCCTCTTTTCTTCCTGGGGGGGCAGGGGGGTGGAAGAGGGGAGAGAAAAAAACTAGTTGATTTTCCTTCACTTAGACCTGATCTTTTTTTAAGATTTTATTTGAGAGAGAGTGCATGTGCACAAGCAAGCACGCGGGGAGGGGGGAGCAGAGGGAAAGGGAGATGATCTCCAGCAGACTCCAGCTGAGCACAGAGCCCGACACGGGGGCTCGATCCCAGGACCCTAAGATCACGACCTGAGCTCAATCCAAGAGTTGGATGCTTAGCTGACTGAGCCACCCAGACGGCCCACCCTGATCTTTCTGTAAGTGTTCTGCGGAAATAAAACCTAAACTGATCCTACGGTGTAGCTGGTGGGAGTAAAGATTGTCTGTCTTCAAGACAGCAAGTTTATTTCTGGTGTGGTAAGCAGGCAGAAGTCGCAGGATCTAAGAGTTCTATAATCCGAGTGTTTTACCCCCAAACCGCTCCATCATCCATCATCTGGAAGTGTGGACAACCTCACAGACAACTGGCTATCAAAACCAGGAACCTATAATAATGGCAGGAAGCAGGATGGCTTACTCGGAACAAGTGTTCTACCTCAAACGCCGACAGCACATCGTTTTGAACCCGAGTTTAAAGAGCTAAATACATCTCTCTGGAAAACACTGAGGTGTATTCAGCCTCGAACTCCACGGTTTTGTGAAGAGACCACAAGGGTTGGTGATGTGGAGAAGAAACACATCGCAGACGCTCTACTACAAGAAGACATACTGGGAGTCTGACCGCAGCTAAGGAATTTCAATCCCGCCCAAAGCTCCTTTGGAGGGTGGTCAAGTCAAGCCCCCTGGAACTGCCTGTGCTCAAATAAGCTTGGAGTGTTCTAACCGTAACGCTAATTTTACCCAGTACCAGGGTAGGAAAGGTGATCAATTAAAGGCTAGCTTTAAGGACCAAATGGCTGGAGAATGATCATACATCTTAGCTGCTCTCTCACTAGAGCAATAAAATACGCCCATCCTTTAGGAGATTCCCAGTAACAGCAGTAACCCTCCCAGTTTGTAAGAAACTTCTAATCGATGCCTTCACAGGGCACAGATCAGGACCTGATAGTGCTCTATCACCTGTGACCGCTCAGTGTTAGCGGTCTGTCACACAGGGGGTGCTGTCCAATGGGAAGGTTTCCGGTATCAAACCCCTAGTCCCTTTCCTATCCCCTCCCCGAGGGGGTTCAGATGGTACATCTCTATTTCACGGAACCTTAAGCTCTGATTTTATAAAGGAACTGGAGGTCTGGGGAAGACCTGGGGGGGATCTGGCCTGACCTCGGTTAAGAATACAACTTAGGGGTGCCTGGTAGCTCAGTCGTCTAGGTGTCTGCCTTCAGCTCGGGTCATGATCCCGGGGTCCTGGGATCAAGCCCCGCATCAGACTCCCTGCTCAGCTCAGCCGGGGAGCCTACTTCTCCCTCTCCTTCTGCCACTCCCCCTGCTTGTGCTCTCTCGCACCTTCTCTCTCTCAAATAACTAAATAAATAAATAAGAACACAACCTAAAGGGGCGCCTAGTCAGTTGAATGTCCAACTCGGTTTTGGTTCAGGTCATGACCTCAGGGTCCTGAGTTCAAGCCCCACATCAGGTTCCATGCTTAGCGTGGAATCTGCTTAAGAGATTCTCTCTCCCTCTCCCTCTGCCCTTTCCCCAACTCACCTCTCTAAAATAAATAAAATCTTAAGGGGGGAGAAAAAGACGCAACTTTATATCTGGATGCTGCTACAGAATTTTTGCACCACACGTGTTTGAGAATTAGATTTCCACAAAGACTTGGTGAGTGAGGGACGCAGATGGGCAAGGGCATGGACCAAAGTTCTGCAACTGATGAACTAGCACAAGGTCCAGCTGACCCCCAAGCCTTACACTGGTGTGCTTATCACCACAGCCACATAACCCCCCTTCCAGGTAGAGAAACACAGAAAAAGGGAGTTTGAAAAGCATTTTGGCTAAAGTCAAGGTCATTTTGATTAGAGAAAGTCATTTTGTTCCTACAGGCTTCCCACTCCGTGAGCCCATTTCTAAAACCAAATAGGGACTCAAAGATTAAAAAGTACAATCGACAAACTTGGATGTGACCAGGCTTTACTTTTTCATCTCTTTCTTCCTCTTCTTCCATGTGTGTTCCAGGTTTTACTCTTTCCGGTTCTTCTGCAGGGAGCGGTCTAGCAACTCTGTCAAGCAAAGTAGCACACACCCCAAGGGTGACTCTCCCAAACTCCTCCCCTGCAAGCAGTTTTCATACAGCCTTTCTCTTCCTACCCAAGGAAGCAATCTTCATTTCAGAACCACGAAAGGCACATACTACTTTAATATTTAATAGGACCTTTAAATCTGGTTCTGACAACTGCCAGTTGCCCTCAATTCATTCTGTGCAATGAGAATTCTACATGAATTGAAGGTGAATAATCTGACCCCAAATTCAGCATTCTTAAGCCATCTATGGTCGCCATGGCAACTCACAATAAAGCTCCTTAAAACTCTCCAGAAAAGCCGTTCAGTAATGAAGACTGCACATTGTACAGAAAAGATGTATTAATTATTCTTACTGTTCTCTGGATGTAACTCTCCGTCTCTTTTCCTCCTGTGTGGAGAGAAGGGAAGAAGACACGAATATTCATTTCAAAGAAGATCAAAATGAAAAGCATGGGTGAGAAAGTATTCGACACATTTGATACAGTTAAACACGGCAGAGGATCTGGGTTTGGGGGGAAAGCTCTGGGCAACCATCGGTCTGGTACTGATGTCCCCCTTCTCTCAAAGCAAAGGAGAGGCCCAGGACTTGGCCCAGCACATGTCCGTGTACCAGCTTGTCTAGTGAGGCTACGTAAAAGAATCAAAGATCCTCCACCTCCCGTCAGGAATCCTTCAGCATTAGAAAAAGACGGAATAGTCATCTGAGGTTCACATCAACAAGTACGAATGACAACCTCAACTGGACACCAGCTCCTCTCCAACGAATGCCCTAGTGCCCCATTTCCCTCAATCACACGTTCTGCCATCTCCAGGATATCTATCTATATTTAAAAGGGATAAAAATATTGGGATAAAATAGATCTGTACCTTGTTGGAGGTGGAGGTTACAATAATCCACACATGCGAGTATATACACGTATGCGAAAACTGGTAAAGTCTAGATTGTACCAATGTCAGTTCCTGGTTTTGCTGTTGTATTAGTTATAGGAGAGGTTACCATCGGAGAGTGTTGGGGAAGTTACACAGAGCCTCACTGTAATTTGTTATTTGAAACACATATGAAAGAAATCTGTGTATGTATCTATGGAAAACCCTGCCTCCAGGCTACCTTCAGATTTGAGCTACATCCACTCCTCCCGGAGTCTCCAGCCTGCTGGCCTGTCCTGCGTGGTTCACAACTGCCAGTCTTAAACCCATGAGCCATATACACAGTGTATTGGCTGTTTCTCTAGCAAATCCTGATACAGATGTTACATTAACGTTATACTAATACATTCTCTCTCTCAAATGACAGAGAAGAAACTGATAAATCCTACC
>CM052898.1:5339196-5359155 GCA_028534135.1 Potos flavus
ATTTCTGTATGATGACTTATGTGACCAAAGCCATCGGATACCACTGGTTTGGTACATGAAGTCTTCCTCTAGACTATCCACAAAGCCCCCAGGCCTTGCACGAACTCAGAAACTGAAATATACGTTTAAGAAGCCAGATGAGGGGCGCCTGGGTGGCTCAGTGGGTTAAAGCCTCTGCCTTCGGCTCAGGTCATGATCTCAGGGTCCTGGGATCGAGTCCCGCATCAGGCTCTCTGCTCAGCAGGGAGCCTGCTTCCTCCTCTCTGCCTGCCTGCCTCTCTGCCTGCTTGTGATCTCTCTGTCAAATAAATAAAATCTTTAAAAAAAAAAATTTAGGAGTTGTGAGTTCAAGCCCTGCGTTGGGCGTAGAGCTTAAAAATAAAATCTTAAAAAAAAAAAAAACTAAAACTAAAATTAAAAAAAATTTAAAAAAATAAAATAAAAATATTTAAAAAAAAAAAAAAAGAAGCCAGATGAAAAGGCTATGTAAGTCTTCCAACAAGTTAGGGTGCAAGAAACCACTCTAAAACTGGTGCATGTGGGAGCGAGCTATTGGTATTACAAGAGCCAGCCTGCTTCTGCCTGTAATGCTTTTTCCTGGGAGACAAGAGGCTTGTCCACTGACAAGTTGTTCCCTCTGTGCCTCAGTTTCCCACTTGAGAGTGGGTAACCCAACTAAACTATAAATATCTGAATAAAGGTTATGGAGAGTAACATCAAGTTCCTAAAAACAGAATCAGTGTGTCTTACAACAGGATGTCAAACCTCCCTCAATGCTAGGGATAGCCCAGTGACACCCGAGTGACCCCTCAGTCCGGTGCTTCTCACCTAGAGCAATTTTACCCCTCACCCCAAGCTGGCGGTAACTGATGATGCTTGGGGTGGTCACAACGGAGGGGAGAAGGGGACTGCTACTGGCATCTAGTGAGTAGAGGTCAGGATGCTGCTATGTTCCACAACCCACAGGGACGCCCCCCAGCCCCAGCCCCCAGCAAAGGATCATCTGGCCCCGAAAGTCAATAATGGCATGGTTGAGAATCCCAGTCTTGAGGAGGAGTATCTGTAGTTTGCTCTCTCAGTAGCAATAAGGCATTAACTACCTACACACAAACCTATAGACTTCCCCTCAACTTACACAGCTAATCCGACAGCAAAATCAAAATGTAAACTAACGTGTGACCGCCTGGTATTATCTAGGTATGGCCCTAAAGTCACAAGGGAAAGTACCATCAGAGATTAACATTTTCTGTATCAAAGAACCTCAGTAAGCCGCTGGTTTTCTAACCTAAGAGGTCTAAGCAGCACTGTTATACATATAGGAGCTAATGCTCTGCTGTTGGACAAGTTAGATGTGGAAAGGGGGCTCAGGAGAGCAGAAGCGAAGGCTGTAAACATGTCGCCTCCGATTGCCAATCTTGTCCGCTAGGGAAGTCGGAACGTAGAGGGAACAGATTCTGAAGGTACAGGGCTGCCTTGTGAGCAGAAGGGGTCTGTGGAGCCCCCAGGCCTAACGGTGACATACTTCACACCGCCCGGGTCCAGCGACACGTCCTAACGCCTTTTTGGTCACTTCGAGTCCACTTAGGTAGTCCCGACTTTAACTTGGCCTATCAGCAAACGTACCAAAAGAAGGCAGAGTGAAGAAAATGCCAGCCCTACCTGGTCTTTTTCTTCCTCAGGAGCCTCAACCGATTTTGCTTTTTCCTGCTCTTCCTCAGGTTTCCGTTTGGCAGGGCTGTCAGCAACAGGAAAGCCAACGGTTAGCTCGTCCAGACGCTAGAGCTCCAACAGGCACGAGAGGACTTGGATCCCTCCCGACCAAAGGCAGCCTCTTTAGGACAGATTCAGGTCATGGGTGTCTTATTCCCTCCAAGGACATGCCCTCACTGCCAGGATATTAAAAGAGGCTTCAAGTTTAATGTTTGAGTGACAGGTTAGAATATTGCCATTTTGCAAACGTAAGAAATCATGGATCTCGATGTTGATCAACAGCTGCCGGCCTCACAGAAGGGCCCTCACATGCCTCTAGAAACACACGGCACTGTGTATGGAAGGGTCTCAAAAAATAATAAAGCTGGAACCTGATCAAGCTTCTAGACCTAACTAACCAGTTTATAAGAAACACAAAACAAGGAAGACATTGACAAGGATACGGTCAGCTGCACCCAGAAACTCTATTGGACAAATTAACTAATTTCTTCAAATAAATGACAAGAAAAGAAGAAAGGAATTAGAAAGGCTTAAAACAAATCAAGTAAATAGAATTTGCCACACACGAGAAACACAGACACTGGCTATACATTTCATAGTAACGAATTATTATGCTTTATAAGTACAAAAATATTAGACTTATATTTTGTCTTTTTAAAGAGACTGCTAAATGTTAACATTTTATTCATATTTTGCTAGAATCGCTAAAAAAAAAAAAAGAGAGAGAGAGAGAGAGACCAATTTTATTATCTAGAAATATACTGAAGGGGCGCCTGGGTAACTCAGTTAAGCATCTGCCTTCGCTCGGGTCATGATGCCAGGGTCCTGGGATGGAGCCCCACATTGGGCTCTCTGTTTAGCAAGAGTCTGTTTCTCCCTCTCCCTGCCGCTCTCCCTGCTTGTACTCTCTCTCTCTGTCAAATAAATAAAATCTTAGGAAAAAAAAACTTGAAAAAAAAAATAGAATACATTGAAATGACATGTCTGGGAGGGTTTCAAAATAATCCAGCTGGGAGAGAGTTTATGGGGGTACAGATGAAATGATGGCCAGCTGATAACTGTTGACACTGGGTGACAGGTATCTGGGGCAAGGGGGTCCATTTTACTATCACGGCTAGTTTCATATATATTTGAATGTTCCCAGAAGAGTAAGAACACAGGTGTTGAGAAATGCTTTTCATCAGTGTTTAATGAAGAAAACTGTAAGACGAAAACCTATGCAATGTGGAACTCAAAATTGCTAAATTATACCCTACTAATTCCATTCCTGCTTACTAAGAACAGTTTGCCCCACAAAAAGATGGCTGTCAATTCATTATATACTGACCCCCTTGAGAAATGAGATAGGATGGTGGTCTGCCTGGTAGTTTGCCTTGTAATCCTGGGGCTAGAAGAAGCAGCTTCAGCTGTTTAAAGAAAAAAGGAAAAAAAAAAGCCACTATGAATAAAAAAGTTCACAAAGTGTAAAAAAAAAAAAGTTCACAAAGTGTAGTTCTTAAGCATTATCAAGCTAGTGCAGAGAATCAGGTTCTGAAGATTAAGTACCCTGCTTTTTTTTTTTTTCCAACCAACAACAATCTTGATAAAGGTAGCAATTAGCACCTGCCAATTTGCTGAGCCATGTTATTGGAGCTCTTAATTGAGGGGCCAAAGCCTGAACCAGAGAAGGAGACAACCTCGTCTATGTCATCAAAAGATGAAGTGGCCAAGAACCTGACGTGCACTCAAGTCCCACACTCATGTGTTTTTAAAA
The DNA here is from genome assembly GCA_028534135.1 of Potos flavus. Taxonomy (NCBI): domain Eukaryota; kingdom Metazoa; phylum Chordata; class Mammalia; order Carnivora; family Procyonidae; genus Potos; species Potos flavus. Next base: position 5,342,660 of record CM052898.1, read on the forward strand.
ATTCCAGAAGTGGGGCGTCTGGGTGGCTCAGTTGGTTAAGCAATTGCCTTCGGCTCAGGTCATAATCCTGGAGTCCCAGGATCGAGTCCTACATCGGGCTCCCTGCTCATCGGGGAGTCTGCTTCTCCCTCTGACCTCTCCCCTCTCATGCTCTCTCATTCTCTCTCTCAAATAAATAAATGAAATCTTTAAAAAATAAATAAATAAAATAAAATAAAATAAAATAAAATAAATCCAGAAGAGTTACTTCACCTACAAAGGAGACTATGCGTTTAGCTTAAATAGGCATCTAACTTAGAAATAGTATTAATACCTCCTGTTACCTTATACGTCATCAACTTAAGCTATGTTTTGGGATCTCCCGCTCTATGTTTGGTCAAAGAACAAATCTCAAGACGTATATACACCTAAGCCAGTTAGGAAGTATACACAAGAAACAAACCAGGAGGTACTGCCCTGGGGGGATCTACGGCTCCAAGTCTGGTACCATGTAAGGGGACAGCTAATCTCCACCAAGATTACATAAGTGGTCTTACACTTGGTCTCTCCGTCGGACTTGCTTCTTTTGGGTGTGGAAAGTTTGGAAACGGGTTTGGGAGATTTGTCTTCCTCTGCCATTCCCACTCTGCGGTCCTCACCACTTGTCTGGCTCCCGTTTTCTAGACATCCATTCACTTCCCGACTGAAAGCATGAGCTCCGTTCTCCAAGGATAAATCTTTATTTAAAAGGGATTTGACTTTAGCCAGGTAGCCCTCCTATAGCAGGAAAGGATAATTTAAGTAGCAGTGAATGTAAACAAGTGGCAATAAGAGAATAAGGAAACACGCATTTCCTTTATAACTACTGGGTAACAAGGAGAGTTGGGGATGATTCTGCCTTCCCGGTCACACGGGAGTGATATGGGAAGAAACACTCTCTAGACACCAGGATGCTGAGAACTGACTTACCTCTGATAATTCTTCTTTATGTAATTTGGTTTCCAAGTCACATAACTGATTCTTTATTTCTGTTTGCAGAAATTCATGCAAGAGATTCAGTTTCTCCTTCACACATTCCTAAGGGAAGGATATAGGTTTAGATGTCCCCAAACTCCTAAGTCACTGATGGGCTAATACACAGATAATTAAGCTGTCTGGTCATGAAATACCAACTGAATGGCAGGCAACGTTGACTCAGCCTGAAAAACTGAATATTCATAAGACATGATGTTTCCCTTAAGATCACATCATACCACCTCCAGAGTGGTGAAAAATGGGAAGATTAGGAAGTGGGATAGAGACATACATTAGAAAAAAGTATTAGGAAAAAACTGTGCTTTTGAGAAGTGTGACCAGGACAAGTTACGATTCAGAACTGATGGTGTAAACCCAGACTGGGAAACTTATCAATGAGTTACTAAGAGATTAGCAGCACGTTAACACAGAACATTACGAATAATATCTAAGCTATCCTCAAAACTATGGAAAAAAGCCGGGGAGCCTAAGTGGCTCAGTCAGTTGAACATCCGACTCTTGGTTTCATGAGGTCACAATCTCGTGGGTTGTGGGATCAAGCCCCACATCAGGGCGTCTGCTTGAAGATTCTTTTCCTCTGCCTCCCCCCCTCCCCCACCACTCGCACACATGCACACTCTAAAATATTTTTAAAAAGTAGTATGGAAAAAAGCTGACTTGACTTAAACTTTTTATGAGCCACAAAATATCTGTCAAATAGTAACGTTTGGTAGTAAAATTTAAGGTGGAGGTTACCTTTTCTGTTAGGCTATCTCTTTCCAAATCTTTGAGCCTGTGGGAAGAAAACAGAGAAAGAAAGGCAATTATGCAACTCTGTTTACGCTAAGACTAAAACCACAGTTGTGTTTTTTTTTTTTAAAGATTTTATTTGTCAGAGAGAGAGAGCGCGACTGGGCCAGTGAGTGCACAAGCAGGGGGAGCGGCAGGCAGAGGGAGAAGGAGGCTCCCCGCTGAGCAAGGAGCCTGATTCGGGACTCGATGACAGGACCCTGGGATCACTACCCAAGCCGAACGCAGTCACTTAACTGACCGAGCCACCCAGGCGTCCCTAAATCCAAATTTGAAGAACTTTGGAAATAAATTTGACATGTAGGAGTGTTAGGGGAAAAAATAAACAAAAAAACACCACGGTGGTTTTCTCCCAGCCCCAAGCTTGAAATCCTACTATAATAGAAGTCACTTGCAATCTGAATGAGGTCCCCCACCAACACCCTTTAGGGTACAGTTTTTCTGGTAGTGAGAGAATAGAGGAGCTCTGTAACAGTATTATTTCCAAAGGAACTAGGAAAATGGAGGCAGGCCATATAGTTGGGGTCCACCTGTCAAATGACCTACAGGAGATCTTCCTCCAGTTGGTCTGCAAGATCCCATGAAAGGGCACACCACAGGGTGGCCAATGTTAGGAGGAATGGGCCGGGGTCATAAGATGCTGTGGGGGAACAGCCAGCTAACATTCCCAAAGGCCAGGGGGCAGGTGGCAGCATTCTAATGAGGAACATAAGAAAGGGAAGTAGGGGTGCCTGAGTGGCTCAGTCACTTAAGCATCCTACTCTCGATCTCAGCTCAGGTCTTGATCTCAGGGTCATGTGTTCAAGTCCAGCACTGGACGTGGAGCCTACTTAAAAAAAACACATACAACAACAACAAAAGGGAAGTAAAGACATCTGGTGCGCAGGGAGAACCCACACTCGGGGGTGATAAATGAAGTGAGAAAAGTTGTTGGCTGGCGGCTCACCAGAGAGCTCTTCCTTTGGAATGTTTATACCTAATCCTTCAGGAGTACAGAACTGTCATGAGTTTGGCGAGAAAAGCACAGCCTGATTTGATCACTGAAGATTAGCATCTTGCCTCTTTTTGTGGGGGGTGGGGGGAGAAGAGTCAAGGAACAAGAGCAGAAGACACTGAGGAAAGGGAGGTGAGTGGACAAGCTGTGGTTCCTAGGCCAGGGGCCACCTGTGGACAACGCGGGGAGAACAGGTCTAACCAGCTGGGTCAGCATCGGTCACTGGAGAAGAAGTGCCCTGGGCAGGCACCAGGCCTCTACCATCTCTGGACCCTCCCACCCAGACAGACAACGTACTCTTATCATTAGCCAAAAGGGCAAGAACACAGCTCTCCCAGGCTGTTTTTTCCAAAGAGCAAGTGTAAGCAGCAACACCAGGAATGCAAGCAATAGGCTTTGCGGGGCTCACATCACACAGAGGCTGCTCTGAGCGCATGTGGGCCCTGCCTCTAGCTTTGATCCCCACCACATCTGTAGGGACCTACTGCATGCCAGGCCCCGTTCCAGGCAACGAGCTGGGTAATGGGGTGCCGGGACTGCCAGGCAGGGACCTCCAGACCTGGGTGGTCAGGAAAGGTCTTTCTATGGAACACTCTGACCGCAGACACGGTGGTAGTATATACTATATCTATTACACACACAATACACACACACACACGCACACACACACAGTACATGTAGCCCCTTCAAAGTCCTTCCACCCTCGAAGTAACTCAGGGCTGGGAGAGCCGGAGGAGAGCTACAGAACTCTGTACTCACAGCCAGAGGCACACACGCGGCTGCGGGAGCCCAACGTCAGGCTTCTCAGTCATTCTACTCACAGGACCCTGGCAAAAACATGGCCCCTTGATCCTGAGGTTACCTCAGGTGTTAGGGACAATGCTCAGCTGACTATAAAGCCCATCAAAGTACCCTTTTCACGACGCTGACAACTACACCGGGGCACAAATTCTGACCTCTCCCACAAACTGGGATGATTTAGCCTGGCAGAGAGGAACCAAAGAAACTCTTCAGAATACCTAAAATGTCTTGCCCTGTGAAGATGGACTGTAACCTGCCTGGCCCGAGAGAGGAAGGTCGCAGCCCAGGGCAGGCCCTGAGGAGCCACAAGTGTGACAGGGACGAGGCGGGGCAGTGCGCCTCCCCTGACACCCAGGCTTTCACGGAAGAGTTCATCCCTTCCCTGGTAAAACCGAGGACAACACCATCTCACATCTGCTTTACATTCGGAGCCAGGAGGATTAGAAACAGACGTGAAGGACCAGGCAGAATACTCAGACAGCAGCCATGTTATAGGAGATAAAACCTTAGCTCCCTTCCAGCCCAAGACGCCATGATTCATTTCTAGTTGCTTCCCTCACACAGTCCTATAAGGGAAACAAACTGTAACTGAAGGAATAAAGCAAATACAGTTCAAACCTGAGGGCTTCTGAAGAGCAAGAGTATAAAAAGCATCAGGAAGGACTAGCCGAGGAGAACAGAGAGCTCAGTGGGAATGGGGCAGGGGGAGCTGCCCGAACAGGACCAGCACCGTGGAGGAGCTGGCTCAGTACACCCAAGAAAGCCACACAAGTCAGGCTGGGTGCCAGGCTGAGGGAGGTCAATAACATCAGGCTAAAAAATTGATTCTGTTCCATAGTTAAACCACTGAAAGAATCACGGGGGGGGGGGGGGCGGGCAGGGAGGAAGAAACCAAGACACCAGAGCCATGTTTTTAGGAAAATTAATCTGGCAAAATTACACAATGTAGATTAGACAGGAAGAAATTACAACATGTTAAATCACTCTTTAACACGCTAGAAATGCTGGTCTGTGATGTGATTTAGCAGGAATGGAGACCACACTAGAGAAGTTACAAAACTTCACTAACTCTGTCTCTTGGAACTGGCCCATGGCAGATGGGGCAGGGCTGTCTGAGATGGCATGTGTGGTAGGCAGGATAATGAGCCCTTCCCAAAAAGAGATGTCCATGCCCTAACCCCCCAGAACCTGTGAATACAGTGTCTTACTGGTAAAAGGAACTCTGCAGATGTGATTAAGGTTATAGCCCTTGAGATGGGCAGATTATCCTGGATTAGCCAGGTGGGCCCAATCTAATCACTTAAATCCTTAAAAGCAGAAAAACTTCCCAGCTGCGTTTTAAGAGATGTGACTAAAGGGTGAGATAGAGATGTGACCTGAGGACTAGCTTTACTGACTTTAAATATGGAGGCAGTGGGCCATGAGCCAAAGGATACATCACCTCCAGAAGCTGGGCATGGTTAGAGCCAGCAAGAGAAGAGGGACCTCAATCTTATAACCACAAGGAACTGAATTCTGCCAACAGTTTGAAAGAGTGAAGAAACATTCTCCCCGAGAGCCTCCAGAAAGGAATGCAGCCTGCTAACACTATTTCATCCAGTGAGACCCATACCAGATTTCTGACCTACAGAATTGTTAGAACATATTTAGGTTCCATTTAAACCACTAAGATAATCTGTTATGGATGCAATTAAAAACTAATGCAGTATCAGAAATTCGGAACATTCTGGTAGGGAAAGAGTAAACAGGCCATGAGTGTGAAGAGTGACATTTCAGTGAACAGTAAGTAGCTCAGTACCACTAGTTGGCTACTCAGCAGCTAGAAACTAAAACTGGCTCTCCTAAGAGGCATCAAAACTGGAGTCAGTCCTGTCCGGCTGATAGGCCCAACTGCTGCAAGTCCTAGGACTGGAAGAGATAAGGGTCCAGGAATGAAAGAAAATGACTGGGGGGGGGGGGCGGGGGGGAATATCAGGGGAGAGAGAGGCTCCCTGGTAGTAAACAGCATTACAAAAGCCAAGGATAGAAAGGATTAAAAAGCAAGATACACAGAGATGAAGGAGGATAGAACACCACCTCAACCCTTGAGAAGAATACCTGGCACAAAAGCAAAGGCGGCAGCAGAAGGAACAAGTCCAGACCGTTCTACAAGAAGCCAAAGATGAAGGCTGGAATGATAAGCAGGAATATACATCATTTCTACATGGCTTACACTGATATATTAACATCTGCCTCAGTAGCAGATCTGCATGTTACTACTCTAAATTATGCTCCCCTAATGGAAGTGAAATATACAGCTGACCATGTGGTAAGTAGCATAGAAGGTTTTCTTGCAGGGGCTGCTTTACCACATTTGCACCTATCAGCTTAGTTGGTCTGCCTAACACCCAGGTAGAATGGGCAATGCCATTTCATTTTACAGATAAAACATCAAGAGGTGGGGCGCCTGGGTGGCTCAGTCAGTTAACCGTCTGCCTTCAGGTCAGGACATGATGCCGAGGTCCTGGGATGGACCTTGCTCAGAAGGGAGTCTGCTTTTCCCTCTGCCCCTTGCCCGTCTCGTGTGGGCTCTCTCTCTCAAAAACAAATTTAAAAAAAAAAAAAAGAAAGAAAAAGAAACCACCAAGAGGTTAAACAACTTAGCCCTACAGCTATGGTAGGAAGGAATCTGAACCCCAGTGGTCTGCACCTCTAGAATACTCCTGCAGGGGAGAAATAGAAGAGTCAGTTTTGCCCTCTTCAATACCCAATCAGTTGCAGCCATGGAACTAGAGCTAAGAACCTGAAACCCAGCTTAATCTAATCACAGAACGACTAGCACTTAAAAAAGCCGACTAGCACTTAAAAAAGCCGTCACAATTACTTAGTCTAATCAGAGCTGTACAAAGGAGGTTGCTACAATCTGTGCTTGAATCCAAGCTTCATTAAAGGGGAAAGTCTTGCATGCATGCCTTTCAGAGTCGACTCTACACGAAGCTACAGATACAATAAATAAGGCAAACAAATCCCCACCAACTGCAGGGTTGCAAAGGCAACATGCAGGGTGCATGGGCAGAATTCCACACCCTTCCTGTTATGGGGAAAAGGGATGGTCTTTCTGAGCAGAGTCTTAAGGATGAATGGACAGTAGCCAACTTAAGGAAGGGGCAGATAGGGAGTGGCTCAGCATCCCACTGGCCGCTCTGCATGGTCTCAGGCCCTGAGAACCTGAGGTCTGTATGGCTTGTGAGAAGAGCACAGGATGAATCAGGCAAGTGGACAGGGATTCTGGACTTCAGGACCAGTGCACCAGGCAGTATGTGGTGCAAGGAAACCATCAGATCCAATTTTTGTAGGAGGATCACAGTTTCCACTTATAGAAAAGACCCAAGAAGCAACAGGAAGACCAGTGAGAGACTTATTGTTTTGTACAAATGGTGGCTTGGACAAAATAAGAAATACAACTGGAAAAATGAAGCTTGTCCAAAAAAAAAAAAAAAAAAATGTAGCTTGTTCTGAAAGGCATAATTTCTAGATTTAGGGCATATTCTACTTCAAAAACAAAGTTAAAGACTTAAAAACCCAAACAGAAAATACTTTCTGGTATTACTACATATCTAATGGAACTAACTACGTGTTTAAAAAAAGAAGCTGACATATACAGACAAGTTAGCAAAAGTGACAGAAATGCATGAGGACCAGGCCTAGTTTTGTTCCTAGAGTATTCTACTGGATTTAAGTACCTCCTGTATTGTAAGTTATACCCCTTTAGTCTTCATAGATCAGGAAATTATACCTCTATTTACAAATCTAAGTTTAAGGGAGTGTTAAACGCCATGTTTATGTATTTCGTACACTGAAATTCAAAATGTAAGACAAGATGTTGAAAGTCCCATAAGCAGACAATTTCAATGTCCACCCCATGGTCTAAAGCAGAAACCCAAAATTCTGTACCTCAAGTAGGCAATTCTGGTTCAAAGTAATATGGAACCTAGGGTTAACGGAGGATGGTAGAACTCACTTAAGAGCATTCAGATTCAGCCAAACACTTGCACTGGCCCAAGAAAACCCCTAAGCTAAGTAAGCCAGTGGCCTGTTCGAAAACCCTAGTTGAAAGGAAAGTTTTTGGTAAGAAGCAGACATCAGCAGGAATCCTTGCTTCCTCATAGCAAACTCCTACAGCATCCACTCTTAAGAACTTTTGAGGATTAAATGAAGAAATGTAAGTGTTTTATATGATTAGGCACTGATTGGCAGAACTGAGAAAAAGCTAGATTAGCCAATGATAATGCTAACATGTGGGACTTTATATGCTGGGCATAGTCTCATTTCATCTAGTATCAGTTTAAAGCCCATGTTAATGGAGTCCACAGCGACAGCTTGTTTATGACACTTGCCCAAGGTCAAAGAAGCCAGAGGAGATGAGAGTTCTCACCATAAGAGTAAAGAAGACTGGGCCCAAACATCTCTGTTGGGTCTATCACCACCAAGCCAGGGACTTCCCTAATTCCATTTCAAGCTCTATCTTGGGAGGATAAGGATAGGGATTCTTCAGCAAGACACACCCCCTCTGTGATTAAGAAGTGGTCTGAACCTTAAAACAGCTGGTAGGGAGTCCCAAATACAGCCCCCCCCATACACACACCCCCACACTCCAACTCCAAAAGCCCAAAAGACTGGCCTGGCACAATCATAGGAAACAAGCACAGGGAAACAGGGAAATGGCAAAACCAGCTCACAAATCCAGTGGAGGCATTCCTGCCTGGTCAAGGTTCCAGTGACTAGTGTTCCAAGGAGTGCCGATTTTCAGGAGTGAAATTGGTGCCCTTCACAAACAGGGGCCCAGGATTCTTGCCCGCAACCCACCTGCACAGATTTGCCACAGCCAGTCCCGACACTAACGGCTGTGCAACACGTGCACACACACAAAACTGCGGCCACTTGTGTGAAGTGCACACACACACACAGACCCACGGCCACTGTGTCACGCGCGCACACGCACACACACGAAACTGCAGCCAGTTCTCCCTAGCAAGGCTTCCTTGACGCCCATGGCTCACAGGCACAGATTTACTGGAAAAGACCATTCAGCCTTCATGCTGCCCAAGCCCCTGGTCCTGCGCTGCACGGTACGAGCTCCTTCCAGAATGCGACTTCCCCAGCAGTTCCAGATGACTGAAGCCCCCCAGGGAAGACGGGGGTCGCAAACCTGAGCCGGCCGCGCCCGGGCCCCAAGCGGCGACGTCTGTCTCTGGAGGCCGCCATCGGGATGCGCTGAGCGGGGTGCCAAGGGGGCCCCCAAAATGCCCCCAGGGACTGGACCAGCCCGACCCCCCAGGCGGGCCGGGCACCGGAAGTTGAGGCCGAAGTGCCCGGGCCGAGGGGTGTCCTGAGGCCGCGGGCTGCCCACTTCCTGCGCGACCAGACTGGCGTTAAGAGCCAGGCCCGTGGCTCCTCCGGGCAGGGGATCCCTGAGGAGAACCCAAAGCTCGCTCTACTTTGAGATCAGAAGTGACCCCAAGTTTCTAGTCAACAGGGAACTGTGAGGGGCCTCGGCCCATTTTGGCGCCAAACGGCCAGGGGTGCGCGCGACCGGAAGTGCCACCCTGCCCGCGCCAACCGCCGCCGCGCCGTCCCGCGCATGCGCGCCCGTCTGTCAGCGGCAGCCACGGGCTACCAAGAGGGGAAGCAACCCCCCCCACCCCCAACGCCGAGCCACTTCCCCACCCCCCCACCCCACCCCACCCCATCGCCCCCCGGCCCCGGTTCACAGACCCCCCCCCCAAGCACCTACCGCCTACGGACATCATCGGGCAGGGAGATGGCTCGGGAGGCCACCGTGGGCACCCGGGCCGGGGCGGTGCGGGCAGGCATCTTGGAAACTGCAGCAGAGACGGCGGCGCCGGCAGCAGAGGCAGCCCTGGCTTTTCGCGCGGAAACCGACGGGGAGGGGCGGTGAGCTGAGGCGGCATGTACCATCTCGGCCCCGACGTGGGGGAAGGCGGGACGTACCATAGGGAGAGAGGCCATACCATGTGCAGGCAGATAGAGTGGAGCAGGTCGTGCACAGGGGCCGCGCAGGCGCGAAATGGGCACACACCCCCGCGCGGAGCTGTGGGCTCGTCCAAGCTCCGCTGTTTGCTGGGAGCCTCGCCTGAGAGGTTCATTCATTCACTCTTCCTAGCATGCTGGGGATAAAACAGAGAGCATCCCTACAGGGCTCCAGCATGTGGGCTCTTGGGATTGTAACTGAGGACTTGAACTCCACTCCATCTATATGCTCGTTATAGTGACCTTGGATAGGTCATTTGGACCCAGGCCCCGTTTCAACTTTAAAAACGTGCTAATCACAGAAAATCTTGAGGACGCACAAACTGCAGCTAGCATCAAGGATCTCCCAGTGTGGTGAGGCCCAGGCCACTTCCACAGCCTGTGTGATTAAAAAAGCACCAGAACTTGGGGAAAGGATAGTCTCTTCAAATGGTGTTGGGAAAATGGGCATCCACATCCAAACGAGTAAAGTCAGATCCTTACCTTACAGCATATAAAAATTAACTCAAAATGAATTAAAGACCTAAATGTAGACTTGAAACTATGCAATTCTTTGAAGAAAAAAGGCAGGGGGGGAGCTTCACAACATTGGATTTAGCAATGATTTATTGACTCGGACATGAAAGCACAGGCAATAGAAGCTAAAAGACAGATGCACAACTTAATTTATGCACAGCAAAGGAGTCAACAAAGTGAAAAGGCAACCTACAGAATGGGAAAAAAATTGCAGACCATATATCTGATAAGATGTTAATATCCAGAATAAAGAGCTACAATTCAACAAAGACGACAACCTGATTTTAAAGATGGGCAAAAGATTTGAATAAACTATTCCCTAAAAATACACGAATGGCCAACAGATATATGAAAAGACACCCAGCATCACTCATCAGGGAAATGCAAATCAAAACCGCAACGGTAGTGGCCATTCTAATGGGCACGAGGTGAACTATCAAAAAATTATTATATACATATTATATACATTATATATACATATTATATGCATTATTACATTATTATACATTATTATATTATATATAATTATTAATACATATTATATACATATATGTGTATGTATATATACATATATACACACAAAATAATCAAAAATAAATAAGTGCTGGCAGAAATGTGGAAATTAGGATCCATGTGTACTATCGGTGGGGATGTAAAATAGTGCAGCCACCATGGAAAAGAATGGAGGGTCCACAAAAGATTTAAAAATGAAGGGGCGTCCAGTTGGTTAAGTGGCTGCCTTTGGCATAGGTCATGATCCCTGTATCGGGCTCCCTGCTCAGCAAGGAGTCTGCTTCTCCCTCTCCCCCTGCTCCTGCTCTGCTCTCTTTCTCTCTCTCCCAAATAAATAAAATATTTAAAATAAAATAAATAAATAAATAAATAAAAATGAGATTACCATATGACCCAGCAATCCCACTTCTGGGTATATATTCAAAAGAATTAGGGGCGCCTGGGTGGCTCAGTGGGTTAAAGCCTCTGCCTTCGGCTCAGGTCATGATCTCAGGGTCCTGGGATCAAGCCCCGCATCAGGCTCTCTGCTCAGAGAGGAGCTTGCTTCCCCCGCTCTCTGCCTGCCTCTCTGCCTACTTGTGATCTCTCTCTCTGTCAAATAAATAAACAAAATCTTAAAAAAAAAAAAAGAATTAAAAGAAAGATCTCAAAAAGATATTTGCACACCTTTCTTCATTGCAGCATTATTCACAGTGGTTAAGAGATGGAAACAACCCAAATGTCCCTGGAAAGATGAAGGGTTTCCAGAGAATGTGGTATAACAATGGATTATTCAGCCTTAAAAAGGGAAATCCTGCCCTTTGTGGCAACCTGCAAGAATCTTGAGGTCATTATGGTAAATAAAATAAGCCAATCACAAAAAGACAAATACTGGGGTGCCTGGATGGCTTAGTCGTTAAGCGTCTGCCTTCGGCTCAGGTCATGATCTCAAGGTCCTAGGATTGAGCCCCGCATCGGGGCTCCACGCTCAGCGGGAACCCTGCTTCTCCTTCTCCCACTCCCCCTGCTTGTGTTCCTGCTCTCGCTGTCTCTCTCTCTCTGTCAAATAAATAAATAAAATCTTAAAAAACAAAACAAAAAGACAAATACTGCATAATTCCACTTATTCGGTATCTAAAGTAGTCAAAGTCTCGAAGAAAAAGAACAAGTGGAGCCTGGCTGGCTCAGTCAGTAGAGCAGATGGCTCTTGATCTTGGGCGAGTTCAAGCCCCATATTGGATGGAGGGATTACTTTAAAAAAAATAATAATAAATAAAAATAGACACTAGAACTGCGGAAAAGAAGAACCGTGGTGGAGACAAGGGACTAGTGAGAGTGAGGGAAAGGGACATAGTTCAGTGGAAACAAATTCAGTTTTACAAGATGAAAAAGTTTCAGTGGTGCCTAGGTGGCTCAGTGGGTTAAAGCCTCTGCCTTCAGCTCAGGTCATGATCTCGGGGTCCTGGGATCGAGCCCCGCATCGGGCTCTCTGCTCAGCAGGGAGCCTGCTTCCCCCTCTCTCTCTGCCTGCCTCTCTGGCCACTTGTGATCTCTCTCTGTCCAATTTAAAAAAAAATGTTTAAAAAAAATGAGAAAGTTTCAGAGATCTGCCGCACAACCACGGGCATGCAGTTAACACTACTGTATAGTTCAACATAGTTAAAATGGTAAATGTTATGTTTTTTACTACAATAAAAAATAAACCATTCGTAGAGGGCTGAGTTAAAAAAGCATATCTGCCGCAACGACAGCAAAAAAGCACCAGAACCAAGTTACAAATTACGGTACATTTTTACATTTTGTATCACAGACTTTACAAGTCATTTGGTTTGTAAACACACACATATACTAGGTTTCCCCAACAGCCGGTGGGGAGCGGTCAACCTGGCCAGTAGTGGACCTCAGACTGTTTGCAATGGCTTACCCATACATGGCAGGATCCAGGAAGACTGAAATACTAATAAGACTAAAATTAATAGCTAGTAGTATTTTTAGCAGCACTTACGTACTATACTATTCTCTTTAGAGGAATTCGTTTAATCCTGGGATATTTGTCACAAAGGAGTCTGGCTCTGGAGGCTGCTTACCCAAGATTGTGGACTAAGTAAGCAGCGGGGACCATGAATCCAGGGGTCTCTAACTCCAGAGCCTGAATGCAAAACAGTGATACCCAGCTGGCCGGTCAGTTGTCAGATCCCCTGGAGGCCCAGGGGCAGGGCTGGGGGGAGGTAGATTAAAGAGTAAGAGCAGAAAGGGGGTGGTAGATAGAAGACTGTGTCACCAAAGGGAGACTCGGGCCCCGTAGACTGACCAGAAGCCAGTATCTGGGCCCCTAACACACCTTAAGACACGGGGTGCTCACAGGACAGGGGAGAGAGAGAGGGGCGATAGACTATATTCTTTGTCAGGGGCCTTAACTCACAGGAGAGCAACTGCATTTAGTTGAGCCTTCCTCTCAGCTAATCCCTTTACTGAGGGATGATTCAACTGGTTTTACACATGGGGCAAGGGCTCGGGGACATAAAGACTGGCCCCAGGAATATGGCGGACTCCTGAGCACCTCCAGAGTGACCGGTTAAACCACTGGAGGCCCCTCCCCCACCTAAAAATGGGCTCAGCCCTTGAGAGAAATGAATGGAACTTCCAGAAGAAACCAGGTTCAGCTATCGCTGGCATTAACTCTGCCCCCACCTCTCAGTCTGCGAAGTTGTGTTCATAAACACCTCAAGAGAAAGACTTATCAGGCCTGAGCTCCCTGCTTTGGAAGCCACATTCCAGCCTTCAGCTGAAGGGCCACACTCCAGAAGCCAGGAGAGGCTATGTGTCAGCCCAGCCGAGGTCAGGGCAGCCCAAAGCTCTGGGGCCGGTGGGGAGATAGCCACATGCCTTGAGCCACTCAGTCAGAAGGCCAGAGCTGAGTCACCCCACAGGCTGGGGAATTAGTCACGGCCACTGAGCTCTCTCTTGGTACCAGGCCCAGCAAAAGCTTCAGGCGGTGGCAGCAACACTCCAGGCTTCAAAAGGGACATTTTGCCACTCAACCCCAGACAGGGGCCAGGCAGGAAGACCAACAGGGTAGGGCTCTCGAGCATGCGCATGCTCGCTCTCTCGCTCTCTCTCTCTCTCTCTCTCTCTCTCTGGGCTCAAGTGGCCAGGAATCAGATCTGGGAAAAACAACTCTGGAGTGTCCTAGGCGGACCCACTTGCTTTTTGCAGGGCCCTTGAACAGGCAGATGGCTTTCTGTTTGGGATCACAGGAGACTTGCTACCAAGCCCAGCAGCCCTCGAATCAGTTTACTGATATGCCCCTCCAAGGACAGCACCCCAACTTAGATCGTCCTCACCTCCCTCGCAGATGACCTGCCCTACCTCCTTCCCGGGTTGCCATTCAGGCCTCTCACCACATATTCAGCCATCGAATCCCGAGGCAGTGGGAGGGATCTTCTCAGAATCCATCTGATCAGGTCCCCTCCTCCCTAACGCACTGAATGGGCCAGAATGGCTTCTCAGGGCTCTTAGAGTAAACCCAACTCTTACGCACTCAGCTCCACCCACATCAGCTGTTGCCATCACTCCTTCGCTCCCCCCAGTTGAGTCACATCCTGGTCATTCCCGGCCCCTTCCTGCCTAAGGCCTGTGTTGTAGCTAGCCTCCAAGAGGGCCCCCAACATTCTTTGCCTTTTGGTATTCATCCCCTTGCGGGGTCCTCTCCCACTTGGAACCAGGGCCAAAGGAATATGGTAGAAGTGAAAGTGCAGGACTTCTGAAGCTAGGTCATAAAAGACATCACAGCGCCACCTTGCTCTGGTGGCGGAAGCCAGCAGCCATATTGCGAGGATGCTCAAGCAGCCCTGTGGTGAGGCCCAGGGCAAGAGGCACTAAGCTGCCCGCCATGGGAGTGAGCCACTTTGGAAGTGGCTCTTCCAGCCCCAGCCAACCTTTCCAACCACTGTAGCCCTCGCCAATACCTGACTGTAATGTATGAGAGACCTCAAGCTGGAATTGCTCATTTGCTCGCTTTGCTGCTCAATTCCCAACTCATAGCAACCATGAGGGATAATACAAATGACCTGTTCTAAGCCACCAGACTTCGGAGCTTTTTGTTATATAACCATAGGTAATCGTTGCAAGGTTTCTGCATTTGCTGTTGCCTTAGCCTGGAAAGCCCTGCTGTTTCACACGCCCATTTCTCCTGCTTGGAAAATCTTTAATCCATTCTTTCTACTTTGACTCAACCATCACCTCCTTCAAGGAGACTTTCCTGATCTTCCCCAGCCCAACAGGTATCTTGAAACCATAGCTCTTTCTTTTACAGCCCTTACTTCAGCTAGTGATCACATAGTGTGGGCTGATGGTTTAGGTCAGTCATACCTCCCTATGCCCAACACCTAGCAAAGTGCCTAGGATATAGTCGACACACCATAAAAACTCATGGAGGGACACCAGGATGGCTCAGTCAGTAGAGCAGGTGACTCGATCTCGGGGTAAGCTCAAGCCCCGCGTTGGGCATAGCGATTACTTTAAAAAAGGGGAGGGGCACACCTGGGTGGCTCAGTCAGTTGAGTATCTGACTTCAGCTCAGGTCATGGTCTCGGGGTCCTGGGATTGAGCCTTGTGGCTGGATCCCACTCAGCAGGGAGTCTGCTTATCCCTCTCCCTCTTCCCCTCCCACTCCCCCACTCATGCTCACTCTCAAATAATAAAAATAAAATCTTAAAAAAGTTGATGACGATGATGACAACCACCTCATGGAACCCTGTATAGGTGAGGGTGTGATGCTTGTTCCTCCCCGCTCCCAACATTAAATGTCTACAAACATTCATCAAAATGACAAAAGCACACTTTTTTTTTTTTTTTTAAGATTTTGTTTATTTATTTGACAGAGAGAGACACAGTGAGAGAGGGAACACAAGCAGGGAGAGTGGGAGAGGGAGAAGCAGGCTTCCCACCGAGCAGGGAGCCTGAGGCGGGGCTCAATCCCAGGACCCTGGGGTCATGACCTGGGCCAAAGGCAGACTCTTAACAACTAAGCCACCCAGATATCCCTGCACACACTCTTATTCAGCTCTTCTACTTCCAGGAATTTCTCATAAGATTCAGTCATACACCTATGCAAAATGAGAAGTGGACACAGCTATTCACTAAGCTTTGTCTGCAGCAAAAGACTGGAAATAACCTAGTTCTGCATTAGTGAGCTTTAGTTAAAGAAAGTGTATTCCATTCACATAGTGACAGATCTCACAGTAACAAAAAACAAAAGGATATTTTCCCATATAGTACCTTAGAGGTTTATGTTTAGTTGCTAATAGGAAACAAAGCAAGATGTAGAACAGAATGCATAGTATGATACAGCTTATGTGGGGGGAAAAAGGAGGATTCTGGGTATTTACTTGTTTATACTTCTTGGGAAAGAAACAAATGGTTAACTTCCTGGAGATAAGGAATGTTAACTAGCAGGGTAGGAGCTTTGGGCAGGAAGAGGAGTTTTTCTGAAGATTTTTTTGCCTTTTTGGAATGCTGGAGCATGTGGTTATTTATGTCAAACAAAAACAACTGGCAGAGCAGCAAGGAAAGTCTTTTCAATAAATGATGCTGGGCTTATTGTATGGCTGGCTATTTAGAAGAAGGTAAACCTTGATCCCTACCTCACACCATATACAAAACTCTATTCTGAGTGTCTTCCACATTTAAATGTGAAAGCAAAGTCAAGAAAGCTTTTAAAATAAAATATACAACATCTTTGTGACTTTAGGATAAGCAATTGTTTCTTTAACAGGACCTAAAGCACATTAATCATAAAGGAAAATGTTAGGCTGTATTAAGAGGGTTTTTCGGTTCATCAAAAGATATCACTTGGGGC